>BLXT01002238.1:2673347-2683542 GCA_019648995.1 Plakobranchus ocellatus | reverse complement strand
AGATTTTTTTTTTAATTCGTTTCCATCTGTGTGTTGCAGGAGCACAATTATAATAGCTGTAAAATAAGTAATAAATTCCTGATTTTTTAAATAGGTACATTTTAAACCTACCCCCACACGTCAATGTGAAGATAGGATTGATTAATAGTTGGTGTATCCATCATGTATTGGTGATCATTTCATTTTCTGTCACAGTTAGGAAGTGAAATTTTTTTTCGACTTTAGAAATATTATACAGAAGATCTAGGAACATTTTCAACGCATCAAAAAAAAAAAATACTGCTCATGATGTAATAATTATATATTTGAAAAACAGATGGGCTTGTGATCAGTGACAGATGAGTGCAAGGTGGTGAAAGATAAAAGAAATTGATTTATATAGCTATGAAAGTTATTTTAGTTTGACACTGTTTACCCTTAACGCTATCCGTACGAGGCGTTTTATTGTCGTGTGCCCCCACATTATTTTAATAGCAATATAGTCTTATCCGTACGTGTGGGGTAAATGCGTGCCCCCATACCGTATAGTAAAAAAATTGCTATATACCTATCCGTACGTCAGGGGTAACAAAATGAGCCCATACTTTTACATAGTAAAAAAATAATGGAGGGTTTCAGAAATGACCTCAGGTCAGTTCAATATTGATTTTCTATCAATCATTATTATTTAATCATAAGTCAAATTGATTTTTTGAGGAATATTTAAAAGCTGAAAGAAAAATTCCCATTTTAAGTAATTTTAAAAAATTAAAAGAAGCCTTGGGATAACAAAATTACCTCACAAGTACGGATTGGGTTAACTTGCTGTTTTTGGCCTAAGTCAGTCTCGATCAGCATCCTCGTTGCTTTGACTCAGTCAAATTTATAATAATACGAATTTGAAAGGCTACTGCTGAGAACTGTTTAGCTAGAACTCTTCTGCTGTTTCCCTGTGTTGCAAAATGGCTGGCATCAACTAGTGAATTTTTTGTCTGTTGAAAATGGACAAATTTAGTGCTTTTTCACATTTTTCCTACAAGTAATGAATCAAGATAGATTCAGATGATGATGATGGGTTTGGTGTGACACAGGGAATAAATATTAAGATGAAATTGATATTTTCCTACCAGTGAGCTATACAGTTTTGAATCAGATGAGAAAAGTCCCCAGTTAATGAGACGGCGCTAGAGTGATAGAATAAGTCATAAGAGTAGATCTAATTGAGGGGGGGGGGGGGCAAGGCACTGCAGAGGCACAATGGGTATGGGAGAAATTGAGGATTCAGAGACAAACAATCTTTCTCATTGGGAATGGTTGATGAATTTTGATGAAAACTCAGCAGGAGTGAATAAGAGCTGCTCTTCGTTAGAGATCTAGAAAACACAAAAGAAATAATACTGACTCAAACACTTTTCTTTTTCAAGTTAATTCATTTATTTGACATTTTAAAGATAGATCATTCCACAACATACATTCCTATTATGAAATAACAAGGAATTTCTAAATATATGAATGTGAATTTTTGCATATCATGTCAATGAGCTTTTCAATATGGCCGTCAAAGCAATGAGACCTAATTTTCATATTCAACATTATGAATACCTTGATAGTTCAGTCAAGGCATCATTTTGAAAGTTTCTGACTAAATGTCTAGTAATTACTGAGTTATGCTTTTAAATGGGTTGTACCTTTTTTCAGGCATTTTTGACTGAACACTTCACAATAACAGTTGTACAATGCTCTAACGGTATAGCAACTTAAAGGTTGAAGACTTCACATGTTCATACCACTTTCACCAATTTGACGATCAGTTCTCCAAGAGGCTATGAGATACAACATATCAAGATGCCAGTCTTCACATGAGTGTGAGAAATGATGCTTGATCACAGGAAATCTTACAATACTGCATTTCTTTTGGCTGCCAATGGCTGAAAGTCAACCGCTTCTGCCATTTGAAAGGAGTATTGTGTGTATTATGTAACCCACAAAGGTTCAAACACTGCGGGTTTGCATAAGCATTGCAGTTTCATTGGCCAGTAGCTACATAATATAGATGCTCATCATTTTTAGCAGCAGGATCTAAAACAAATTTTTCATGATTGTGGAAAAAGCTGAGCAACAGGTCAGCTTAACAATACTGCTCTTTACTTGGCTGGGACAGTGCGAGTGTGTGTTGGAAAACTAGTGTTTGCTTTTGCTTTAATGGGCAAAAATATTATTTACTTACTTCACTATCAAACAGCCAAAAAAAAAAAGGACAAAACTGTTCTGGCCTAAGCTGAGAGAACAGTATTCTAAAGGCAGACAAAGATAGAGATTGAAATTTTTTTGTCTTGACTGTTGACCTATACATCTCCTACATACAATGTATGACTGAGGCCAAATGAGCTGACACAGTGACAGCTTTTTCAAAGCTAAAATTTAAGAAAAAAACAGCAAATTTCCTTCATAAGATTTCCAAGTTAAAGTGGGAAAAAAATGTTGTAAACAACAGGAAGGTCTACATAAATTTTACCCTTCTTTAATTTTTGTCACAGCCTACCTTGTGCGAGTTGATTTTCTTTTCAGTAAATTCTAAAAATATTTGCCTTTGCAGAAATTTAATTGTAAAGAATAAACTGATGTGCCGATATTCACTTTAGGACACGGTTTCTTTGTTCTTTAAAAATTTGAAATGGATAAGTTGATCTTTTCTAGTTTTCTACCCTCGATTGGTCCTGGAGTCAAGGAACACTGTGCCTGTAATTTATATCGAGATCAAGCTATCCTGCCTCAGGTCACAGTATAACTAAAGTGATAGTAAAACAAAGCTATTTTCAACACTGACTTCGAAATAAACTCTCCAACCGTAGACATGACCGCGAGCATTCCATCCCGTTTAGACAATTACACTACAAATGCTTAGTCCACCTCAAATATTCAAATTGTCTAGCCCTGTACTTGAGACAATACTGCCTATCATGGAACCCTGCCAAACCTCTCTTCGCAGTCTTTTCTAGGGTAGGGTATGGTTAACAGCTGTCAGTTTTGTAAATGTAAACGAAGAAAGAATTAAGTGATGAAGGGTCTAATAAGCTTCCCAACAGTCAGTGAGGGTCTAAACTCTGTGAGAGCAAGATGAGGTAGAGGAAAGGGTGGGGGTGAAGTTATCAGGAGATTTGACCAGATTCTAGAAATCTCTGGTTTTGTTAGTGAGTAGATGTATGGATAAGTCGACTTTTTTTTTTATCCCCTCAAGACATCGACTTATCAGTGGTCGACAGTTGTAATATTTCACTGCACCATCATATGATTAGGAAACGTAGCCTATCTTTAAAATTTTGTGATGGAAAAATGAGCAGGTGATGACTTAACATATAAAAATGGCAAAAGTTACTCCAGTACCTGTCATCTCATTAAACCCTGAGTACTTGTTAATAGGCGCCAAGAATAGAGGATAATGTCTTCTGAAATATTTATGTGTTCATTTTACACTAAATGGAGCTAAAATTGTTTCATTACTTTTTGGACCGATTCTAAGAGGATCTCCATCAATATCAGCTGTGAGGGTATAACTGTTGTCTCCATCAAAACATTTAGTGCGAGAAGAAGAATCCTCACTTTGGCCAGAATCTTGTTGGTTTTGCATGTCAGTTTCAAGTGAATGTGAATGAGCTTCTGCCGGGGAATCAGCATCTGGGTCAGATATCAAGCTCACAGGCAGGAAATCTCCCTGGTCAACATATCGGGCACAGCTGTACAAGTGTCTAGATTTCAAGAGGAAGAAAAAAAAAAGCAAATCATGATGATTTTCAAAAATTAAGATATTGTATGGTTGTAACTATTTTTCCCTTCCCAATGTAGAGAAATGCAAAGTGATAAAAACACTTTCCTGTTTCTTTCTTTAAAAGATTAAAATAGTCAAATGCTCTATATTCTGCCAAAGAGCATTTATGCCATTCATAAATTGTCAAAAAGGAAGAGCTTTTAGCACTACCAAGACAGTCCCAGTTCCTTCCAAAAGAATAGTGTTAATTACAGTAAATCTATGATATAATACAGCGAAAATCTATTTATGATTCATTTGAATGGTCCAAAACTGTGAATTATGAGTATTCATATCGTCCTCTTTGTTTAAGAATCGTTGTGGTTGAAGGAGTGCCTTTTTAGAGGGAAACTTTTTTTGTCTTGATCTTCCCCATGCTTTGTGTAATACCTTCACATTGTTCTTAAAGAAGAGGGTATTATGTTTCCTCTTTGTACAAAGGTTAGCAATGCTTCATGCTCAAGGCATACCAAGACAAAAGAGATCAACAGGAAAATAAAGTGTGTAAAACCATCCACAGAGATGATGGCTTTGAATTGTTTCATGTCCTGTTTACTTCAGATATTGAGATTGAATTCATCAAAGGCCAAACAGAATCAAAATCTTAACACCTTGAGACTGCAGATCTATGTGAAATTCAATTCAACAGACTTTGAGGTATACTTAAGTTAGAAGCAAATAAGAGGACTAAAATTAGGAGCTAAAATAATTTTCTGCTGTAATTTCCTTTACGTATTAAAACTAACATGAAAAAAAAATATTATGTTTAATTTATTTGTTTTTATGAATGCCTTCTGAGTCAAGATTAGGCTTGGTCGGAAAAAAATAATAATAGAATATTCAAGCTAGCATATGAATTTATTCTTAAATTAGCAATGACTGTAAGCCTGAGATGAGGTCCTCAGAAGTTATTGCATAAGATTTTCAAAAATGGAAAATATTCTAAATTGCTGCCCAGAGAAATTCTTGAGAACTGCAGATTTATCTTAAAGAAATGAAAGGAAACAGGAAGTAGGTTTTTTTTTTTTACCTAAAGGCAACTGGGCTGAGGGATTTTTGCAACCAACAGAGACTGGGAGTTTAGGGATGTTTTTCTTTTACTCACTGCTTGAGTACTAAATTATCATAATTGGAATATTATTCCAATCTAGTTAACACATATGAGCCATTCTTAAGAAGTGGGAACAGTCAGTACATGTCAATTTAAAAAGGCAACAGATGTGTTCAAAATGTAAATTTTTGTGGGCGTTACTTTTTAAAGAAATATAAAAAATATCAAAGATATACATAAATTTTGTGTAGATGAAGGCAGTATTTTTTAAATGATCTTTTTAGTGACAATAAAAACTGGGGAGGCACATTTTGTCTCACGTATCAAACATATCTTTCAATAACCTACTGTTTAAAAATATAACATTTCAGAGTTTTTGCATCAGTTCCCAAGAAAAAAACCCTGACCTTACAATTGTGATGGTATTGTTTTTTTCAATCTCCTCCAAGAATGTAACCTGTCTGTTCTCATTTAAGTGTAACCCATTTAGTCAATTTTTATCAACTGCGTTTCATTATGAAAAAGCAGTAAAAAGCATTAATATGGATGGCTTTTTTTATTGTAACAGTAAATCTTTCCAGAAAACAGCCAACAATATGTAAAAATGAGATTTGTTAGCAATATTTTCCACCTTTTTGAGAGGCATAATGATGTGGAATAGTTTACAAAACCCTAAGTTTCCTAACCTTTTCTAGCTACATCTCTAGCATAGAAAATAGAAGTGAAACATGACAGGTGCAGTGGATTTAAGTGACTTTTGTAAAATCCAGCTAAAGTCAAAACCATCTGGCCAAAATCGCGAATGAAACTATTGTAACTAATTAAAAAAGTAAATCTAATGCATGAGAGCTTTTTGGGGCTTTGAGGAAAGTATCATAGGAAAAAAACATCACTAAATCTACTTGAAAATGATACCAAATTTGACCTCTAAAAAGAAAAGCCATCCTCCTAAAAAGGTTTTTTAAGAGATAACACTTAAACTGCCTAATTCGACGATCGTCAAATTTTCAAAATGGCGGCCATATGCCTATTTCGACTTTTGTCGAAATTATGAAGCACTTTCTTTATGGCATTTTGCCACAGGTAAGCACAGCAGCATGGGAACGAATGGGATTGTACCACCATAAAACGGAAATGAAAGTACATGTTCCTCAATTTTCAATTATGGCAGATAGTTTTTCATATGAATAAATCAATGTCAGACAGTGTAGCAGTGCATTGTAATGATTCAGACTCAGGAGGAGATTTTCATTCAGGGAATGAGTCAGATAGCGATGATTCATGGCTTAGTTATGGTGAGTCTAGATCTACATCAGACAGTGACTCTGTTAGTGATACACAAGTTGTGTCTGGTCCATCGGCCACTGGGTCTAGTAACATAAGGAGGCCTAGATCTAGATCTCGATCTAGACCTGGACGTTGGGGTGGGCATCTCACCCAACCAGCTGGTCATTTTGAGGCAGATGAATGTAAGGTTCTTGATTTGGATGAGGAGTTTGAATTGGATGAATGGCTACCAAATTATAATAGAAGAAAAGGTGTGCTTGTTGACACGAATGACTTTGAAGCGCTTGATTATTTTAGAATGTTTTTTGCTGACCAAATGTTGGAACACATCTTCAACAAAACCAACCATTGTGGTGACTCTGTTTTTCGAGAGAAGGTCAATGCTGGAGGTGATGTTCCCTACAGGACTAAACAATGGAAACATGTTGATGTTGAAGAATTGTCTGCCTTTATTGGATTGCAAATAGCTATGGGTTTGTGTTCTAAATCTGCAGTAGAAGAGTATTGGGAAACTTCAAATTGGTTGACCTACACGCCATTCACTAAAATCCTTGGAAGTAATCGTTATCAACTCATAGACTCATGTCTTCATTTCAACAATGAAAATAGGGTTAATGAGGAGAAGTAAGAAATGATGCTCTGTTCAAAGTTAAGCCTTTGCTGGACTTTGTAATTCCTCTATGTAGACAAGCATATGCACCTGGTGAAACATTATCTATTGACGAGTCAATGGTGGCTTTCAAAGGTAGAATTTACTTCAAGCAATACTTGCCATCTAAGCCTACTAAATGGGGACTGAAAGCCTTCATGCTTGCTGATGCTACATCTTTTTACTGCCACAACATGATTATTTATACAGGCAAATCTAACTATGTCATAGATAATGGAAACACCATGAGATCACAGGTTGTCTTAGATCTACTCAATGGTTATGAGGATAGGGGCCATAATCTGTTCACGAACAATTTTTAAACAAATCCTCCTCTATACAAAAAACTAAAAGAAAAAAACATTGGTGCCTGTGGGACAGTGCTAGATAATACATAAGGTTATCCCCAGCAGCTGAAAAAAAAGCAGCTCAAAATGAAAAGAGGTGATCCTCCAGTGTTCGCCAGATCTGTTAGTTGCCACCTTTCATGACAGCAAAAGACTCAGCATTTTGACATCTATGAGTGATAATTCAACACCGATCAAAAGAATTTGAGACAGAAAAAGCCCAGGTGGTTTCAGAAACATTTTAAAACCAACCATTGCCCAAAATTACGACAACCACATGGCTGGTGTTGATTATTTTGACTAACTCAATGGGAACTACAACTACACTCACAAAGCATTTAAATGTTATTTCTGTGTGTTTCACTTCCTGAAAGAGGTAGCCCTTTTAAATGGACTTATTTGCTACAGGCAAAAAGATCCCGCCATTACAGCCAAAAAATTCAGATATTTAGTGCTAAATGCCTTGCTAAAAGACCAAATAGTCCGCCGCAACATTACAGCAGTGGCACCTGCACTTAACCTTGAGGAGAGGCTGATTGGATGTCACTTCATTTGATCATATGAAGACAAAAAAAGACAAACCAGACTGTGTTGTGTGCAAAAGTGTGAAAAAGAGATCACAAACAAGGTATTACTGCAATATCTGTGGCACACCACTTTGTTTTAGAGTTTTGTTTTGAGTGTTACCACACTGTCGACAATTGTGCGGCAGCAAGGCGGTGGCGCTTGCAGGACCCAGCAAATAACTAAAAAAGGCAGCCTTGACTTTTTTATATGGTAGTTATGAAAACATTCAAAAAGATTTATTGATAAAATAAAAGAAACAAATAAATTCTTTGGTTTGATTTGCAAAGATACCCAAAACAACTTAGGTTTGTTGAATTCAATAATTTTTCTTTATTCTGTGCTTATGGTTTTCCGCATGGCATGTTTTTTTTTTAATATGGAGGGTAAAATATACTGTTCTGTGCACTTTTTTCATCTACAGAATTCACTGCTACATAGATATAGCAATTTAGACAAGTTTGACATACATAAAATGTGTATAAAAAGATAATTATCATAAAATACTCTATTTTCATATAAAATTCCCAATCCAAGATGGCCGCCCTAAATGACCTTGACCTTTATTTTTTTACATCAACATGTTTATAAATTTCAAAATATGACAATATTACATTTTAAATTTTGTGAAAAATGGTTCACTATCAAAGAATTTAAAATCATTTTAGTAAAGCACCCTATTTTATAAAAAAATCTTAAATACCATAGGCATAGGCAGAATATTCCTTTTAAATGATAGGCAGTTTAAGTGTTAAAACATTACCTTTTCACTTAAAAAAATGAATCTTTTCCCAAAGCTCATGCTTTACACATATATAAGAGTAAAAATTAAAATAACTGTGAGCATAAAAAAAAAAAAAAAAGGAAAAATTGGAAACTATTTCGATATAAAATCAATAAAAATACTAAAAAAAAGGTACCAACTTTTCATATTTTGCTTTGGAAATGATGACATGCTGTAGTTTGCCACAGGGCAAGCACAAGTGACAATGAGTGTGTTTCTGGGCCTTGACTCTTTGCAAGACTCTCGGCCATGCTGTGTCTTCTAGTCATTTTACATAAGAAACAAAAACAATTTTATAAAAAGGGGATAAGAAAGAAAAGAAGGAAAACCTCAATTTTCATACGCTTTTAGAAAATTAAAGAACAGGATTTGTCTACGCCATGAGTTTGTTAAGTGTAGCAGAGCAGATTTCATTCAGATGAGAAAAGAGCTAGAGATGGAGCAAGTAAATGTTACATCTAATTGGTCAAAGATCAGCCAGAAGTTGACAATTAGTGAAGTGAAAACTTAATTGCTCTGAACATAAAAATTAAATAAATTTGCTTCTTTGCTCAATTTGGCAAAAGCAAAAAGCATGGGATCACCTTGTTTTTACAGGTTTTTCTTTGTTCATTTCTGTTGCATCTGATAGGTTGGCTATTTTGTTCTTGCTTTTTTTTTTTTTTTTAAATATTTAATTATTTAAAACTATTTCTCAAGGATTTCATTAGCTTCATTTGAAGCTGCAACTTCGTCATAAAAACTTACTTTTGATGGCACAAAGTTTCTTGAGAGTCTTGTGCAACAGTTGCAAACTTTTAGACTATTTATGACTTGAGCCAAGCTATAAACACTTTTTTTTATTAAACTTCCATTAATCACTTCTCACTGTTTCTAGAAGAAAGACATTTGTTTCTGGCTAAACTGTAAGCTTAATAAAAAAAAAAATACAAACCTTTAATTATTCTTTAAAAGGAAAATCTCAAAATTTTAATGACAAAAAAACCCAAAAAATTACTTAGGGCTTAAACTCAGGGGGAAAAAATGCTAAAAGAAGTAAAAAACTAGACAAATATTTTAATAAGGTCACCAAAATGTTTTGTGTTTTATATATACAACACATTGTTCTATTTAATTAAGTATAAGAAAAAAGTGATTGTACTTTATTACTTACTTAGCCTTTTTTTTTTACTACTTTAATTTAGAGTTAAAATGTTACGAATTATACATTTCATGCTTCAGATATTTGGTTTTTTTTAGCAAATACAAAATCAAAACATCTCGTTAACCTTACTTCAAAACAGATATGTTATCTAGTTTGGTTACTCACCACCTGCCCTTGGTCCCTTTTTCATTATGACATAAGAATATCTTTGAAATGACTTGGGTGTCTCAGACTGGAGAGAGGGAGCAGGCCAAAACAGGTTTTTTCAAAAACTTTTTAAAACACATTTATAAATGCTTGTAGAATTATAGGTCTTCTAACTTAATTTTTACACTGTTGAAAAACACCTGCAAGTTCAGGATTGAAATGACCACAATAAATCTGATCCTCATAACTGTTTCCTTTTAGGATGGTCAAAGTAAATTGCCTTACTTTTGAATCCTGCTACTTATTTAAGTGAGAGTCATTTGCTTTCAGCACAAAAGGACAATAAAACTTAGATTCCATTTTCAGGCAGTTTAATCAAGATCTGTCCAAAGATTTTTTAAAGAAAGCAAAAAAAAAAAAAAAAAAAAAAAAAAAAAC
>BLXT01002238.1:2643161-2655613 GCA_019648995.1 Plakobranchus ocellatus | reverse complement strand
CCACTTTTGTTTTGTTTTTCTTTCTTTTGTGGGAATTTCTTCCTCGGCTGCCTCTGTTATTGATCTCTTCAGTTGTTGCCAGAAATACTTGAAATCGAGATCCATATGAAACAGATGTTACTTTGGGTCTGATTGTAATCACATAGGGTGTAAGAAAAATTTTAGCATCAAGGAGGATAAGATTTTGCAAAGAGTTGTTAAAATAAGATGCAAGGTAGATGTAAATCATTGTAATCGATTAACTAGATTAGATTAAAAACTGAGGAAGCGGCTAATGTATTAAAAATCCTTTGCTTTCCATACAAAGGCAATATAGAAAATCACATTTTGTAAGAACTTGCATCAAATGGATGATTACAAATAACTAATCTATTATCAAAGATTGCTTTGCAGATTTAAAAAAAAAAAAAAAGTTTTAGAGTCTTACTTTCAAGAAGCAACCTAATAGCATTGACAAGCTTAGCAGGTAAGGGGCTTTGACTTCGTCTCATCATGCCAGGATGTTTGCGATAGTTGATGTGACCAGAAATACCAATGTATTTTTCCTCTAGGAGCTGTGCTACTCTATGATCGACACAAGTGTCTCTGGTGATATGGCTGTTTAACAATGAATGGTTTGCTCGTTCCGTCTGAAGGAAAAAAGAAATGATTCCACCATTCCAATGATTATCAAATTTACAGTTTCTGGCCATACAAATGCTTTAAAAATGTTCAAAACCCACTTCCATTTTATTGGAACCAGAATTGAGATGGATTTTTAGGACTTGATATAAAACAATCAAAAAGAGTATTTCCAGTGTATTGCAAAGCTGACATGAGTCATAATACAGCTTCAAAATGTATCAATGATTTTAAACAGCAACTTGTGACTCATTTTAACCAGTCTCATGACATATTTCCCTCTTTCAAATTATGCAAAATTAATTGATCTAGCTTGCACAATGATTTTGCACTCAAACAATTTTTATGGCCGGCTCTATCTCCATTGAAGATGCACTTTCATATCTATCACTATCAGTCCCAAATCATAAAGAATTTCACAAAGAAATAGCCATAGACATCAAACGCCATGGAAAAAGGTGGTAAGGGGTGTTATTTTGTCCCCAAAATTTATGTGCATAATATGTAGATCAAAGCCTTTAATTTTATTTTTTTTTTTATTATTGTGATCACCATCACTGTCCTTCTGATAAAAACCCAACGGAAATCTCAACGCACTTTTGCAAGTAAAAATAATTTTGAATAAGTGAGTCTTTCTATGCTCAGAAGGAAGATTTATCTTTGTATAGACCTCGACAAAATAAAGGAAACCAAGCTCTTGTCTATGATCACTTTTTCCCCTCAAATGACAATCTAGTCAAAGACATACTCTGCATTATTAAAATACTCTCAAAACCATTAAATCCTGTCTTTTCTCCAAACAATTTGTTACATGACTGAATTGATTAACATTATGAACTATGGGGTTCTTTCTTTAGTTTATTTTCACTGTAAGTAGAAATACAAATGTTTGCCCTTATGGATAACTTTCAAAAAGTACTTTTAACAATGCAAAGGCAAATGTTGATCTTGTGACAAGATAGCTCTATAATACACATGTAAATCTAGATACAGAATATTTAAATGTTGTCTAGCTGTAGATCTTATAATTCCAGAAACTCCATATATCTACATTCCATTCATCTAGGTCTAGACTGAAATCAAATCTACCTCTAATGGGTTTAGAACTAAATCTTAAATTTTTATTCTGACATATGTCCAGTCTATTGAAACTTAATTCTCTTTTTTCTAATTCTCAAATAGTCTCAACACCCATCTCAAGGTTGCTTGCAAATCTTTTTTTGTTGCAAATAAGATTATTGGCCTTCATTAGAGCATCAAATAAGTTTGGGTTTTGAAATATGCAAAAAAATAAATACAAAAATTTTGCCTGTGAAATACAGTACACAAAGGATTAAATGATATCTGATTAGCAATTCATTGGTTGAACAGACCAATGTCATATGATGTACTGAGGAAAATTAATATTGGATGGTTAATACCAAACTTTTTGAGGAGATAGATTTAAACTGATACCCATCTCCACAAAAATTTTTGTTCTGATAAAGGGAGTGTTTTGCAAACTACAGTTTATTGTATATCAGTTGGTCCAAGCCTTTTTTTTTTTTTTTTACTTTAATTACAAGTGGTTAAAAAAAAAAAAAAAAAAAAGAGGGACACCGAAATGGAAAGATATGGCATAGTAGTGGGAGGTAGAAAAATCTCAAATCTCCGATATGCTGATGATACAGCTATATGTGCTAACAATCAAACAGAAGCAACAACTCTAATGAATGAACTAAACGACGCAGGAGAAAGAAAAGGCCTGAAACTAAATGCAAAGAAAACAAAGTATATGCACATCGGAAAAGAACAACATGCATCCATAACTATTGGAAATGAAGAAATAGAATGTGTAGAACATTTCAAATACCTGGGATCCATAAAAACAGACACCGCTGACTGTTCTATAGATGTTAACACCAGAATAGGGATGGCCAAGAAAAGAATGATAGATCTCAATAATATCTAGAAAGATAAACATATAGGAAAACAGCTTAAGATAAAACTTGTGAAATGTTTGGTCTGGACGGTTATGACTTACGGGGCTGAAGGGTGGACTCTAAGGAAAAGAGATGAGAAGAAGATCAACTCTGCTGAAATGTGGTTCTACAGGCGTCTTCTTAGAGTCAGCTGGAAAGAAAAACGAACCCATGAGGCAATCCTTGCGGAACTTCAAGTTAGGAGACATTTGTTAGAATCAATAAGGAAGAGAAAACTTTCCTTCTTTGGCCACATTTGTAGAAGCAAATGCACGCTGATGAAAGACATCATTCAAGGAAAACTAGAGGGAAAAAGAGGCAGTGGCAGACCAAGAGCAGCATATCTTGACAACATCAAAACATGGACAAGAAGAAACAGTACTGAGATCTACACTATGACAGAGAGAAGGGAAGAATGGAGGAAATTAGTCCAGAAGGCAGTGCGGGCAGCCAACGCTTCAAGTAGCGACGCTGGATAATCAATCAATCAATCAATCACAAGTGGTTTGTCAGTGTGATTCTAATAAATTTCAAAAGTGCGTAAGTTACTCTTAAAATCCCTCTGAATAATATGTTTAATTGTTTCTTTGATTGAAAAGAGAAATTTAACGATTGCATACCTTGGAAATTAAAGTAGATAAAAGCTTGTCTTAAAATGGGTTTTTTGTTTTCTTTTTTCTCTTTTATATTCAATCAGGACAAAATCTAGAGAAATGAGGGCTCTTAAAAAAAATTGAAAACTATTTTATTTGATTATCGTTTTTATGTTGCCATTAAGAAAAACCCTTTTATTATTTCCATAGAATGATTGAATTACTAATCACTAGATAATACTAAGTGTCTCCCGATTCCAGGACTCTGATCTCTCTAGACAATGAGGCTAGAGAGACCAGAGATTTTTCAAGGACTGGTATCTGGTCATTGAATGAAAACCATAAAGACATTTTAATGTTACAGTAAAGATGTAGTCTTGTTCGACCTAAATGTTTAAGATACTCACTAAATTCAAGTTTCCAAGCTCTAGCCAACCTAGCTCGACAGACCAGAAATCAGATCTCTCTCACAGTATAATTTGTTCATTCTCTAGATCATTTGATAGACTCTAATCTTTAATATTTTTTTAAAAAATGAATTTATTTACACACTATGTGTTTAAGAATCATGTTTGGCAGAAAATGACTTGCAGGATTGAGTTCCTATTGTCCGGAGTTCTCTCTTTCATTTCAGTCCTGTGACCAGCTCCATAACCCTAAATAATTTACTGGTGGTTGATTGCCTGATGGTCAAGGGTGCTAGAGGTGCTTTACTCATGACTAAAATTTGAAATTGTGAAAAACACATCACAACACTTCAGCACATCAGTCTATCTTTTGATGTAGTTTTTCTTTCAACTGAAAACTTGTGGCAAAACATGGCTTTTGTAAAAATTCATAGTTATAATGATTTGTCATAAATATATTGATTTTCCATGGTATATATAGGTTTCAAGGTTTACAGCTGCCATAGGAAAACACCTTAGCTGATTTGATGATTTAAAATTTACAGGCCAAACCTACATATAATTTTTTCAAAAGGAAATAAGGCTTATTTTCATCTGGCACTATTTAAATGAATAATTAAAAATATTCTATCCTTTTTTCCTTTTGAAATTAAGGACCAAGTTTATCCGAGTATCTCTTTAGTTTAGATCTCATCTAATCCATATTGTGGCCCAAAAAACTTAATCTTTGTCTCCTATATCAGTCTGCCAGATCAACCTGGAATCCAGTCTTCCTTGCCATTGTGCCTAGACAGACCAAAAGTCTGCTCTCTAGCCCCTTCATATGTGTGATCTGTATTGATTAAATTTGTGAATTTCTGGGTTTTCTTTGTTTTGTTTTGTAGAATTGGCTTATCTTCTGTGACGCTTGCTCTTTACATTTTACATTTAAAATGCATTTTTAACACTACAGAGGTAAAAACTCAATGCAGTTACTGGGTGAATCTATGATCAAGACCCTAAATTCTGTGGATATAGAATTAAACTACCCATTGTGGATATAATGTTTATTGTTGTGTAACGTAACCTATTACTAAATATATAGAGGCCATTCCAAGCAACGCGTGTTACACCTGAAGAGTATTATGAGAAATTTTTAATGTAACTGACATTTCATAAGGAGTTTCAAACAAAGTTTATATACATATGTACATTTGGGTACAAAAATTGTTTCTCTACATAAATATGACCTGTAGTATTAAATTGTGGCTAACATGAACGAGGTGTTTGAGAATGGGTCTAGAGGTTTGTGACTTATGACATGTTACTCCTAGAAAATCAAGCATTCTAGTTTAAATCCTTCTGACATCAACTTCTTCAGATGAAATCACACACTATCCAGCTTTCTCTATAAATGATCACTCAATATGGTCAAAGTAAATATAATTGTAATAAAAATCCTGTTTTGTAATAAAAAAAAAAAATAGTAAAATGTGTTTTTTCTTACTTACAAATTTTGTAACATCAGACCTGGGTATGCAAAATATTAGATCCTATTTTTTAGCTATCTGATTTCATAATTCATGATCCAAAAGGATCCAGGAAGTGTCCAGATAAAAATTTTTTATGAGCAAAAAAATGTTGTTAAGAAAATCACTCCTCCCAGTTCCTGTAGGCTTTTAAAATCACTGTATCTTTTATCATAAATTTTAAATTTTGTTTTGTGAGCTAAGTAATGTACAGCATGTATGTACCGCATGGGTTTATTGGTGTTACACTTGTCAAAAAACTGTGTAACATGCGTCACGTGATGTGTGTGACAAATTTCAAGTCCTAAAAAATGACAAATGTGTGACATTTGAAGCCATTTCATGATTTAAAGAATGGTGCATAGATAGGCATTTGTAGAAGATGTCAGACTTTGGAGATTAAAACTTCAGTTGCTATTGAATAGGAAAAGTAAAATAGTTTAAACATGATGTGTGTTACATGGCATTCACAGTTCCATTTATTTGCTGGAATTGTAACAGAGTAGAAGATTTTTAAAAAATTAAGCACAACATAAAGCAGCATAAAATGAAGGAAATGTGCTATTTTCTTGTCTATTAATGTATATTAAGTATCCTGAAAGATACATTGAAAATAGGACCTATATGTGTCTGTTTTCACAAAAATAAACCTTGCAAAAGCAAGCCATCCATACATTTTGCACAGCTTCTTTTTCATTCTCTTGTGGTACCAGTATGTGACTCTTAAACTCATCTTTTTCTTTTAAATTCTTTTTTTTTGGGGGGGGGCTCCCCTTCGAAAAAAATTTTTTAAGGGTTACCATTTTTAAACATGCAATTATTTGTTACATCAATTTTTAATCCTAAATCAATGTGTGGCATATCCCTGGAAACGTAAAGACACAAAGAATGTATTTGTTACATTTATTTTTGCCAGTTTTAAAATAAACTTCATGGTTTTTTGTGTTCATAATATGCCATTAAAAATAGCCCAACGTACATAAATGCTGTGGTGAGTGTTCATGGGCAGATACTATAGAAAGAGGAACACTGTGAGCGTTGATGAGCAGATGAAGACTTAATAAAGACTTGGTTATATGAAAAAAACACATTTCAGTCTCTGTGATCAAAGTTTTTCATCTAGGCTACTGGTTGACATTTCATGGAAAGGCCCTCATGCACTTGGCTTGATACTACTTCATTTTGTCAGTACCTAAACGTAAATGGTGTTAACGTAGAACTTAGGCTATATCCAGGTTTTTAGCTAGATCTAGGCCTGCCAATGTTTGATTTTGCATCCAGAGGAATTGGAGGGCACTTCTGACTTTAAGCGTACCCGTGTTTGTTTACATTGACATGGATGCAAAGAAGCGAAGTTGAATAGGCCGGCAGAAATTGATCAATATTGGCCTGAAACAGAGTCTACAGCTAATACTAAAAGTATTATAAGAACCACACATTTTTTATACAATCCGAAAACAATACCAACTATGTCTATTTTAGAGTGACTCCTGGGTCTGATCTCGTTTTTCTAAATTCAATCAAGGCTATCAAAGAAGTCATTTTCATCTAAATCTAGAATTTATAATGACTCGAAACTGGATTTAGTTAGTGAAATATGAATTTGGATGACTAGGTTTAGAATACCAAAAACTATGTTTAATCCTAACAAACCATCTAATCTAACTGGACCACAACTTATAAAATGAATACTGGACTACAATATATGCGTCTATATGAGAATAAAATTGGAAAACAATTTACATATAAAAAAAAACTTAGAGTATAGATCCAAGAACAAGAGCTCTGTTCACCCTAATCTTGATCCAATGCACTTGGGCCTGAACAAAATCTGGATGAGATCTGAGTACCCTACATTTAGATTAAACGAAACATTTTTCTTACAATAAACTCAGATGTTTTAAAGAATATTTCCTTTAAAATGAAAAAAAAATGAGAGAATATCAAAGCCCAAGCCCAATGCTGAATTAAGGCCCACGCCTAGATCTAATCCTCAATAGCTAGCCTGTACCTCATGTAGATTATTGCCATCAGACAATATTTCTTGCAAACAATGGGTCGCTTATTTCAAAGTATCAGATTGACTGATCATT
Source organism: Plakobranchus ocellatus (assembly GCA_019648995.1). Taxonomy (NCBI): domain Eukaryota; kingdom Metazoa; phylum Mollusca; class Gastropoda; family Plakobranchidae; genus Plakobranchus; species Plakobranchus ocellatus. Next base: position 2,648,430 of record BLXT01002238.1, on the reverse strand, counting down.
TCTCTGGGATTTAAAAATCAATTTTTAATATATGTGTGATGAAAAGAAAATAACCCGAAAAGACACTCAAGCTAACAATTGAACATGCTACCTGCACTAGAAACCTAAAATACTAGCTATATGCCTTGCTGTGAAAAATAAACTTCCATCACATGTTTCCAAAGCCCAATTTTCACAATGAAGGTCTACCTTTCAATTCCCATTGGCAGGCAGAGACTAACAAGAAATTTTGATTGGCCAGCATGCCAGCTACAGCCGGCAAACTTGCACCCATGCATTTAATCACTGGATAGATCTAGGCCCAAAATATAAATGTTGTCATAATTTACTTTACCCTCATATTATAAGCTACCGATGAAATAAAAGAGGTCATAGACATAGACCAAGTTATACCGTAAGAACTAAGATGCGCTACTTGCATACAAAATCTTACAATTATACACCCATGAACACTATATTTTGTTAGAAGTTGATAAAGGTAGATCTAGAAGCATGGATTCCCTTAAGTTAAAGTAACTTAGTGCCAATTAGAAGCCTACAGTTTCAGAGTTTTTACTCTGGGTTTATTATACTTCAGTGAGATAGTCCATGGACTTCTAGACCTACATCCATCAGCTGCAGACGAAATGAAGAGGTTGCCGGCATAAAATTGGGCGCTTTTTCGTTTGTTCCCACCCCGACTTTTTATATAGGCCTAGATCTAGATTAGATTCTAGCTATATTATTCGATCTTGTTCTATCTTCCTAATCCTTCGAAGAAATGAAGAGGTCGCAGGCCAAGTTATAATGAAAATATTATTTTCACACAAAATCTACACAATTTAACACTTTTTTCGTTTGCTCCTATCGGATAATATAGCTAAATCTAGAATCTCTAGGCCTATATAAAAAGTCGGGGTGGGAACAAACGAAAAAGCGCCTAAAATTGTGGAGATAATGTGTGAAAATTATGTTCTTACATAAGTTGGTCTGCTACCTCTTAATTTCGTCGGTACTAAAGGGGACATTCTAGATCTAGAAATCGTTCTGAAGACTTGTGACCGGATTATACCCTTTAAGAACTAATTTAATTTTTACACATACAGAAGAAAATCTAGCGTGTAAAGCCGCCCAGCATGACTGAGTCGAGCCGAGTATTTTTGGCGACATAAGTACTCGACTATGTAGGGTTGAAACAAGGAGAAAACATCGCCTGCAGGCTGCCATGTTGAACAGCAGCCGTATTGCATAGATCTACAGACTCCCAGAGTGCCCTCCCTTGAAATAGTCCTTTGAGGTCTCTCTCACAAAATAATTAATTTTTTGGCAACAATAATACCTAAAGAGTGTCGTCTCATTAAGTACAGTGCCGAAACACTTGCCTATTTGGGGGGGGGGGGGGGTTACTTCTCTGAAGACTATTCTGTTGTCTTGCTCTCATCTGAATATTTATCTTTGTTTTAAGTTCTGCCCCTAATTTTATTACCATCCAACTTCCTATCAATTTCCCACTTTTCTTTGAAATTAAATCATGACTGAAATTTCGTTTGGTTTCCACTGGTTGTAATAAGACTGCATGTATTTGCTCAATCAACATAAAACAAGAACACTTACATTAAATGTATCAAAAGCAAAAGAAACGTGGGCCTACAAAATAAATTGAAATATAACAATCTTTATTGCCATTTTAACTTTTTTTTTTTGAAAAACCAGTCTGTAATTTGAAAAAAAAAAAATTAAGGAAAAGAATCACAATGTGACAATTTGCAAAAAGATCAAATTAAACAGTCACAGGTCTTGTCAGAGTGTTTATTTAAGATACCAAACAAATATATCATTAATGCTTATAGATGTGTTTTAAAAAAAGCAGGGTTCTTAGTTTTCTCCATGGGCAATGGTGGAAAATACAAGTAAAGATGCATTGAGCACATTCTGGGTGCAATCAGCAAAGACCTGCTTAAGATGTGCATGTGCATATATTGAACAAATATCTTAACTTTATTTTTCAATTTTTCAACTAAAGATGCATGTACCATCAAAATCATTTACAAGATTTTTTTAAAAGAGCTCTATCAATGTGGCAAGTGTCATTTTGTACACATCATCTCATTTAATACAAAAAATAAACGAAAATATCATATATGACAAACAGAGCCCAAAATTCTTACTCAAGTCTTACTAAAGGCATCTATATTTTAAACTTTCAAAAAGAAAATAAAGGAAAAAAGCAAAACACGTGTATGTTAAAAAAAAAAAGCAAGGAAGATGGTTGTAAAGAATCAATAAATAGCTTAATTTCAATTTTAGAATATGTGAGTATTGGACTGACAAAAACACAAACATACATCAATTCTCCTTTACCCGTTTTTAGCTATCTAGTAAAAATTTTACTATATGTGTAGTCTCACTAAAAAGCCAGATCCATTGATACAGTGTGATATGCTCGATGTTTCACACAGAAGTTCTGCCACAAAGCTTAAACAAGGCTTCTTTTTGAAAGTGACTGTGGCGACTCTCCTCCAGTGTACATCAAATTGTTCTTTTGCAAAAACATCTCTTTTAATGGTGACATTACACAAATAGTTCCAACAAAAAAAATTCATTCATTCTATATTTGCTTATTTTACCACCTCAAAACAAACATCAAAGTTACAGCTAAATGCTTATGATAATTTATCTTCTTGCCTGAAGAAAAAAAAATGCTGAAACAAACAAAGAAAAATAAACTTGAATTCAACACTTAACTTCATAACTTTTTTTTCTTCAGATTTTACAACATAGTAACAATAATATGGAACATGTCCAGTTCATGGAGAGGAAATAAAATCCTTCTGAAAAATCAAATACGATTTTGGACCCATGACAGTTACAACAACATTAAAACAAAACAAGAGAAAAGAGCTTCCTAGATATATCTTTTCACAATTTCAAACAAATATTTGGCCTTCTTGCAAATAGACTCGAAAAAAGAACCTTATTTAAAAACAAAACAAAAAATAATGTCCATTGTGTCAGCATAAGACATACAATCATATAAACACTATCATTGCTTTATATTCATACATAGTAAGAGAACTGCCTCAGACCTACAATGGCCACTGTGTCATGAACACTTGGAATCCTCATATGCATAACAAATTTCAAAAAAAGATTTTCTTGCTTTTGAAAGGAAAAATTGACAAATTTATTTATATATATATCTCATCTGAATCTCAATTTCCTTGTCTATTCTTGCCCATATTTGCAGCAAAATGAAATCCTCAGATTTCCCTCCATGAACATTTAAAGCTTCCACACATTTAAAAAATTAAAATGTTACAAAGGAAGAAAAAGTCAAGAACGAAAAAAAAGAAAAACCATTGCGGCATAAAAACTAGAACAAAGACAAGTTTATGTAATCCAAAAAGCAAAAACAAAAACAAAACAAAAAAAGAAAAGGAAAACAAAAATCAATAATCATGAAATTCATCCTCAACTTAATTATAAATGCAGCCCTGAGAGGAACAATATTTCCTATCATGTACTCAAACATCTTTTATTGAACGTTTCAAATTCAAACAGTACGTGAAAAGTTTAATATGACTGACAGAAAATATTGAAATAAAATATTTGAAAAAAAAACAAAACAAAAAGAAAAGGAAAAAAATGAATTGTATCCTTTCTCAAATTGACTTTACTCGAGATTAAAGCATAGTTTGTTTCATGTTGTTTTTGTAGAAGCCATAACAAAGGCCAAATGTTGACTGCAGACAAGTCTAAGGGAATACATCTCTACTTAAATGCCAAAAGTTTATACAAAAGACTCTACTTTTTAGTTTTTTTTATTATTAACTTTGATCTGTTAAGGCCAAATATTATATAGTTATAACTAAGTAACTTGATAACATGAGGTCCTTATTAAATCCAAGAATAAAAACCATTCAAAGGGCCTATTGCAGTTCGCAGTTAGTATGAAACTTTATTGAAAATCTCTCTTTGATTCAATAGTCTTAGAACAGTTTTCCATACCGCTTGCGAGTTGGTTTGTTACATAAGGCTATAACTCCTGCTCAAACTAAATTTAAAGTCAAATGTTATTCAGAGAGAAATTAGCTTTGACTTTATGCAGGATAAAAGTAGACAAGATTTTGAAAAAAACATAGGATCTGCCACAATGCAGAGACCTGCAAGTTGACAATTATGCTCATTTCTCTCAAATACATACAAGTCACTGCAAAATTTAAATAAAAAATGGACCCCCTCCTCCCCCCCACAAATAAAAAAAATAAAAAAAATAAAGTTCAGTATGTGAAACATCAAAGAAAAATTAGGGAGGCATTCAATTGAAACATTTTCCTCACATGTATAGTAAAGCAAGTGTGACTCATATTTTTATTCAAACTCTTTTTACATAACCTGTAGATGAAAATAAGAACACAATTTTTGATGAACATTAATGTGGTGAGACATCACAATGTAATGATGACCATATCAATATTTGATTAGTATAAGTTTTGGTCAACTCTACGCATTCGAAACCTGTCAGTCCACCAAGGAAAAATACTTTTTTTTTAAAGGTGCCAATGTATTGATGTGCACATTTCATTTATATTGCAGCTAGATGAAATGAAGTTTCAAGCAAAATTAGGTCCTGCTTGAAGCAATCTTTGATTTTTTATAATAAGCTTATAATTTATATATGCATACAGCAAAGTAAGAAAAAATATACTAACACCGCAGTCCCACAAACAAATAAAGAAGTTTAAGGATCTTGAAGATTTAGGGCTTATGTTTTTACATATTCTAAGTTGTTCAATTTTGTTTATATAGATTTTAAGTTGGTGTTGGATTACATGTACACAAAAAAGCAAATCTTTGATTTATCTTCCAATTCAGTCAATAGATTGTACTTTATTACATTGTCTACGATTTTGAATGCAAAGATGAAAGAATAATTTCACAAAATACTGATTGCTTGTTGACATATTCAATTACTTTTACTTCGTTTGTACTTTTTTGTTTTTTCAGTGCATACTTTCTGCCACAAAAACCTGTCTCAAGGTACGTGTACTGTTTTCTTGAAATTTGGGACAACCATTGCCATTGACATTATGAATAATATATGAAAGGCTTCTATTAACATTATTGTATTTAACGTTTTAGAAATATAACTTTTTTTTTTCAACAAAAGGCTACAGATAAATATAGAATTAACAAAATTTGTATGTGTAGCATCACCATAATCTGAGACATTTTGCACGAAAAAAAAAAAAACCCATGGAAAAATAGAAAATAGTCTCCAAGTTTTTTC
>BLXT01002238.1:2624892-2637977 GCA_019648995.1 Plakobranchus ocellatus | reverse complement strand
GACCTACAATAGTACAGTTGACAGATTTAAAACAGGAAAAATTATCCCAAAAATCTTTATTTCTATAAAAATTAAAATTCTGCCACGATGATTTTCTTAAATCGAGGTCGCTGATTTCAAATTTGCCGTCAGAATTTTCGTATTTGCTTTCCTCGCAAAGATATGTCTGTTGAAAAAAAACCCTAGTCCAGGTGAGTGACGTCACAGTGTGAATGACCGACCGTCAACGCGGCAACATGGTAGGCCTTTGCAATGATGTTCGTCTATAGATGTACCGCATCGATACGTTTGCCCCAAACCACCCCAACCCCTCCTCAGTCTGCAAGATGCACGCTGGTCTTATGAAAAAAGGTGTAGCAAAGAGCGCCATGCATTTAATAAGTTTGAAAAGTTTGTTGCAGTGTTAACGCCGTTATTTTTTTTCTCTAAGTCCTTTAATATTCTCGGTTATTTATGCAGAGATGCGCCGTTAGACATCTAGACTAGGATTATTTCTGAGAGTATGACTGATCACAAATCGGCCAAATTCCAGATTTTGTGATAAAAATGCGGATTTCTGGAACGCACGTCATTTTCTGGTAGAATTCCAGAACGAATCCGGAATTTCCGGAACGTTAGGCATGTCTGTAAATGTAATTAAGGTCCATAATAAAATTATTGGAGTGGGTAGACAAAATCATGTGATGAAAATTATCAAACCAATGTCAATTTGTTAACAAATCTACATTTTCAAAAAAAAAGATTCTGAATGGTAAATTCATATTTTTACAGAAGAAATTGCAAGTGGTAATCTGTAAAGCAAAGTTAAGAAACCCCACTAAACAAACTCTTGCCGCAGCCTCAAATCTACAGGGCACAATGAGAGGATACTTTTTGAGCTACATAAGATATTTGTAAACAATCACACCAGCCACTCCAACAAGCACAGCTAAACCAATGTATAAAGATGGACGGTAGAATTTTTTGTAGGGCCTCCATCGCTCGCTGCGCCGTTGGCGTTCCTTCATTTTGCGAAGCTGTTCCATAGTCTGCTTTTTTCTCTCTTCTCTGATACGATGTCTCAGCTCAACAGCTCTGTAACACAATTTGATAAAAGAAAATCGTGTAGTTGACTGTGGGTGGGTTTAGCTTTTGTGTAGATAGTCTGTGTATAACGAGGCAATATCAGGCTTTCGGGCCCTCCGTCAGACTAGGGCGCCAGTAACAGGGCTCCAACCCATAACAGTAGAGTCCCTGCAAATCTCAGAATAGGTTCACTTTCCACTGCACCACCAACACCCCTAATGTTGAAGGGCAATGGGAAATGCTACAGCTAGGCAAGATCTAAGCCAATGAAAAATCTCAAGTTGAGCTGAGCTAAGCTACTTGAACATGTTCCGTTAAAAGTATTGTACACAGCCTAAAATTTCTTGTGACTTATCTGTTAGCTATGACCCAGGGTAAAAGCACTGTGCCCGGAATCAGTCACAGATGGTGCACTTGGGGAGGCCTGGCTGCTGTTAATGTATTTAGTTATGTATTTATGTACATTTTATATGTTGCATATCAACACCAAAGTCAGAGGAAGTAAAAATTACGTTTTCACAACATAAAAGATTATTTAAGTTTAATGATGCAAAGAAAGAACTCCAAATTTATCTTAAATAGATTTTGAATAATTGACATCTTAAGTTATAACTTTAATTCTTTCATATATATCTTTAAATTTTAATAAACAAAAACTTTAAAACTTTCCTTCTCATTTTTCTGAAACTTAAACAGTATTAAGATATAACATTTAGCTTTATACTCACAAAAATTGGTATTGTTGGCACAAATTCTCTTCATAATGACAACTTTATAATCCAGAGGTCAGAAAATTTAATAACAGCAGTGGAGTTATTTTAACAGGTAATGTTAAAAACATAGTCCTCCAACCTACACACATTTATGTAATGTAGATAAAAATAGAAAGGTCCTAAATTGTAATATACTAGTGTTACAAATAAGGTGCCACTTGAGCAATGTTCATGTAAAGTGGTATAAAGATGCAAAAATAATAACTTATTTATGGCATCCTTTATCATACTTTATAGCCTCCAAGTCTGAAGCCACTTGGAGTAAATGTGCTGTTAAAATGTGTTTAAGTCGAGCTTGATCATTAGCTATCCCATGGGCCCTATATTTTTCTAAGAATAATATTATTTGATTACTTTTCGTCCCTGTCTCATTCTCTAAGTGTATACGTACTTTTTCCATTAAAGTGCCGTGTTTCCTACCTTGCCTCCAACTCAGTCCTTAACTCTTTTTCACCGCTGGTGTGTGTTGTTAGGAAGTTTTTATGTTTTGACTCCAGCTTTTGTAAAAATGTGACTATGTATTGTTGGCATGTTTTTTAGTTAACTCTTACCAAGGTTATCATAGTCGCGGTGGTCTACATGGGCTCCTAGAGTTATCGCAACTGAGAGGGAAACCATCTAGATAAGACTTTAAATAATTAGAAAAAAAACGGCAAAAATAATACAGCGTTTCACCCAAAGCTTTATCACCACCCTGCGCAACCCTGTAAAGGTATTGGGCAGGGCTTGAGAGCTGCCCAATGACTGTGAATGAACCGGATCAGGAGTAAGTCTGACAAGATTTAAGGTCCCTTTTCAACTAAAGTTGCAACTAGCTAATGAAATTCTACGCTGTGTACAATGTTTCTTCTAAACCACAGATTCTATACATGTGGACATATCACCAAAATAAGATCTATGTTTAGTTCTAAATTAGATCTACTTAATAAATAGTAGTTCTAACTCTTTTATTTTGATAGTCGGATTCAGAAGAGAGGACATAAAGAGAGAGAGGGGGAGAGGTTTGGTTTTGTATATAGCCAGTCCACAACAAAGTGATCTCAGGCTTTCAGGCCTTCTGTCAGGCCAAGGCACCGGTGGCAGGGCTCGAACCCATGATTGAAGGGTCCCTGCAGATCTCAGGACGGATTTTCTGTTCACTGTGCCACTGACACCCCAGAGAAAGAAAGAGAAAGATTGAAGGAAAGATAGAGAGAATGATGTATCCAAATCAATTTGCAACATGATTACAATGCAATACTTATCACCACTAGTGTGCTTGGGGAAAAATAAATATCTAAAAAATCGAAACTACTCTAAATATTCTGCAATTTATTGCCTTTATTACAAAATTAAGCTCGAGATGACCCCACCTCACCATGGAAGACAAAAAAAAAAAAAAAACATACTTAGCTTCTTCTTCACTGTCACTCCCACTCTCTTCTCTGTCTATCAACTGATCAAACTCTTCATCCTCCTCATCATCTTCTTCCCACTTGGACGAGCCTGCCTGGCGCTGCAGACTGTGCCCTATTGCTTGCGCACCTTCAAAAGTAAAATGAATCCCATTTTTTATATTTTTTGGGCTAGGAAAGAATAAAAGCAAATATGTCTGTTCAATCATGATTTTGTTAAAAAATGCAATTCAGCAAATGTAGAAACTAGGATTTCAGTGTGAGAATATGGACCACCATTGAGATTAAACACCAGAATGCCATAGTGAGAACAAGAACAAAGCACCAAAGATGCTTTGGCTCTGTATCACTAAATAAAGTTCGGTTTGTTTGGTTTTTTTTGACAGAGAAAATTTTATCAGAATGAAATTGTCCATTAGTTTTTAGAATGATTATTTCTTTACACAGTGACTAAAAGTGAGTAAAAGTGGGAACTTTAGCTTTGGCTTTGATCTGCCCAGACCCTATGAGCCCCCGAGGTCCCAGGAAGGGCTGATTACACTGCCAGGAGGGAAACTAAGGGGTGATAGCTGTGTTGAGAACAAATATGTTTGGTAAAATATATTGCTTACTTCATTTTGAATGTAAAATATGTAATACAAGTGGAATAAAAATAAATGAGTTATTTAGCAGATTTATATTTTTAATTTGGTTATTTTTAATTAACTTGGGTTTGAAATTGATGGTTTCAATTTGGTTGATTAAAAAAATTATTGAAGAGGTAAAACATTACAATTATATTTTCAATTGCAATTTGTGAACTCATCCCACCGCAGAATATTGCCTAATGTACTTGTTTGAAAGATAATACTGTACATTTAGGTAAAAATACTGTCTACTTGTAAAATCTGAAAACAAAAAATCATATGCTGTATGAAAATTCTGAAAATTATCATAAACAATGCACCAGCACATTGAATCCAATAATTTGATATGAAATTTATCACACTGTTTAGATCAAGTGGTTGTTTTGTGCTAAGCTGAAAATATACTTATTATATTACAGAGCCATGTATGAAAAAGTGGCTCCTGATATTTAAGCATTTTTGTTTAAATAGGTTCAGGGCTCTCCTATGTTTTTTTTTCTTCAAAAATTTTTTCCTCTGTTGAAAAAAAGTGAAGGTCAGTGAAAAATACATATGAGGACCATTTAAATAGACTTGGACATGTTTATATACTTTCTACCAATTAATTTTTGATGAACCAACAGGAGGGGGGGAAAAAGAGAGAGAGAGGGATAGAGGGAGGAAGGAGGGAGGGAGGGAGAGAGAGAGATAGATAGAGAGAGAGAGCACATATAAAAAAGACAAATGTGCTCAACATTTTACTTACTAGTATTTTAAGGATGCTCATTATCAATTAGATAGACAGTGTGACATCTTTATAAACAAAATATCAGTTAACTTGGGTGTGAAACATCTATCGGCAAAAGTAATGTAAGAGAAAGCTAATCATCTTTTATTGGGAGACAGTATAATGCACAAATGATAACAGGATCTTCACACCACAAAATTGTCTAAAAACTCTTTAAACTAAGATCACACTACACTAGTATGGTTGAGCTATCCTGTTATCTGACTACTGACAGCTTCACTAATAACCACTCTCTAAACAAGATCAACCCTTTCACCCTGATTCTCTTTATGCTCAACTTTCTTTCACTTCATACTATTGCTTTAATTTATCGGGGTGGGAGAAAAAAAAAAAGCTCAGGTTTTTTAGGGTACAAGTTTTGACTGAAAAGCAGATTTTTTACCCAAGTTAAATGCCTTTAGAAAATAAAACTTATGATTGAAAACAGCAAAAAAAAAAGTATCAATCAAATCCCCGATAATGAAGACTTTTTATGCAACGCTAAGGACATTTTAAACATGTGTTTTATAAATTTTACAGGTACTAGTCAACATAAACAGACTTGACAAGCAAGCAGCTCAGATAAATTCCTAAGCAAAAGGGTCCGCATGACCCAACATTGACCTGATCGTCAATGAGCTTTTCCAGTGGGGCCTGGATGAGAACTAAAAGCTAGTCTTTTAATCACATTGTTGCATTTTCTTTTCTTAAACCCGAGAGAGCACACCTTTTTTGGGGAAAAGAGGGGGTGGGGGTGCCGAGTCCATGTCAGCCAACAAATCCTCTGTGCTAACTGAGATTTGTTGCTCATAAGATGAATGGTCCTGAGAGGCTAATGCTGTTGATGGTTGTTGAAGGCTACTGCTGCGCAAAGGTGGCGGTGGACCCTCAACGTGGTTCTGGAGTGATATTACATTTGATGGTTATTCATTTAGAGAAGAGTAAAATGTACAAATATACAAATATTGATCTCTAGAAACAATCAGTTGAAGGATTTGAGGAAGCACTGGTGCTGAAACACTGATAATTTAAAGAGACAATGCAAACTTTGGTAAACAGAATTTTCTTGGAATGCATTTATGCATGCATGATTTAAGTTCATAAGATGCTAATGATTGATAGCCTCCATTGAGAAGTTGGAAAATCCCAAGGGCAGTGGTGATTTTCCCAATAATGCAGGCCATGCAGGCCAGTTTTTTAAATCTTCTGCAGCACTAGCATTTGCAAGAGTGTTTTAAACAATTTTTCTCTTCTTTTTTTGAAAATTAATAAAAAGTTCATTACATAACATTCAACTGTATGATCACAGTTATGAATCGCAGATTTTCTTCTGAAAGTCAGGATCATATTTTACCTGTTTAGTGGAGACACTTTCCAGTCCTGTGCCATGCAAGATTGCATGAGCCCCTTGAAGAATTGCTAGGTAGGAAAACCGAAGTTGATCTGGGGTCTGGATCAACCCCATTCGGTATGAACGCATGTGAATCAAGGTCTCTCGCACATTGATAGCTTGCAACGATTGTTTCTTCTCAACCTGTAGAAGTATTGTATAAAATTCTTTCATAAGAGAACCAGCTTCATCTCTCAAAATGTACTTTTTTCTCATTGGGGGTTCAAATTGTCCTCGCATAGAGAATATGCCATAAATGAAAAAAAATTTCCACAAAGGCACCCACCTTGATTTTCAACAATTCTTTCAAACTCCTAAGACTTAGGAAGCCATCAATAGATTCACCCCAAATATTCCCCACAAAGAGTCCTGGCTACCGACTGTCTGAGCCCCCTCTTCTCGCAGGGATCTCAACTATCTATCAACTCACTCTCAATGAGCTTTTTATTGGGGGGCAGTTTGGAAAGATAAAAAAAAAAATATTTAGGAGTGGGGGGGTTGTTGTTAAAAGTTTCAGTTTCACCGTGTCTACATTTTTTACACATATTATCCTGGCAAAATTAGGCCTGAAGATGATAATTGATAACAGTTGTTTACGTATATTGTTTTGTTCAATAAAAATTACTTTAAATGATTATTCATTATGTTTATTATATAAATTTACACTCTGATGCTGTGTGAGAATATGTGGGCATTTCTAAAAAGAGCCACAGTCACCACAGTGATCTGCTTATGTCCTGGACCTTAGATGACCTTTCCAACCAATTTTCCATTGTGGCTACATGTATGACAACAGCCAAGGAGGCCATATTTTTTTTTTCACCATGCCAATTTAGCTGACTTAATATGTTATTTGCTACTCCGAATAGAATTTTCATATGGACATGAGCTAATTATTTACACCACGAGCATTTCCAGCTTTACAAACAATTTAATTCCGTATATTTTACATAGCCATAGCTTAAAAAAACAAAATAGTTATGAATTTTTTAAATATATAGTTTTATGGTTTGAAGTGGGCCCATCATAACCATGCCTGAGATTATTTTTCAAAGGGCATAACTTTAAAAATATGTGTGTGACAATCACAAAATTTACTCTGTGCGCAATAAAGTCAACAAAAATAATATCCAATTTTTTCTATGACACTGACAGTTGTAGTTTTGTAAATATTGATGCATAATGTGGCCTCCAAAGATAAATGTAACACTTTTTAGTGGATTTTATATTTTTTGTGTTTGCTATCAATTTTGAAAAATTGTATAAAGTCACATCATCAATATAAATTAATGTGATAAACATGAAATCTAACATAAAATTTATGATTTCATGTATTAAAAATGTTGATTTGTGTGGCCAATGATTAATTATTTTAGAATGTTGCAGTAAATCAATCTCTGTTCATAACTTTCCCATATCCCTAAGGAAAAAAGGCCGAGAAGTAAGGTTGGTAAGCTTGGCCAGCAGTTGTTTAAAACATGTCTTAATGCAGGTTTATTTATTTTTTGAATTGTAAAGTTACCTTAACAAAGTATAATGGAATAACATCTGCATGTGAAAATAGCCCAAATAGTTAAATGCTACAAGTTTGGAATTACAGCATTTAAAAAAACTTCTTGACTCAAAATCTTAGAACTCACTTATTTAATGACAGTATTAGATCAAATACACACAATTCTTTTTTCAAGAAAGTGTAAACGATAAGCTAATTCATCATGCTCATAGCTTGTAGGTCGTAACTTGATTTTGTGTCCAATTTACCCAGGCTGTGTCACAAATATCAATAAAAATTTTATTACACTTATAAGAGTAAATTTTTACATGCAGTAAAAATCTTTTGATCAGATATGAGTAATAATATTAAGTTTACCAAGATAACTCCAAATCTGAAGGGGATATTAGTAATTTTATTTTTGTATGATAGAGCCTGTTCACTGTCCTTGGGATATTTGTGTTGATAATCATTGAACAGGATCTAGGGTTTCCAACAGACAGATTTCAGGGCAAGCCATGCTCACCTGCTCACCCTTTCCTTCAGATAAGGTTAACATCTTCAACAAAATCACTTTTTAAAAAATCATTCATAGGTGAAAAACGTCTGAATACCCTTAAATAAATGTAGACAGGAATGTAATTTGAATAGAATTATCATTTAAAGATGCATAATTATTGCTCTATACAAAGCCTGAGAAATGAATTTTTTTCTTCCTCAAATAAGTACCTTACATCGTAACACTTTTCTTCCACATCCGGTTTTTATAGAGTTTCCTTACAGTCCACATGCACCAAGGCAGAATTCAGAAAAACGAGGGTGTGTTACAAAAAAAATTATTTCTCTGCTTGTGCTTGACTTTACAATGTGACATTTACAGGACAGTTAGGAAAATGAACAACCTTTTGTATATCTTTTGCTTTGTGAAATTGGGTCATATGACCCATGTTATACAGGGCAAAAGTGAGCTAAATGTTGAAAATCATTGAAAACCATTTCTTTTGGATCTTAAGAAGAAATAAGGAAACATTATGTACCCAAATATATGTCTAAAAGAATAAAAGACCTCAACAAAATTCTAAAGATCATGGATTTCATGATTTCATGTTCTGTTGTGTTTGACAAGTACATGTTTATTTTGTTCAGTGCTGGTTATGAATGTATAATGTTTAGAAAATTACAACTTGACGACAGAATTTGACCCGCAACTAAGTAGAATAACACAATCCAAACCATTTTAGTTAGATTCAAACAGAATGTCTACTTCATAGCCTTCTCACTGATAGACTGTTGTGGTGTCAACGCCAGTGTTACAATCAGCAGTTGGGTCACACACTCTTTCAATGCTGCCTACTCGACTCAAACCTAGATCTAGGTCTAGACATAGAAGTTAAACTTCCACTTTCACTTTCTGACCAATCTCATCCCGATCTGAGTTATTTTCATCAAAATTTAGCCACAAATCATCACTCCCATCATCAAACTCAATACCCTGAACATCCTTGGCAACATCACTGTCCTCAGAATCTGACATATTTTGTCATAATTTTCACAAAACGCGTCCATCTCCATGAAAAAATTAAAGGGAAAGCTTCAAAGCCTTAGTAAATAGGTCAAAACAAATAGAGTACACAGGCGCACAAGGGACAGTACTCTACCAATTGTTTTGTCACGAGGTAACTGGTCGCTAAAATGTGTCCTGTGGACTGAGTTGGCATGCATCAGCCGTCGCATTTGTGCGTCATGTAGAAGAAAAGTGTTAGTATAGTCTTAAAAAATATTCAAAAATTGTATATTATATCAAACGCCTACTTACAACCATGAGACAAGAGTCGACTAGGCAAAATGTCCCTGAACGACCGATTCCAGCACTACAATGAACAACTGAAGGTCCAACATCAGCATCTAATGAACCTGTCTGCCTTATAACATGAAGAAAAAGAAGGAATGCATTTGGAGAAGAGGGAACACCAAAGTCTGGCCAGGTCGTGTAGTGAAAGTGCAAAATCTCTCTTTTTTCTCCAGTCTGAAATTTAAAAAAAAAAAAAAAAATACTTTCATTTGTTCTTACCCGTAGAGTATAACACAAAATGAAGTCTCTTCTTACTCTTGGCCTTTTACAGATAAAAAAAACATAATACTTTTTAAAGCTTTTTTTTTTTACTTGACAACAAGTTAAAAAAGAAGAGTGCCTTGCTTTGGTTTGCATTGGGCAGATTTCACAATAAGGATTCTGGGACTTTCTGGATATTCGTTTGTTGAGGAATTTTTCATTTTTGTTTTTTATTTTAACTTTTCAACAGCAATGTATTTAAGAGGATTATAAATATATGTAACTTAATATGAATGCTGATATTTTAAAAAAAGGTATTGAGGTGTAAAGAATTTTTACCTTAAACATGGAATATAGATTTGTCAGTAGGAAAATAGGAAAGTAAACCCAATACAAATTAATTTATACAAAAACCCATACTTCCAGTGGAAAAAAAATTTAAAAGATTTCTATTGGAGGCAAAAATATTTTTTTAAGTATTTTGACCAAAAAAAAAAATATATATATATAAATATATATATACAATATAAATGAAACAGGAAAAGGTTAACACATTTGCTGTCGGTAATTAGCACTTTCAGAGGGGAAAAAAAATCCACATTTAGATCCAAATACAAAGAAAATTGGGGAAAAAAAAAAAGGTTTCATCACTTCAGCAATTAAAAAAAAAAAATGGGCCTCCATTGTCTATTCTTGAAAATGCAATAATAGATCTACAGTAAGTCATTATAACCCATAATTAACACTTTTGGAGAGAAAAAAAAAACACCTTTTCTCGGTAAGCCATAACAACACATTACACCTAGATGCAAAGAACCTTGACAGAAAAAAAAATAGGGTTATTAAAGCAAAAAACCAAAACAAAAAAAAAAGGATTGCGCTGATTGCGCACTCACAAAGGTGTATCAATAGCTCTATAGAAAGTAGATATAAACTGCATAGCCTACAAAACAGCAGAGCTTACATCCGCCTTGAGCCTTGACATCTTTTCTCAAGTATGCTTTGCAAGCCTTCGATTAAAAAATTAATTGATTCTGACGAAAAATGCTTATCTATTAACACTGCATCATATTTTAAAAACCTTTACTAATAATTAAAGGTGCAGTTAGACATTTAAAAAAAACACCAAAGCCTCAAAAAATTACAAAAAAAAAAGACAAATAATGTTGCTAACCATCCAAGTGGAGGTAAGTGATTTATGTCTCAAAACACACAACTATTCATTGATGGTTCAATGTGAGGGGAATCCTGCTTATTTTATGAATGAATTCAAAAGCGAGCACCCTCTATTCCAGTAAAAAAGGCCTTCAAAATTCTTGAAAACATCCAAATGTGGACATAAAGTAATGCTGACTTACATGAAAGACTCAAAAGAAATTCGAAACAAAATCCATCAAAATCGAACAAAATATCCCAATTCCATTATTGCTACTAACACCTAATACCTTCTGTAGAATTTATTTGAGGTAAAAAGTTACAACTGCCTTTAGTAATATAAGCTGGCAATGAAACCGTCAAGAAGCAATGAGTGACCTTAATTTTCTTTGATCAGCATATCGTTTATATGGAATCTATATTTAGACGTTTGAAGATCCAAATAATGATAGTGTGTCCTTAGTCCACACAGCTGGAAGATATTAACTGCTTCAGCAAAAAAAAAAGCATGATTTAGGAGACCACAATTTTCTCAGAGTTCCTTTAAGTCATGATTCATACATTTGTATGACTTAAAATTAAATCTTAAATCAAAATATGCAAGCAAAGTCATTTTTCTTGATTCTCATGTATATTTAACACTTGGCAAACAATAAGTCAAAAAATCAAACAAAAATAGCAATTGGGTTGCTGGATAAATTATCTTAAAACTTCACACTGGCTTTTCAATCCTTGTCATGTAATCTACCTTATTCAATTTCAAAGAATTTTAAACTTTTTTTTTTTACACATACTGAGAAAGGACTACAAGAGAAAAGGGCAATTGGGGAAGACAAATTGAATCATAAAGTTAAGAGGAATGTGTGAAGGGATTGAATGCAAAAATAGGCTTTCACACAAATTACCTACAAGTTTGGGGAAGAGGAATTGAACCATAAAATTAGAAGCAAACATGAAAGGATTGAATGCAAAGTTAAGCTCTCACACTAATTATTAACGAGGTGTCAGACATAACATAAAGGGTGCATTGTTTGTTGAGAGATAGGTACAGGCAAATCACACTGCACAAAAAACTAAAATCAAGACAAGAGACTATAGGTGCTCTGTTTTTGTGCCCAAGAAAAGTTGGGGTAGGAGGTACATAAAAGGTCAGAGAAAATGTGGAGACAGTATTGATAATTTTTTTCTTTGTTTGTTATTAATGGATGTGTTGTCTTTATTCCACCAAGGGGATTAAGTGACCATTGAGGTCACTAAATTGTTTCAGCCTCATTGTCACTTTAATTGAATGAAACAATAATTTGAAACTTCTCAGCCCAGCTGACATAGTCTAGATTCCCAGTAGATTATTTTTGAAGCTTCATCCAATGGCAGAAAGCACGGAGCTTCTAGATGGCATGGAACCTTTTGTAAGGGTCATTACGAGACTACTATAAAAAATTTTTTTTAAAAAGAAATGCTTAGTCCTTCATTCCCATGACACTAAAGTACACGCCATATACCTGTCTCTATTCTTGACACAAAGTTGACTTGGTCTTATTCATCTCTTGCTTTTAACTCACTTGCAGCTGAGGGTTTGGAAATTATTTGAGCGCTCATGGCTGAGCTTTTTGGGGTATTTTCCAAAATTGTAGAAAAAAAGTATTTAAGCTATTTTAATAAAATCTGGACTGATTCAAGAAAAAAACAAACTTGTTGGAATAAAATAAACCATTAGACATATCTAAAATGTTGATTTTTATGTAATTTTTGTGAAACAGCACATATTTTGGTTTTTCAAAAAATTTTGGAAATTGTGAAGAAAGCTGAAATAAAATCCATTAAAAAAAAAAGTCCTTTCTGTTGATTTTGATTTGTGAGCATGCTTGAGAGGTGTGAGAAGAGGAAAAAAACTTTAATTTACCTTAAATATCAAAAAATGTTCGTTCTTGTTTCTTTCTTTTGCTTGTTAGAAGCAGTGATTCTTAGATCTAGTTTCATTTCAGACCTATCTGAGAGTAGTGTCCCTTTTCAGTCATCAACAAAAAATGCAATGTCTGAATGGTACGAAACTTTCCATGAATCTATGGAAATGGCTATACAATAGTAACAGGCGTTTCCCGTGGCTTTAGCGGGGAAAGCATGGGAGTTACAGGAGGTTAAAGTTGATCCAGTAGGTGTCACGGGATCCGCCCCAGCTAACAAAAGGCCTTTCCCGTCACCCCTACTGGATTTGCCGCAAGTGAGTTAACAAGCTCAGATGGAATAGTTTAAGGTTGTCCCAATTTGATAAAATAAATATTATGTGACTTGTGACTGATCTGAAATAGTTTAGAAACATTTAGCCCTGCTCTTAACGCATTTTACAAAAAAAAAAAAAAAAAAAAAAAAA
>BLXT01002238.1:2584304-2594612 GCA_019648995.1 Plakobranchus ocellatus | reverse complement strand
GTGTAAAGTATCTTAAATTTCAGGGTTGGGAATCATCCCCCTAAAGGCAGGTTTTGCTCATTGTGACCTTGTTGTCACCTCATCAAAACATGGCTGCTGCCTTTTTTTTTTTTTTTTTAATTTTCATTCTGTGTATACAAAAAAGAGTTACGAGCTGGTGCCTTTAGCACTTGTAGTCAAATTTCAGTCTTTTCATGCTTGGCTATTCCTGGCTTTGAACTATGCAAGTCAATATCTCTAACACTTTCAATTTTGTGTTCAGCATCCTTTAAATCATAACATTGAAATATCATTCAAAACACTTGAGGGTGAATTTGGTGTAAACTAAATAAAACCACCAAAAGAATAAAACTGTACTGATGGCTGCTTGCACTGTTGCTTGTTGGTGTTTTTTTTTTTTTTTTGTCCACAATTTTGAGTGAATTTTTTCTTTCATATCAGGACACCCTCAGTTGCCCAAGAAATTTGAGCCAATTTATAATGTAAATCCAACTACTTTAATCCACATTATCTCCATAATTTTTTGTTTGCGACAGGAAAGACCTATAGGGTTTGCAAAACAAGGGAGAGAGACCAAGTTAAAATTTTAATTTTTTTTTAATAGAATAAATATACTATGTAAGCTAGTTATTCCCTTTTGATTTTGCATAGTAACAGCAGTTATCAGCTGCTGTCTGCTCTCACAAATTATATCCAGTTATGCTATGATATTTTCAATTTTTACTGAACTTCCGGCTTGGTCCAAGAAAAAAATGAAATACAGTCACAAAAAAAGAAATAAAGATAGAATAGAAAATCCCAAGAGAATTGAATCTTAAAATGGCTGAGATTATTTATATGTTTTGATAGTTTGAGTTCTTGTATGATGAAGTTCAAACCGCAAATGTAGATCTATCTCAAAAACATTCTATTCTAGGCTAAACTCTGGTCCACATAGTACATCAAAGAACAATTTGAGATATCTTAAAAAACTGTACCTTTGGATTTAGATTGGGAAGGTGTCTAAAGAAAATGCCAACAGATCAAGTTGCGAATTAGAAAAATCTTAATTGTTACAATGCTAGAAATCTCCAGTGTGTATGCTTTTTGTAGGGTCAGATAGATTATTAACATTGAGAATGGCAAAGTACAGTTGGTACAGCTGCAAGAAGACCTAGAGCTCAATTAAAACTATGAATTTTATAACTTGAGATTGTTTGTGGCCTGCTTTATTTTTATAAACACACAATATTGAGTTATTTTGTTATCTGGCTTGTTTGAAACCAAAATTGTAATTAAAGATATTTTTCCATTAAGAAACAAGATGGTGGGAGAGATTGAATGGACACATTTCTTAGAGCACACCAGTAATAAGGAATGTCTTAAATGCTTTAATGCTAAACTGAAAAGCAAAGGATGCACCATGGATATCCCTTGTTGGGGGGATGAGGAGGAGAGGGGAGATCCCTTGTTGGGGGGATGAAGAGGAGAGGGGAGATTTTAGATCTTGGTACAATTGTATATTAAACCCAAATATTGCAGTCTCCACTGCAACTGAAGTAACTTCAGTCTTTTACGTACTCAGCTTTTATGATTATTGTGGGCCTACAAAGAGGCAAAAAAGGCCTATGCATCAAATAAATCCAGATGGCTATATGAAGTACCCTAACTCTTATATAAACATACATATGCACATTGTCTACTTAATTGATTGATAATTTTACCATGTGAGCAAGCAAGCTGGCCTTCCCATGCTTCGTAGATATAACAATTTAGCCTAGATGTGGAAGCAAAGATTTAGTATAAGTCATATTAAACGCATAATTATTGATAGCCTCATGTCACATTCAGCCCTCTTTAGACCCACAACAAATCCCTGGAACATGAATCCTAAGGGCACTACTTGATTGAGGTTGTGAAGGGAAAAATATTTAGTAGCTATTGTGAAATTGATCGATTAGAAGATTGATACAGATCTAGAAGTTGTCAACAAAGGGCAAAGTTAGATCACTGAAAAAAATGTGTTGTTGTTCTATAGAACCTGAAGCTCCAAGACAAAAAGCAGCAAAGTAAAAAATGCAATTTAGTTTGGGTGGCTCATTTTAATTTCACCTAAGGGCAAGATCGCCTTTTGTCATTCTCCAAAATGTCCCTCTCAGTTTTTTTTTTTTACATTTGCGGGGGGAGGCGCTCTGGGTCAATTTTGATTTTTTGGGTAGTATGTGTTATTGACGTTTACCAATTTATGTAGGTCAAATAAGTGGAAGAAAATTTCAATGAGCTAGTTATGTGATTTCCAAATCTATCTCCTCCTAGACTTTAAGTTCAAATTCTTCTAAGCTTTATTGAAATATTATGTTGATATTGACATACAATACATCATTCGAGAAGTAAAAGAAGGTTTTTTTTTTTTCTGGATATCTAATCTTGAGTTTTAAATTTTTTTTTTATATTATTATTATTTTTTAAACATAAATTTGTATATAAATATTCTGAAAGTAGCTTTGCCTTGATTTTTTATAAAAATAAAAAGAATGTCGATGAAAACCTAAAAAAATATGGCAATGACTAGATGCAAAATTTCACAAGCGATAGATTTTTGTGAGAGAAAAAAACCAAACCAATTTAGTATTGAGAAAATATTTTTAACAATTTGTCAATGTTATCTCAAAATATGACTTTCTGTTTTTGTTTTCAACATCAAAGGGAAGGCAGGCATATCCAATCAAGCCTAAATTTGATAACAAGTAGAAGAAACAAGTTTCGCATAGTTCAAATCTCATGTGATAAAAAGCATAAAAAATAATCAATGCTGTCACAATATTAGTAAAAAAAATTGGTATCAGTACTAAAATCTTTGGGGGGGGGGAGGTTGTTGAAGATCTTTATTTTTTCTTTTCCTATATGAAGAGCAAATATTTATGAGAAATCTGAGACTTGTGATATCAATAGTGCAGATGGGCAAGGCATAGAAAGAGATGTCACTAAATACATTTATACATAATTTGTTCTTTCTGAGTTTCTAGATTTTGGAAGCAGGGCAGGTATTAGGGTGAATAGCAAGGAAGGTGAGTGTAATTGGTTTATTTTATTGTCAAAAAGAAAAAACAGAAGGAAACGATTTTTAAAATGAGCATTATAATAAATAATTTCACTTTTTTGTCAATGCTGGGTTTTTTTTTTTTTTTTAGCTTTTTTTTTTAATGATTCATCCTCCGTCATAAATGTTTCAGGAATCATAGATGCAATAGTTTAAGTGAACATCTGTGCCAGGACCATGCTCAGTAATCTAGAAACTGATTGAGAATCTCAAGCCACAAACATATGCTGCAGCGAAGTTTGGTGAGTTTATGTAAAATGCTTTTATTTAAGATCTGTACATGATGGTCCTCAAGCTTTTTTCATTGAAACTAACTCAGGATGGCCTGGACTTGGTCTAAAAATTACAATATTTTTGTACCTTTGGATTTAGATACAGGAGTCTAGAAGTAGAAGTAAATAAACACTATTAAAACCAAGGCATGGCAAAACAAACATGACATTCAGCTTCTGTTTATAAATATGAATGTGTTTTTTATAGGGGGAATGGAGAAAATATCCATCAATCAATGTCGTCAATATTGATTGAAATTGTTGATTGTAAGACAAAATAGCAAAATTATATGCAAGTTTTGGCCCATGTGTATTCTGCATATGAATGCTTTGAAGGGTATTGATAAATATTGCTTGAGAAAAGCCTTCGGCTTTCAAGCTTCTGAAAATATAAATAATTTTATCAATTTATGTGTGTCATTCTGTTTATTTTATTTTTGTTTGATAAAATGGAATTGTATGCTTTCTAATTTCCTTTCTTGTTCTTTAGTGTTTTTCAATCCATCAGCTACGCTTTTAAAAAGTTTCTCTTTTTTCTTTACTCTTGACTGCTCAAATTTTGTATTAAATAAATTATTCCATATTTGCCTTCTTAGTTCTTTATCCCTGTTTGGATTTTTGCAGATGTTTCTTGTTCTTAGTTTATTAAATGTTAAATATCATACTGCTGTAGAAATACACTTCTTTGCAAATTCTCTTTGAAAAGGTAGTAATTATTTAGGAGTGGAGAAATACACTTCTTTGCAAATTCTCTTTGAAAAGGTAGTGATTATTTAGGAGTGGAGAAATACACTTCTTTGCAAATTCTCTTTGAAAAGGTAGTACTATCTAGGAGTGGTATCGTTGAGTCTTCTTGCCTTTAAATCCTTTGTTGCTGTCTTGATTTTTTTTGACAAATATTTTGGTAACTATTGCAAAAGAGTTTGTGAAAAAAAGTCCTTTCAAAACTTTTTTCTTCTTACCCCTCCATGTTGGTTTGATGACAGCATCGGTAATTATTCTACTGCCCTTCTCTGTAGATCAAATAGCTTATCAATATAATTCAGGAATTAAAGTAAAAAAATCAAACAGGCATGTCATTGTTTAAAATGTGAACTATAACCATGTACAAGTAATACTACATAATTTTTGCATTTCTTTAGTTTCATTAAAAAAAAAAAAATAATGTGAGTATCACGATATCTTCTCAAATCAAGCAAAATAAATATGGATGGCGAAATAAAACTTTAAATCTGGATTCAAGAATTGACCCATTGTTATTGCAAAATAAGCTAAATATCATATAAAAAGCAAAAATTGTGGCGTCAATTGCTTGATGACTTGGGAAAGAGCAAAAGTTGTTTGTAGTATCCCAATCTATACTAATGAAATTTGGAAATGGTTTTGTCTTTCTAAGATGAGATCTAGTCCCTGTGCAAATATGCCCTCCTTTTTTTTTTTTTTTTTTATTTTTGGCAAAAACTAGGCTTTATTGCTATGTTAAGGCAACAAATGATCAAGCTGGGCATATTTTTAACATAATGCTCTTTTGGTGTAATAGTTATGATTAAACAAATTACAATAAAGTTCAAATAGCTATTTAGATTTTTATTTCAGTTCTTTAGGAATTATTACTTTGGGCATCTAGAGCAAAATGGACTGCTAATTTGATAAAACAAGGCTTCTGTCCCACATTTTTATAGGCCAAAGGCAAATGGAAACTTAAATTATTATTTGAAGTAGAACGTTCCTTTTTCATTTTCAGTGATTAGATTTTCAGTTCGAACATTGTATAAACAATGTTTTAAAGTCATTGGCTTCATGGTTACAACTTTTACTCTTTTCAAGAGAAGGTTAGTAAGGCCCAATCATTGGACAGCCATTTGATCACATCAGTATTGAACCGTTAACCATGCCACAAATATTGATAGCCAAAAAAACGTTTTAAATAAAACTTTGAGAAAAATTGTGGCTTATAATGGGGTTCGCTAATACTTGATGTATAGTCCTTAAATGTCATTGTTTTGAAATTTACTGTGAAATGGGACAAAGTGACACCAATTATAAATAATAAATGTAAACTTGCCACAACAAAATTAACTGAAAACCAAACACAGATTTTACGTTTGATTTTTCCATCTTCAAAGTCAAATGTAACATCTATATCATACAGTTTGACAGTTTTTATTTCCATTTTTTACATGTCATTTCCGCATAATATTTTCAATAACATAAATAAATTAAGAAAAAAAAAAACAAAACAAAAAACTGTTTTTAAGAATGAAACCTTATCGTAATCATGTATGTTTAAAAGCACCCAGAATCTTTGGCTGATTAGCTCTGTGACCAGTATGATCTTCAATTTGAAATGCACTCTTGTCGACGTTTCTTATTTGGCAATGAGTCAGTTGTCTCTAGTCATTGATATTTGAAGATGACCCAGAGATTCTGAATCATGTCCGAGATCTGGATGCCCTTGAACGCATAATTGATATTTTCCCTCTTATCTTTTTCTCTGTTTTAAAGGCAGTCCATGTGGGAGAAAGAAATGTATTGTCCTTGCATTTAAGAATACCAAACCCCATTATTGTAATTTTTTTTTATTATTATTATTAAAAAGAGTGCTTTGCCCCCCATGATTTGCTAAATTGCACATAAAACTGTGCAAAGGGCTGAACATCAAGCAAGGTCAACAGAATTGATTCACTTTGTGACTGATTTTTGAAATAAATATTAAAATCTAATTTTCAGGGAGACTGTCCAAAAAACCTATTTGTGGAACAACTCTAGATCCATTGCCAATCTTCCTACTTGCATTGAAGTCCAGAGCCAATCCTCTATGTCCTGTTCCATTCTTCATGTTGGTCTTACTCTTCTTCTGCCCTCCACTTTTGCCTCAAAATTGTGCTTCTCGAGTGTTTCCTGAAGCTGCTAATGTACTGATTGTGATGTTCCAAGTTAGTCCTTTTACCAGTCAGTGAGCCGAGTATAGTGTTAGCACCATTTTCATAGTGTTCATTTTGGTACTGGTAATGACTAATGACATTATGTTGAGATTTCTACTCATATAAAATATCTTGCCACATAGAAGCTAACAAAATCACATTTCAACTGAAGGTGATAACAGAGGAAGGAGGCACATAATCATTTAGATACACTATAAGTATTTCAGTCAAACTGTTTATATAGCTAGCTTGTGCGCCAAAGTAGCATTTTTTTTTCAAACATTCTTTTGGCCCTTAATGTTTACTTTAATGATAGCTCCTAGTCTATCCCAGACCTAGTTTGAGTCATGAAAGGTAATAAATATATTCTTAAAGGGGAAGCTAACAGATATGTTTATTTAAAATTAAAAAGGTCATAAAAAAATGATTTTGCTTTAAAATGATTTTATGCCACAAGTACTGATTGTTAATTTAATTTTCAATCGGTGGATCATAGACATCAGACACCTAGCAGTAACATCTTATAGTGTGTGTGTGTGTATAATATCAGGAACAGTAAAGAATCGCCCCCACCCCCTCACACCCATACACATACACATGCACACAAAAGCGCTCTTAATATATGGGTCGAAGGATTCTATAAAGAAATTGTCCATCTCTTTTTTTTTTTCATCATTGTAGAAAAAAAAATGTCATCTAGTACGTGGTAAACTCTCATTAACAAAGTCAGCCTGTCATCATTGTCTAAGTAGTAACTCTACAACAGAGTTTTTCGTTAGACATTTAGAGGCATTAACAGTGTTATTCACATGTTGATTGATCTCATTTCTCATTGAATTTTGTGAACCAATTTGTTTCGTGTTGTGCTGATGGGACATTATTTTTTTTCCTGCCCATAATTTGCGCGAAATTTTGAGATAATGATCTTGAATGCATTCAGCTTTTCTACGATGCGTGTGCATTTTATAGAGTTATGAATACTCAGCGGTAAAATATGTGATTATTTCTAAACTTATTAAGTAATCAACGGCTAAAAGTTACTTTTTTTTTCAAACTAATTATTCTCCATAGGTCTATGTCTAGTCATTGCAATATGAGGCGATATGTTATACAAGTGAACACTTTTTGTTTGTGCGATATGTTACACAAGTAAAAAGTTTTTTTTTTTTTTAATCTTAAGAAAAAAGAATTAAGTTTGTTCATTCATTTTGAAACTGGTTTTTTTTTTTAATTTTTAATTTTTTATTTTACTGTATCAGTACCTTGAGGACGAGATAACTGAAAAGAACTGAAATAAGTTTCTAAAAGTATGGTTATTGGTTAAAAAAAAAAAAAAAAAAATTATTCATTTTGTCTTTGTTGTATTGCTCCTTCTGAAGATTATATACTAATAACACAGCAACTAAAAATGCGCTTAAACATGTCACCTTTATTATGGGTTTATAAAGATATTACATATTAATGTTAATTTATCAATTGCAGTAGCACACATTTAGCACACTCACACGCGCGTGGGCTTCAATAATTTTAAATTTATTGAAATGCTTTAAAGGCAAGGTGTCAAGAACACTTTTAATGAAAAGATTGCCATTTAACATTCCTGTAGGTTTAGAGGATTTTTTTTCATCCAACTTGCAGTTTTTCAGTAAGAATTCCAAGTGTATAGGACATTCCTGTGCTTAGTTAATATATTCTGATTAAAGAAAACTATTTTATCATTATTATAATTTTTTTTTTGCAAAAATTTTGTTTTGACTGGATGAAAAAGGACCATAACAAAACACAACAAAATCACCATTGAAAAAGATAACGGTTGGGGTGTAATATTTTTTGCATTCATTTTGTTGTTGTTGGTAAAAGTAGATACATTAACATAATTTGGTGTTGATACAATACCATTAAATCCTAATAGTTTATTTCGTGGGGATGTAGGATGAGGAAAAAAACTCTGTTTTTTTTAAGTGATGCTTCAGCCCTGAACTGAACTGCTGGGTGGATGAACTTCGAGATGCCTATTTACATTTATCTGGTTCTGTGCTTAATTAGTCCGTTTTATCTTATTGTATTTTGCTTTACAGTATAAAAACAAAATGAGGTCATGGCTTTAATTGCAACTTAATGAATCGGTAAATGTAATATGCGAAGGGTGGAAAAAAAAATCCCTCTAGATAACATTTATATGTTTATCATCTTATGTTGCCTCGCATTTAATTTCATTCCCGGAGCGTTCAGGCTGAAGCTTATATAATGAATTATTATACTCTTTAAAGGGATCGAAACATTTAACATTAAGGAAATGCCAGTGTGCCCACGGAAACCATTTAGCTCCACTGGTTACCATCCTGAGCAAGAAATGATATTATTTGTACAAGTGTAGAACGCAATGTTTTATTTAAAAAAACCAAACAAACACACACATACAAAATCTAGAGCTTTTTTGCTCACAACTAACTGCTGTAAGATTGAAGCATTTTATTTACTTTTTTATATATTTGTTTTCAACTTTTGTCTCTAAGCTATCCTCCCGTACCTCCCTTTCATGTATGGTTTTCAACTGCTTCAGTATTTCTTCTGATAGCTTTTTATTAATGTAGGTAAGGAATGCTCGAGGATTTTGTAAAACAACCATTAATGTTTGTTTCATTGGTCTGTAGGGTCATCCTAACAGGTCGTAAAGTCAACCATATAAATGTGGACTTTGCACGTATCCTCTTATCAGTTTTAAAGATTCATGAGTTTGATTAAGGGTTATCTGGCATAGAGTGTTAAAAATATGCAACTTAGCCAAATGTAGCATCTATACATTTTCATACATATCATGCATATTCGGAAGTCGCAGCCAAAACAAATTTCACTACCAAAGAGAGGTGTGTCTTAAATAAATTGACCCGAATATACTTTTTAAGAAAATTATTTTGCTTACGAGTTTCAGGGATGCCTTGACTTATCTAATTTTTTTTTTTTTAATCTTTTTAAAAATGTAGTAATAGAAATAGATATCGCCAAAGAAACTGAAATAAAAAGACATACACACATTTCTTCAAAGAAAGAACTGGACTAATGACCTTTGGACTCGGTCATTTTAATTAATAATTAAATAAAAATAGCATGGACTGGGTTAAAAAAAAAGCAAATAGTTTCTCTGTGTTAAATACTTCCGTCATGGGACGTTTGATATTTTGTTACAGCAGCAGAGACGATATTTATCATTATTATTGAAAACGAAAAAAAAAATTCTCGTTAGGCGCCCCGAACTAAATTTAATGGCACCGTTGACAGGACACCGACAGGGTGTCAAAATAAACAGTCTATGCGTACAATTATTTTACAAGGACTACTCTTTTGGTAGTTAATGAATAATGTATGCTTTCGGGAGTCAAACATTCGAACATAAAATAATTTTGTATCGCATTTTGTTTAGAACAATGGTCTTAATTATCAATGAATGTATACAAGTATACAATACACACATATCTTTCATTGCTGTGCAAAATTCGATTATTGTTTGCATAATTAGCCGAAGATATTAATTTACATTGATTTTGTCATCAAAGTCATGTAAGGGTTAATCGCACTATAACTAGCGAACACGCTCTGAAACCTGAAAATACCTCTGCCGACGCCTGTCGTGGCCTGGAAACCTGAGATCACTTTGTTGTGGACACGCTTTGTGCACAATACGACGCCACCAGTTGATGATTACACTAGTGCTAGTTGATTCATTAGACCGTGGCACTGTTGGATATGCTGCCAAAAGTTGCTTTTGCCTTGACCGACTTTCATAAACGGCGGATATATAGTGGATGTTCATTTACCAGGACTGTCATTACCATAACTATGGTGTGTGAAAAGTGTAAGAAAAACAGCAACTACTTAATAATGCGGTTGAAAATCCAATTGGCCTAAACATTATATGACATAAATTGTGGGGTTTTTTTTGTTTTGTTTCTATTCTTGGACCACCGTGCTTACTGTTATCGATTAAAATTATGTGGACCAATAAAAATTGTGACAAATAATCCCACGTGCATAA
>BLXT01002238.1:2563825-2581090 GCA_019648995.1 Plakobranchus ocellatus | reverse complement strand
ACTTTTGATGAATCTAAAGATTTCTTTCAGGAGAAAATATATCCATCTTCGAGATATGATTACCCAGGAAAAGAAAAAAAATTCAGACGAACAGCTGCAAAATTTCATTCGTGGAACGCGATCCTTCACCCTATGGTCAAGCATAGAAATCAAAATGAGTTAATTTCATTCCAAATCTGAAATCCTTTTGTGGATCTGACGTCATAATGTTCCTGGAATTCGTCTGTCATATACTTCCTGGAATTCTGCCAGCACAACTCCCATGCTCAAAATGAAAGTGTTGAACAGCTCATGCTTTTACAATGAGCTTAGTGTTGAGTATGTGAGAATCGTTTTCTTCAGTTATTTATCACTAGATCTAGCTGGCTACCCGTTCGATGAACGGAGTTACATGTGAGATATGAGAGTAATCATCGGTTTCAAAAAAGAACAATACTAACTGCGACATCTTAGGTGAATTCAGAGATCAAAATGTGACTGAATTTTAAGTTGAGTGGAAATGTTTTCACATGAAATAAAAGACTTTACAGATGAAAGAACAGATGACTTTGTACACCGATGGAACTAAATTTAATTAGTCTTCTTGTACATGTATCTAGGCTATTGTGTGGAATAAGTCAAAGTGTGTGAGCGTAAGTGTGTTTTTGTGCAATAGAGTTGACAGGACAGCATTTCCCCACCAAAGCAGAGGCTGATACTGAATGGACATAATCATAACAGCAGTATTCTTCTAACAACAAAAAAAAAAAAAACAGCCTGAGACTGAATGTGCATATTCAGAAGAATAGTATTCCTCAGACAAAGTAATTTGATTGCATCTGGCACGGAGTAAAGATTTATCTTTGTACCTGTTTCTTTCTTCTTTGACATTGGATAATTTTTTATTACTTTGGGAATAACGTTCATAGTCAAAATCAGAATTGAATTATTTCAAAGAAGCAAAATGTAAACCTCTATTTGGTGCACCGGTGTCCTCTGCAATTTTAATTGTTTCTTGTGTGATTATTAAGCAATCCTGAAAAATCTAGCAAAACCCATTTATAATTTTACATACTGAACATCAAAATTAACCGACCATGTAGAAAAACCATCTCATTCTTTTTTTTATCGTAATAACTTATAGGCCTATACATATTGCGAGCAATGATGTTCATCAATTCAACAAAAACAATAAAATTAAAACGTCAGAGCTTGAAACCTAAAATATAGGTTTGTTTTTTTTTTAATTTAGATTTAGAAAAAAAACAACTGGTCTTTAACTCTTACGTCCAGTATAGGCTATATCGAGGTCACAAACAGATTGAAGTCAAACTAACTCAACGCAAAACGATATCTCAACGGGGGTGGTGGGAGGTGTGTGGTTTTTTTTTTTCCCTTTGCTTAGAAACTTTAAAAGTGATAATTAGCCTTCAAACAGCTAGGGCTTTGAAACATCGGATTTGTGGCGATTAGATTGGCAGATAAATCTCGATTAATTGAAGTTTTCAAATCGAGTGATTTCCCTTAGTAGAGTGGTTTTGACGTAAAGAGAGTAAGATTGGCGTGGGCGGGATTTACGCCACATAGACTCTAGAGTCTCTCTGGCGGCCGCCAATCTGACTCTAGAGTCTCTCTGGCGTGAGAGTCATTTTGGCGTGTTTCGCCCGATTTCAGAATGGACGGGTTCCACTGGCGGAGGTTGGGAGCGAGAGTGTCCTCCCCCAATTGCCTTGTTGCACGATATTATTTTTAGAGTTTTTTCCGAACTTGAACAGTGACGTTAGCCACTACTAACTGTTGCTCTGTCAAGGCTACTGAGGTGTTCTGCTAGATCCATATAAAAAACTCAGATTAGATGGAAAATTAACAGCAATACAAATTTAGATTTATTATTGCACAGATTGATTCGTCTGTTTTGGTTGCTTATTCACTCTAAAAGTTTCTCCATAATGTATAATCAGATTTTGAAGTTTTGAGGTTAGATCTACTGTTGCTTGCTAGGCCGACTAGTTCCATTTTCGATAATGCTGTTGAAACGCATCAAATTAAGCAATGAAAAACAGACCCTGCGCTCTAATGCATGTTTCTAAATTTAGCCTAGGATATCTCAGTTGAATTGCAATAGGCTCCAATTTTTTTACAAAGCTGTTTTCGAAAAGATGAGCTAAATCGCTGACACGCTAAGCTAGACTTTAGACAGAAAATTGGAGTAACGTCTAATTTGCCCAAGCCCGGAAACCAGGTGATGGCCGGTAGTGACGTTGCACGGCAACAAGGCAATAGAGGTACAGGGGGCAGCGTCCCTTTTCAGAGGGTCAGGGAGGGCAAAGCCCCACTGAAGCTGACGAATTTTTGCATTTTGAGAATGAAAATGTGTCCTCTCCTGGCACTTAAATAGTACATAACCAGAAACATTGTGTACCATTTAAAAGTAAGTTTTTCCCCACATCTACAGGTACATAACTTTTGCAGGGGAGGGGTTTCGGAATCAAATCTGTTTAAAATATTGGATTGTACAAGTAGAAAAAACAAGCGGCCGATATCTCGTCCCCTATTTAACAATATGAAATAATGACGAAAGATCTGGCCCCGCGAATTCCTTATTTACTCCATCGCTCACTTATCATGAAATGGTTCAGCTCTACGTGATATTGATTTCGCGCAGGTTTTGGACATAGTCTCCAAGTCTATAATTTTATACACGAGCTGGATAACCCATTCCAGAATGGCCAAATATGGGCCTAGGTCTAGACCTCGTCTCGACGCTGATCCATACAATTATGGTTTGTCCAAAGGTTTGCTTCATGTTTGAGAAGACGGATATTGATCCGCTGTTTTAATGGACTAAGTTTTTTTTTTTTTTTTTTTAAATGTCTTTTATGCTTATTACAAATCGATTTTTTGTTTGCCCTTAAATTTGGCATTATTTCTTAGGGCCCCGAGAGAAGTTTGAAATCTGAAATCTAGATATCTTTATTTCTACATGTAGATCCAGGTTCAGATTCGATCTTGCTCCTACATGTATGATTTTTTCCCTAATCACTGCTTCGCCTGCGCGACAACACACACACACACACCCTTGCAGAAATCGATCAAAATACATAGATCAGTACTTGGCCTACATCATGCCAATTATTTTGTTAGAGTGGGGCTTTACAATCGACGCTCTCATGAATCAGGATCTAGACCTGGATTCCTTATCAAGTTATTTTGTCTTATACATATGAAAAGTACAAGGGAAAAACAGGCATAGTCACATATTATGTAATTTTGCATTATGTCCGTGGGGTGTTAGTTCATAACATTTACTTCCTCTTAAAAAAATATTACTAAAATAAGAAAACGTCTCGAGTCACAAGTGCAAAGAGATGACGGTGTGACTAGTTAAACATTGAATGACATGCTTAATAAAAAATTGAATTTTCTCAAAAGTATATTTCTGTGAGTATGCCTGTTTTTCCCTTGTACCTTTCATATAGTAATATTTGCGCACATTTCCGTGACGGAATCGGCGGAAAAAAAATGGCCTTACGTGCATTGTACCTAGGCTGGTTTTGATTGTGAAAAGAAGTGGCCCCAATATAATAATATGGTCTGTTTAAACCTTGCCGCACTTCGCTATCACTTTTTACATTGTACGTCGTGAGCCGTTTTCGACCCATACTTTTGTATATTATAAAACAACTGATTGCCGGGAATAAGCCTATCGATAAGGCCATTCCCTACTGCTATGTACTCAAAGCAAGCGCTGAAAATAGTGAAAAGGGATTGACTTTTATGAAATAAAAATCCTTTTTTTTTATTGAGTACATAACACCCAATATCTTTTTACATAAGTTTTTCGAGAAATGCATTTGGTCCATTACATGCATGGTTCCCGAAGAAAATTTTAAAAAATCCGCGCAGAAATTTTAACCAGCCCTTGAAAAAAATGCCCGGGGAGCAAAATTAAAAGTGAAAAATGGCTTTTTAAACATTTTATACAACGGTAAATTCTACTTCTAGCCGCCAGGAGAGGCTTCCGAAACGCTTAAAATTTGCGAAGAATCATTTAGTTTAACTATATTGCTTGTGTGGAAGCATGAAAACTAAGTCACAAAAGGTGTCTGTTTAGTGCCCTTGTTTTTGTGTTTATCTATCGTTTGAATTATTATCTTTAGGATTGGAAAACATTTACGACAAACTTCCATTGGGTCCATTAGATCTAAAGATTTTCTTTACGGTTCGTGTGACCGATGTTAAGATCTAGGTTTAATAGGACTAGCGTAATGCAAACAGCATTCAGTTGGCTGGATTAACAATACTGCTTTGTGGATGCATGAAAACTAAGCAACAAAAATGTAAATTTAGTGTTCTCGTCGTTTACATATCATTTGAAGCATTTTCCTCATACAGGAAAAAACATTGGATTTGACAGGATTTAAAAAAAAAAAAAAAGGCCGACCTTATTTTCCCGAACGTTCGTATAAATAGTCTGACCTTATTTTCCTGACCACCTTATTTTTATAATGAAAGAGAGATAGATAGATAGAGAGAGAGAGAGTACAAGCACGAGTCCCTTTAAAGTACCATTGCGTTTGGTTTGCCCAGTGTTCTGGAAAATAGTCACTTCGAACAAAAAAAAAAAAACAACTCTCGAAAACCTTCCATGGCCAGTAGAGTACTTGATTTCTGAGAAAGTTTTAAAGGCCTAAAAATGATTATATTCTGTTGTGAGTGCAACGGGTGATGGTGACAATCATCATAATGGTGGTGATGACAATAACTATTAATATTGATGAAGGTAATAATGATGATAGAGATAGTCTTGATGATGGTGATGATGATATAGTGAAGACAATGGTTATGCAGGTGGTGATGATGATAATGGTGAAGGTTATGATGCTTATGATGAAGGTGGTGCTGATGAAAATAAAGATTATATGATGACGATGAAGGGAGTTATTAAGACAATGATAACGGTGCGGATGATGATGAGAATGCTTATAATGATGCAGATGGTGTTGATGATGATGACGATGGTGGTGGTGGTAAGGATAAAAGTGATGATGGTGAGGGTGATGACGATGTGGTTTTAGAAATGTTCTGATGAAAAAGGAAGATAATTGATTGTGGTATCTTTATCTCACTGTCGGTTTCACTTTCTGCAATTGATCAATGAATGGTCCGTTCCATTTTGGATATGTCAACTCATAGTAATGTGTTTTTGTGCAATTAATCAGTGAACATTGTAGATCTATAAGCTCATAGTAATGTATTAATAAACAAACGTTGGCTCTCACAGGCCTACAGTGAACACAAATACTAATCCAAATAATACAAACAGTGAAACTGAATGGCAATTAATATCAAGAACACGCAAAAAAATCAATCGATCAAACCCAGACAATGCCTTGCAAATAAGCCTACAGGAGTCTTAAAATTTCGCTTGCGGGCTTGAAGAATAGGCATAACTTTTGAACTAGTTATATTATCGAGACAAAATCGGTAGCTAGACAACTACGCTCACATTGTGCCATTTTCGGGTCACGACGCACGGAGAGGGGTATAACTTTTGAAACCGATTTTTTTGCAATATATATTAATTTTTAAATTTGTATAAAAGCTGATTCGTATGTAACAAAGGTCGATTGAAGTATTACCGGGAGCATCAGTACCTAGGGTGACCTCGTTGAAGAATATTAGAAAAAGAGAAGTCACTGGGTCGTTTTCGGCACACGACGAAGTCATATCATCAATTGTGAAACTTCGATTTTTTAAAAGATGAGAATTCAAATGAGCGCTTCATCATATGCATGCATATAAAATAAAACTGGGAAATGTGGAAGAGAAAGGGAAGTTAAAAATTATGGGCATGTAGTAGAAGAAATAAAGGTTTTAATTGTAAACTTTTTTTTCTGTTTGTTTTGTGACGCTTCGAAGAAAAAAAAATTCTCGATTTTCAAATCTAAATTTATGTGTGACACACAAAGTTTCAAGTCATCATCTGCGTTAAGGATATTCGAATATACAACATAAAATAATATTGAGTACTTTAACTTTTTTTAAAAGGCAAACCACATAACAAATTTATCACTCCTAAAATGCAAATGAATGCATGCGCACGATTTTGATGTCTGTTGCACAATTTTTCACGCCTATCATCCGTCTACTATAAACAAAATTATATTAAAAAAGTGTGACTTCTGGGTTGCTGTGTCACCCTGCAAGATCCTGATACACAACACACACAGGTGAAAGTCTGGTTATCTGTCACGGTGGCCCATTACTGATTTGCATTTAATTCGTTATCGGGCAGCTGAAGGTGACGCAGACACACATAAACTCTTGCTAACCTAGCTCTTAAATTTTCACGAGTTTTTAGAAAACGTGCCAGATAGGTTATATAAGCTTTGCTGTGCAATACGATTGTAGAGACTTGCTTTTGAGCGAATAGCCGATCGAAGATGGTCGATCTTTTCAGAGCCCATGCTTTTGCTTTCATGTGATTTTGTTTCTTAGTGCAACCGGCAATTTATTTGAAAATAATTTTTTAATGTTATCGTAGTAATAAAAAAAACAACTAATATAAGTATATTATTTAGGACAACGGTGGAAAACAATGGCTGTAGCTCTTCGACACGCTTATCGGTCATTTTGGCATATGCGAAATGGCCGTTAGCCAACCAATAGTTATTAGCTGTGTTCAAGGGTATTTTTGGAAGAAAAAGTGATTCTTACAAAAAAGTATATATATAAATAAAAAACGCCTTCTGGTTCGTGGTCTGCAGAAATAATCTTGCCCTTCGTGATTAAAGAATTGTTTCCTGAACCACACCAGTCAAATAGTCTTATTTATGCATGAACTCGTGAGAAAATAAGTTGCATTCACTGATTTTTTTTGCGTCCCTTGTGAATATGGGTGCAACTGGTAAAGTATTAACTGCTTCCATAGAAGTTGTCATTTCGACCCTTGCAATGGATCATTTATTGTTTGGAAATTTAACACAAGAGCTACACCAGGCTATCTTCTTCCCAGCTATCATTATAGCAAATGTGATTTTAGACGTTTTGGGACGCCACAGCAAAATCATAACTTTTACATGCACCCGTGTATCGATTAAAATTGGCCCAAAAGCTCAACGGTGGCATTCATTTTCGTAGAGGACCAATTTTCTCAGGATTTTTAAGAATTTGACCAATTTAATCCAGCAACTGCTTGGTTAGAGTAAAGATTTAACTTTAAAAGTTAAAGTCGCGAGAGCTTCATCCTCGTTTCAACTGGATGATCTTCCGAACGGAATCATCATCTGCGAAAGCTCACACTACTTTGGAATGCTCCTAGACGTGGAATTTTAGTCATTATCGCACATCTGATGCACCACAGCAAATTGAAAAAAAAACATGTACACCCACAAAAACCAGTCACAAGACAACATGGGTTCAGTTTTCTGTCCATATTGTGAGCGTCTGCAGTGGAACCAGATGCACAGCCGTCCAAATTGTGTATGTTCTCAGTGATGATAGTGGTTTGTGACAAGTGGCAAAAAGTTTTATTGCAACTCGCACAAACCTATCGAGTGATCAACATTTATATAGGCACCTCAAATATCTCTCAGCATTCAAGCCTTGGCGGGAAAAAGAGTGACTCAACGTGGGGTTAAGCCAGTAAGCAAAAACGGCTCAAGCGTTTTGCTTTTTGAACTTGTTAAGTGGCCTATACAGGTATTTGTGAGGTTGTTGTTTGATGTCTTCATACACATCAAGAATTCTTGACCATCCACAACCTTCGGCTTCTTTTTAATTTTCGTTTGGGCGAATCCTTACACGGGATGCTTGTGTTTCTCAGTACATGTCAAAGGTACACAGACCAATGAAAAAGAAATGTCTAGATCTAGCACTTTACATGGTTCTAGAAAGGCTCGGCTCCTACGTAGGCACATGGCTAGCCTAGCTTTAGGTAATTTATTGGATGGGCATATGTGTGTTTCTCATATTCTTTCTTTTTAAATACAGTTTTACCATGTTTCACTTTGTTTCTTTCTTCCCCTCTATCCTCCACCTATTCCCTCCCTTGAGTGAATCTGACTTTACAAATTATTTCGTGTGCACACCGCAGTTTCCTCCTCTCTTTTGATCTTTTTTTTTTCTCGAAATTCGGAATTTCATTTTTACTGAGTTAATCTACTGTACCTACAGTATGTTGCTGTTTGTTCCTGTGGTCACTCTTTTGAAAGTGACAGCTATCATTATTGGCCTGGGCTTTTTTTTTCTTTAAAGTCTCATGGTGTTATCGAGCTGGGGAAAAAAATCAGATTTTAAAATCATGGGACAAAGTACTTTACCTGGAAACATTGTCAACGGCATTGGTTTATATCGCTCGGTATTGTTTGCATTTTAAACTGAGTATTTCTGCAGAGAGCAAATTTAATTTATTTGCAATCAGTCATTTAATACGTAGCCGCCCAGCTTAAATTGTTACATAATAAAAAACATCTAGGTTGCTTTTATTATAGCATGCTCTAAATGTTCGTTTTATATATTATGAGAAGTACGCCATTTATGACCTGGCAATAATACATGTATTATTGCCATTGATTCCTCCTGAGTATGCGTTCTATTGGCCGATATTTCGTTCTAGGCCACTGCGTTGAAAAAAAAAAAAAGACACAGTATGGCTTAAGCGCGGACAGGCGTACAACGTGAGTGTGTGGGTATTTATAGATCAAAGTATAAAAGTTTATTCCTTGTCTTTTTAAACCATTGTGATTTGCAGGCGCTAATGTCGAATATTAAATAATTTTTGTCAAACTTATTTTTAATAATTGTCGAGTAAGTGATTTGCCTTTAAATCGGAGACTGGCATGTCGTATCATCTAATTTATTAATACATTCTCTGTATGATATTAATTCCATCCTATACTTTTTATATTATCTACTCGCTAAGGCAAACGATATCGGTGAAATAACAGTTGGTCATGACATTCTTTTATCTTAAACAAAGAAATCCAATTTTAGAAACTATGGTCAGTTTTGCCCGTTGTTTTTGATTAATACAACGGCTTTTAAAGCTGATAACTAAAGCCATTAAAAAACTTTTTATTGTTACCGCAACACAATAACGGTAAAAAAAAAAAAAAAAATCATACTCTCGGACTTCAGTTTGTTTTACATTGTCGCTGGCTGACTGATCGCATGGGCTTAGTTGTGTTTGCCACTGCATTATCGAGGAAGAATTGTTCGATCACAAAAAAAAAAAAAATTCTAAGGGACGTAAAATTCTAAATTATTTGTAAAAGCTAACATCTCTGTATATAAACTTTTGCCAGAACTGTCCCCCAAATGTGTGCCGATGACTCTTGACCTGGAGTTTTAAGTATCGCGATCCACTTAACGAAAGTTATAATCTTGAACTTTGTCCCGCTAATCATCTGAGCCTCTATGGAATTAGCAAAATCCTGCTTGTGGGCCGTATTAATATCAGAAGTATGGGGCGATAAAATGTTCGCATCATTTGTTGTAGGTCATGTCGCCATCATTGGGAAGCATGATGATTGTGATACTCATGATCCTCATGGGCTACACTTCACAATAAAGTTAGGCATCTTCAAATGTATGAATATAATTTCAGTGCTATTGCCGAAGGTGTCCGTAGTATTGGTTTCAATTTATTTTACCAATATTTCAAAGGTGAAGAAAGTTACATGAAAGTTACATTACAAGAAAGTTACATTACAAGAAAGTCCAGGTCCAGATTAAAAAAAAGGGGTGGGACGGAGAAAGCACTAGTTTTTCAAATTAGTCATAGACTGAAATGGCATCTATTGTAATACCAACTCTTCCACATAAATGACACAGTTTTGATAGTCAATTAATTTTTTTGATGATCAGGTTATACCTATTCTTTATCATAATTTTTTTTTCTATAAAAACTACCTTAAAATGGTAATACTTATACGGCTGGTGACCAGCCTAATGTTGTGCTTCAGATGTATTTTACACTCACAAACTCATATCATTATGAACTTGAAGTAATGCCTTATTTAAATTGCTTGCTCACAATATCTCTCTCTCTCTCTTTTTAATTTCACCAACCTCTCTCCTCTGTTTTTCTTCTATAGTGTTCATTTTGCCATAAATGCACGAAGGTAAACAAAAAACCAAAAAGAAAAAAAAAAGTTTTATTCTCACTCATCTGCCCCTGCTTATCCCATGTCTTTATCATTTTTCTCTCCAAATTCCACATTATGTCTAAACTTTTTTTCCCAAGTCAGTGAAGAAAAGCCCATCCATTCTCTTTTTTCTCTAATAAAGATTCTCTGCTCAAAGAAAAAAAAAGTTTTGGATGCTTTTTCAGTTTTTGCTCTAGGAATTTGCTTCATTTCATTTGCTAAGAAAACAAAAGAGTCTTTTTATCTCATTTCCCATATTATTATGGATATCTTAAAAGAGACTCAGTGTTTTTTTTTTAAATCTTGGTTTGATTTTTTATTTGTTTTAGATCAAAAATATGTTTTACACATTTTTTTAGCCTTAATGAGGCAGATATTGCATATTATACTTTTGAGAAGATAAGATTTTTAAGTTATTTTTTTTCTTTAATTTCACTTTGCTTTTTAATTAAAACTTTACCTGAATTATCTCAAGAAATTTCAAAGTATTGTTTTTTTCATAACCTTAACCAAGCTACATCGTTTATGTTAATCACAGTGGCATTATTGTTTCCATCATCATTTATCCAACTGTTTGAGCTTTCACGGGCATTTCTAAAGAGAATGTCAGTAGCTTAAGTCCATGAATTTGATCCTCTAAACAAACCTAAATGAATTCTTTTTCCTGCTCTTCACTTTCCACCCAATCAATACAGGAATGTAAAGTAAAAGTACATATGTATTAAAGGATGAGGTGTGGACATCATCAAAGGTTAAGCCTTGCTGTAAACTGATGTTTTAGCAATTCTAGATTTGAATCTGATTATAAAATTTACTGAAGTCTTACCCTCATGTTATCATTTCTGCTTGTGTTTCAATTCCAGAGGCCAACATGAATTCTCAAATCAAGGATGCTCTCCAAGATTTCATCAGCAGCAACACAGCAGCTATTGAAAAGGCTATGGAAAATGAACATGGTGATTATTGCCTTTACTCACTTTTTCTCATACATGTTTGCATGTTTTCTTTAAAAGTTGTAACCTGCTACCATTTTTTTGTTAAGTGTATGGTTTTTTTTTTTTTATATATGTGAAGCTTAATTACTACATTGTTTAATGAAAAATCAGTAATGGCACATTAAGTTATAAGTATTTTACCTAACAATTACTAGGGTTTGAACCAGTTTTTGGTTTTTGCCTATCAGTTTTTTTCTGTCACAATGAAGGATGAAAAAATGAAATGAGAAGATGCAATTTGAAAGAAAAGAATAAGGAAAAAATGTATAAAACAAAGCTTATGAAGTTATGTTTAGGAAACTATAATGTAAAATTAAATTCAGTGAAACTAACTTGACAGCAGGGCAGGAGTATCAGATGTTAGAAAAAGAAGAAAAAAAGTTTAGTACTTTCACTATTGGATTCTCTCCATGTGTTCATTCACACAAAAATTGAGTAAAATAGCCATCTTAGCTGTATAACAAAGCAATCAACAAAAAGTTACATGTGTATGGCTGGCCAAATTCAGTGCAGTGGTTCAGTTAATTCTTTCACCTATTACTGTAGTGAGGATTTTACTAACTGAACTAGTTCCTTAGAAGAAATGCAAGGAAATTGTGAGGTATTGCTTTGAATTTCATGTGATGCATTTTCTGTTACAGATAACTGTTAAGTCATTAAAAGTATGCAAAACGGTTTACCTGTATGATGAAAGTGAGATTTTGAAGATAAAGAGATTTTGAAAATGATAATAGCAATACACACAAACACACACATGCGTAGATTGCCAACATACCGTTGATATTGCGTGGGTGTAATAGCATATTGCCAGTATGCCTGCTATATATTGGTGAAAGATTTAATTTTTTTTTTCAGCTTTGCGTTACTTTGATAGAATCATTAAAAAAAAAATTTTTTTTTTACCTGAATAAAATTATATGTATTTCAGAAGGAAATAAAGTTTTGTTATAAAAATCAAAGGAAGTAACCCAATCCCATTTGAAATGTGGCAAACTTAAGCTGAATTTAAAAAAAAAAGTACAGACATCACTAGTAAGAATGATAAACTAGTTTTAGATAACAGAACAATCTGAGAAAAAAAAATTGACATAACTCATTTTTGCACTTGTTCATTTTCAGATCTGGCAAAAAGTGTTCCCACAATTCCTGACTTGGTCAATTATCTCTCATGTCCAACACCCCAGTCAGCACCAAAGGATTCACAGCCCATGTCTCTTGAAGACAAGGCACCTATACATGACCCAAATTTCCTTCCTAGTCAACAGCAGCAACAATTGCAACAACAACAGGTGCAGGCATTTGTGTCCAACAACCCAAATCAGCAGCATCAAACGCGGTTTGAAACTTCAGGGCAAAGTCAACAGCATCAACACCCCTCCCATTCTGCTGAAGGAAACCAGTTTGGGTCATCCGGTGATTCCTCTTACAGTACTGCTGAGGTCTCTAATCCAGCTCATGGAGCATCCACTTCCAATAGCAATTTACAATCTCAGCATCAGCAGCAGTATTTGCAACAGCACCATGATCACTATGTACAGAATTCTGCATTCTTTTCATCGCAGCAAAATGTTTCTTCAGATATCAATAAAAGCGACAACACAAACACTTCTGACAATGCTGAAAAT
Source organism: Plakobranchus ocellatus (assembly GCA_019648995.1). NCBI lineage: Eukaryota > Metazoa > Mollusca > Gastropoda > Plakobranchidae > Plakobranchus > Plakobranchus ocellatus. The sequence goes on along the minus strand of BLXT01002238.1, from coordinate 2,568,340 downwards.
GTAGTGTTCTCAGAAATTCAACACTCTAATGCCACAAGATTTGTCCACAACTCCAGTTCCAGTGGTGCTGTTGCATCAAACATGGACACTTTTAATGCTCAACCTTCACTGGATGACCAATTTCAACAAAATGTACAAGCTCAACTTTTAAATCCTGTTGATACCTTTCAAAATGGATCTCAAGTTAGTTCAACTTCTTTTCAAAACAATTCAGTATTAACTCCATCATTTACACAGACACCACCTGACACCCAAATACAGTATAACAATGATCATAATTCAATGAATTTTAAAGGGATGAATTTGGCCAGCCAGAACAATGTAAACCATGCACAGCATTCTCAAGATCATTTCAAGACTGCAGAGAAAATGCATGTGGATGAGCCAGTTGGTGGGTTTCAAGCAAACCCTGGTAATCACAGTCAACATGTCACTCATTTTCATCAAAACTTTCAGACTAAATCAAATTCGATGGAAATGGGCTTTGATAGCAATGATTTTAGCCAAGGAACTAATAACTTCTCCATTGAACAATATGCAGATAATACACCACAAGTAAAAAACTATGGTAACAATGTGCAGACAGCTAATGGCAATGCCACTCATAGCACATCATTTGAGCTTGCAAGTGGTCAGTATCAAAGACAATCAGTAGCAGGTAGTATGGAATCCTCACAATTTTCCAATCAAAGGTACCCACAAGATGCCACATTGACCCATCAAGCTCAGCAGCCTGGTGCTGGTGAATACCAAAGGCAGGCAAGTTCTAACCAGACCAGTGGTGGTTTGCCCATGCACACTGACCAGTATGTAACCCCAGATTCTGGTCAAGTTAATGGCTCCGACTTCTGTGTTCAAGCATCATCTAATCAGGGACAGTCAAGCTTTGGAAATAATCCTGAAATGCCTTTCCAGAATGCTGGTTATCAAGAAGCAGCCTCTCCTATAGTAAACCATGCTTCATCCCCTTTGACTGAAAAATTTCATGCGCAGTCACCAAAGATAGACAGTCCACACACCTCAGCATATAATAGCCAGAACCCAGCTGGTAACAGTACAACAGAAGGCCATCAGTACCAGTCTCATATTTCCCATCAACCATCTCCATCAGATCACCAACAATATCAAGCAAGTCCACAATCCAATAATACTGATTCTGCCACTCTTGTCTTATCTCCAAACTACTCTTCTGTGGGATTCCAAAATAATGTCACCTCTCCTGATAATTATGGTGTCCCTACTCCTGAGAACTTCGGCAGCCCATTCTCATCACAAGAACAGCAGGAACACCAGCAACACCAGCAACAACAACATCATCAACAACACCAGCAGCAACAGCAGCAACACAATCATTTTCTTAATGGCACCCAACAACAGAAATCTGTTTTGGGGAATGGTGATGGCTTCATGATCCAAGCTGTGGATGAATCTGCAGCTCAGCAACCTGATTTAACCTCAGCAGTCCGCTCGAGTTCAAACTCACAATACTGTCCTACATCTGTCAACCAAGGGAAAGTTGTTGATATTGCAGTAAAATCTCCAGTAATAGCTGGCTTTTCTGGATCCAATAATGATCAGTTCACTCATCACACAGACTTTTCAGCCTCAGCAAATGCTTTCCCACAGCTGGATTTGGAATCCCTTGCTAGTGAAGAGTTCAACATTAAAAGAAGTGTAGCATCAGAACCTACCCCACAAGAGAACCAGAATTTCAATTACCAGTATTCAACATCCACATCTCATGCAAACTCGCAATCAGTAGCTCAGTCTGACCAACCAAGCTTTAGTTTTGGCCAGAAAGACAAAAACAATTTGTCTGGAACTGATTCAAGAAGCTTTGTAGCTGCACCTTCAGGATCTGCAGAACATACCTCAGCCTTTCAAGCTAATCCTCCTGGAGTAAATTTTGGACCTTTACATCATACTGGGCAAAACAATCAAGAAAAATACCCTCAACCAATGCAAATCCAAGACAGTTCATTTGCCAAGACGCACGAACCCACTGCTCAAATAACATATCAAGCTACAACTTCTAGGATAGGTGAGACAGAAATGGATACATCAGCAGGCATTGGAGATAAAAGACAAAGTTTAGGCGCAGGAATGACTTATGAAGAAATTCATCTATCTATTGTAGAAGCTGGCAAGGAGTTTTCCAGAAAAACAACTGACCTAGAAAACTTTTCTCTGCAGCGCCCATTTTCAAGTTCAGGAACTCAATGTCAAGCAGGGGCTAGTGTCACTGTTACCTCAATAAATTGCAGTGGTCCTCAGTCAAACTTATTATATCAAACGAGCACCCAAATGTCCAAAATAGAAGCAGGCACTACCCCCCAATCACAGTCATTACCGTTGTCTTCATCAGTGATGACTTCCTTTGGAATTCAAGAACAAAATAATGTGAATTCAGAAAAAGTCTCTCTGAGTTCTTTTAATTCTGCCCCTATCTCAAAACTTGCTAAAGACCAGCAGCTTATTAGTAATTTGCTCAACGGCATTCATGCCTCCTCAGCGAGTGGTCCATCCCAACTGTCCAACCATGCAGCTCCTAAAGTGTCGCTGTGCCAGATAGGAACCAATAATGCAGCTCCTGTAGTCACCATGCCTAATTTTTTAGAAAATCCTGGTGTGGTGCTCCCTTGCATTCAGACAAATAATCCTGAGAGCTTAGGTGTTCTCTCTCCTGCTAACTTCAACAAAAGAGATCAGACTGTACTCTTGGGTGCAAATAGCAACCAGATGGTGGTTACGATGATTGCTGCATCTCCTATTAATTCAACCTCTTTAGTGGCTAATTCAGGCATAGATAGTTCCAAGGTAGCAGCCATAAGTAGCCAGCAACAGTTGTTACAGCCAGTTCTCTCCCTTGGCTCAGTCATGGGGGTCAATCCACAACTAATAAACTCTCTGGTGAGGCTTGCACACCCACCTATCACTACGGCCTCAACTTTTCCCCAAACACAGTCTCGGCCCGAGCAACACTCAGCAGAAGTTGGCAACTTCAATCAAATGAATACCCCACAAAACACAGGACAAGTCCATCTGATTCAAAGTCCCAATCTTGCATTATCTAGCAATGATTCTCGCCCAGTTGTAAGTATGCCTAATGGGTTAGTTTTTCAAGTTATGTCTACGCAATCTGACCCGAAGCCACCAGCACTGGCATTAAGCATCCAAAATAATCCTTCCAAACCAGTAAATCTCCCTCTGTCAACACCACAAATTGGTAGTACTATTCTATCTGCAGGCACAACTGCAGTAGTGGGTGGACAACAGTCCATGACTCAACCTCACATTGTCATAACTCTTGAGGATTTGAAAAAGCTTCTCACTCAAAAAACGTCTCCTAGTCCAACATCTGAATCCCAACCCAAGGAGAAATTAGAACCAGGGTTATCCTCTAATTTGCCCTCATCAATTTCACATGGCTCTGCTCCCAGTATGATCCTTCAATCATCTACAGGATCTCCAATAAGTTTCATACAGCCTATTGCACACCAGTCTCCTAGATTAACCTTACCAAATCCCCCTCGTCTAATGCATCCTCATGAACAATTGCAACAAACCCGTGAAAAGTTGCAGCAGATAGTACAGCAAGCCCACCAGTCTCAGACTTTTCCAACAAATCTGCCAGCTCACAAGAACCAGGAGCATACAATCTTGTTTGCACGTGAAGAAAGCAATGGGCAGAATTCTCAGAATCAGAAAAAGGTTCAAACTTCAATCTTTGCCATACAGCAGGACCAACAGGCCAGCCACAAAATGCAAATCATCCAGGAGATGCAGGTAATGGAACAGAAGCAACAAATTCAGCAAGGACAACACATCCAGCTGCCACTAAAGCAGACACAAGAAACCCTTCAGACCATACTGCTCAACAAAAGAGAGCAGCTTCCTTCTGACTCAAAGCTTCCTCCTCTACAGTTACCAGGTAGCCAGACTGGTCAGAAGCTAATTATTCAGCATAACCAGCTCATGCAAGTACATGATCAAAAGGAAAGTCTTTTGCCTTCTCATAAAATTCTCAATCCTGGTCAGATACAGCAAGAGCTACAGGCTCTTAAGAGCATTATGACACCGATGGAAAATTCTGTAGACCAGGAGAAGCAGCAGCCACAGCAGCTGCCCACAGAGAAAGCTGAGAGATCTGATCGATCTTGCAGTGACAATCTGAGAAAAGATTATAAACATCTGCATAGCCTTCTCACAGGGGACAGCTCTCTGAGTGGATCTGCAAATAAAAGTGCTCATTCCAAAGGTATTTTAGGTAGAAAGTTACAGCCATTTGAAAAAAGTGTGCCAATATATTTGTGTATTGGCATTTACAGACTGCTAGCTTTATTACTGATTTCTTAGTAAATTTTAGATATTATAAAATGTAAATATCTCCCATGGCGTTAATTGTTTACGCAATTGTTAGGATTCCTTAAAAAGAACTAAATTTTAGACCATCAGTAAATTTTTCAGCATAACGTTATATGAAACCTGATAGGAAAAGAAACCAGCTTTGGGGGG
>BLXT01002238.1:2457040-2476459 GCA_019648995.1 Plakobranchus ocellatus | reverse complement strand
ATTATGGCTTCCGGGCTTTACCCACTCTTAAGTATCAATTCACTATTTTGACACTTCTTTGATTCTTTAGAGAGGGGAAAATAATCTTCATCAATTCCCTGAAAGAAAAATTGAAAATTTTTTATGTCAGTACAAATTTTTTGTGAAAAAAGTATCCGTTACTTTATATGCCTTCAATTATTTGCAATTTGAGATGAAAGAAATATATACCAAATCATTTTTCCAAAGTTTGCTCATGAGTATCTCACAGTTTTTCTTTGTTTTTTTTTTTTCGTGTTTGTGTGCAGAGGTTGGCGACTTAGTCTTAATGTGAAATTTGACCCTTTTTTTTTCTTAAGAGAGAAAAGATAATCTTAATTTAAAAAAAGATTATCTTTTTTTTCCCTTTTGTAATAGGAAACGGTATCGATTGGTGAAAGTATAATTACAATAAAAAAAAATATTCATTTTAAATTATATTTTACTTTCAGATGAGATGCTTTGTATGATGTAATATTTTAAACAATGCTAACTAATTACTTTTTAAATCCTTTTGAAATATTACCTCCTGTCAGATTTGTTGGTTCATCCAAAGAATTATGCTTTTATACAATATTTGAAAGAGGACCATGCCAAATTAGCTGTTGAGGGTGAGCATGGAAGTACCCTGAAAGGGTGGAGGCTTGGTAAGTGTTTCAAGTTATATTTGATATCTCAAAACCAGTCGATCTCATTAGATGTTTTTATTTCATGATTTAAAAATAAGATGTGCCTTCAAGGGATCCATGCTATGATAAGTTGCATGTTGATGTCAGTTCATTTATGTTAAATTTATTTTCAGTTGCTGAATTCTGGCACCATAATGTTTTCAATTTGTAAATATCAACTACGATTTTGGGCTTCCATACTTTCCAGTATTTCACACTTAAATAAAGTTTGAGGTTTTACTAATTTAAAACATAATTAACAAGCAAATGTAGATGAGCTTGTGGCAAGAGGTGATTGCCAAAGCATACATGGTATGCCATGTATATTGAAATCTTTGTGGATATCCCTTGCATTTTTCCGTTTAGGTAGTTAGAGTTTTGCACATAGTTTTTCATCAAATATTATTTTTGTCACTAAAACCTTGGTAGGTTGAGTAAGACACAGGAATGAAAATAGTAAAGGGTATTGATAAGATATTCAGCCTTTATATTAATAGCACCACTGCTAAAACCCATAAACTAATACACACTTTTTAAATTATGGGCTCTCCTTATGGAGCTTATCCATACAACCTTTCAGGTAGTTTCAATTTCTTGCCTTCAGTCACACACGACATACCTCTACTTCTTCCAACTTCCAAACAAGTATGAATAATACTTCCAAAGACCGGCTTTTACAACTAATATACTTCCTTTGACTTGAAACATTACTTTTATTGACAAAATTATAGAGCTTTTTTAACAAGATTGTGTCAATATAAAGAGAAATGAGTCAGGCGGATGAAATTTGATGGACATGAAATCAGCCTTGAATGCTAAATTACAGCCCAAAAAATGACTTAAGATAAACATGTTCCATTTAGGCACATTACAATTACAAAGTTGGGCTGAAAGTATAATGTGATTTCGCTCGGAACTTTTTAATTTTTACAAATATTAGCGCCTTACCTGTGCAAAGAATGCCTTATTTCTCGGAGCAGTCCCCATATTTTTTGTGCACAGTTACTAATGGTGAACGAGTTGATGCATGTCGACAGTGAAAAAGTATGTAGTTTGTTGTCTGCACCGAAAGCAACTATTTCACTCTACATCTTTATCAAATTCATAGTGTTGCCTTTAATTTTAAGATATTTTTTCATCTGGGGGAACAAGAAGAAATCACTTGTGGCAAGGTCGAGCTGTGAGATGTATGTGGCAAAATTGGGAAATTCATTTTCTGTTGAGCCTCTTCATCCCATTGATTCATGTTGCAGCTTAGGGTTGTCAGGTTGCAATACTGCATTTTTTCTCTGTGCCTGGCTCTCAAATTTTGCAAAGTTGCAATGTATTGATCGGAATTCACTGTCTTGCCTTGCTTTAAAATCAATATTGATTACACCTTCGTAGTCCCCAAAAACTGAGCATACAGCAATGAAAATCACTACAAAAGTGAACTTTTAGTTTTTCTCTATATGCTGCCATTAGTGAAGCCCAGTTACCGCTCAGCCTGAAACCTGCTGATTTATCACCCTGCCTGTAAGGGAAGCAAAGGGAGATAACTGGTCTGATAGAAAGGAGTTATTCTCAGTTTTATTCTGTCTTTAGTAATATTTACACTATGGAGTGGATATTGATATTTTTCTTACGTCCTTGTTTTTCAATTTTCTACTTTGATTGAAATCCGCTTGGAAGTAACAATTTTATCAACTCTTTTTCACAGAGTCTTGATTGTGGTTTCAGTTTTTAATGAGTGAGTGTTTTAATTGCCTTGTTGCACAAAATTATTTTTAGGTCTTTTTTCGAACTTGAATAGGGATGCTAGCTGCTTCTAACTATTGCCTGGTCAAGGGTACTGAAATGTCTCTATTAGATCTATGTAAAAAACTCAGACTAAATAGAAAATTAATAGCGATACAAGTGTAGATTTTTAATTGCACTGATTGATTTGTTAATGTTGATTACTTATTCATTCCAAAGTTTTCCCCTAATGTATGATCAGATTTTAAAGTTTTTAGATACTAAGTTATAAGGTTTGCTAGGCTGACTAGTTCCATTTTTGATAATACCGATGCAATGCATCAAATTAAGCAATAAGAAACACACCCTGTGACCTATTACATGTTTTTTAAATCTAGTAAATTGCAAAAGGTTTCAGTTTTTTTAAACGAAGGTGTTTTCAAACAGATGAGCTAAACTGCTGACACGCTAATCTAGTGTTAAGGCAGAAAAATGCAGAAACGTCAGCCTGAAACCAGGTGATGGCTGGTAAGTGAGGTTGGACGGCAAGGCAATTAATGCCGAATTGTCAGTGTTTGCAGCCTGCGATTTTAATTTTACTTATTATTCTGAATTAAAAATAAAATTTCAATTTCAACACTAAGGTAGAAATGAAAAATGTAAAAAAATGAAAGAGCTGTGCTGCTTTCAACTTAAAATTCTATAAATGGACTTCAAATGCTCAAATCAAAGTTGCTAATGAATACATTTTTTGTTTAATTGATAGATAAATTAATAGCGTACTATATAATACTATATGTCTTAATTGAAATTGATAATGTAAAGCTTTCCCTGACCAATATGATTGGCATTCATCTATCACTTCAGGGCTGGATCAAGAACTTTAGAAGGGAGAGGTTCCATTTTTTTGGGAGAAGGGGGGGAGGGCAGGGCAGAAGGGCTAATCCCCCCTTGGAAGCTGACGAATTTTTGCAATTTGAGAGTGAAAATACGGCCTCTCCTGGCACTAGACGAGTAGTTCACTTGAGCAGGGGATGGTTCCAGAATCCCTGGAATCCCTTTGCATCCCCCAGCCCTGCATTTTTAGTTCATGTATGTCTCCTTTGAATTTTGTAGTTGACCAGGCATCATAAAACACTTACCTAAGAACCATATTGATAGATTACACAACTGATGTAGACTATCTTAAATCGATAACAAAGAAGAAAAGTAAAAGCATCACATGTTGAAGATGTAAGAGCTGTGTAACTGGATGAGGGCCTACAGATTTGGTATTTGCTTTTATGGTGAACAAGAAGGAAAAAAATGTTTCATTCTTCGATAGCCAAAATAGAATACTGGGCAAGAGGTTTGCGACATGAGAGAACAAAAATCTCTTTCACAATAGAGACATTAATTTTACAAGACCACCTTAGAGCCGACAAAGTCTTGTACTGCAGCCAAGACCTCACAAGCACAGATAAACAGATCTCTTTGATACATTTACATTGTACAAAATCTGTTGAGACCAACATTTTGTGTAGGGTTTTTTTTTGCTATTTTCACTCTATACTCTTGCCTCCAACAATCAGTCACTTTATTAGCCATGCCACAAAACAAATGTCTCATATCAAAATTTTCATTAAGACATTTGAAGGGCTCCTGCAAGCGCTAGACAAAAGAACATCCGAGTCCAGTTAATCACCACACATTCCTGTCGTGATGCTGACTTCGGCATCTTTCAAGAAGAGTGTCTGAATCAAAACCACCTACTGACTTTCTTGTGCTACATTTGAGGCTGGATCTTACAGAATTTTAATCCCAAATCTTTATTCTTTCATTTATACATATTCTAAGACAGTCGCAAGCTGCATTTAAAGTTATAAATATTTTAAACAAGCACATTTTTTTCCTATCAGTTGAACTAAATAACCTGTTTTCAAGCGCTTGTAAGTAAACAAGAAGAAAATACATGACACCATAAGTTGAATCAGATAAAACAGATATTTTTCAACTGCATGTATCACAATTGAAAAAAATGATTACCCTATATTGAGTTCCTGTTTTAACTATTTCAAGTTTGTGATAAAATGTAAAAAATATGATCAACAACTGCAATGCAATTCCAGGCAGCGCAGGTAAAATTTTATGACCTGTGGCCCTGGTCTAATCGTTACTTGGCCCCCCATGAGCTGGGAAGCGCCCGTACTAATTGGATTTTGCTCTGTGAACTAAAAGTTGGGTAGGGTAGTTAGTTGCTGTGAGCAGAACTCTTGGCAAAAGCCACTACTTTTAACTTCTTGGATGACAGCAAGTTCTTGATACACTTATGACTCATCTGTGTGACAATATGCTGAAATGACCTTTCACCCTGCTTGTCACATTATTTCAGGAGCTCCTCATACAATTGTCTTTCTTTGTGCTTTCTTTTGAATTCATCGGTCAACATTCACAAGTTCCACCTTGCAGACACTCACCTGTACCTAGAATATCTGTGCTGAATTCTTTTGAAATTCCAACTATTTTGCAATATCAGTTTGTTTGATCCGCTGATTAACCTAAATCTTCTTCCTTACTGCTGCTTGATTAGTGGCATTCGAGGTACTCTGAAGCCTACCAAATGGTTTTGATTGTGCAATTGTGCTTCTCTCCAGTCTTCTCCTTTCACTGATGCCAAACAGTAGGGTAGACAACACAAGCTTCTCTATACACGTTTCATTCTTTGATGAATTCTTTGGGTGAGCATCCCGTCATAGGGAAAATTCAATAAAAGTATTTTGCTTACATTGGAAGTCTTTAGAGGATGCCTTTTCCATGGAATCTTTCAACAATGGGGACCTGTTTTGCATTAAAGTTTTTTTTTTTGGTCTCAAAGCGTCACACAGATGTGAAATTTCATAACACTTAAGTCATTTCTTTTGAGAGTATATCTGAGAGAAGTTACACTCTGAAATTGCATTGCTTTTCAGTCTGCCTTCATAGATTACAAGTAAGCAATATAATACAATATCATTAGGCTATAGGACCATCTGTCAATGTATATGATGTACCATTTTCAATGCTCATTCATAAACATTGTAATGCCAACATTGCACCACAGAACTGAAGGAGCCCTGTGCTCTTCAAGTCATAATTATTCTCAATTTAAATAACTACAGCATTGATTTCCTTTATTTTTCTTTCTTACTTGTTTGCTCTTTTTACATATGGTTCTCAAATTCTATACCTTTCTTTAAGACTTCAGTTGAATAATATTCTATTGGCCTTGAAACTCCATATTATACTTCTTGCATATAATGGTACTATAGGTTGTTTGTTTTTTTTATACATTTGTGACAATAAAACACCTGTGTCTCCTGATATTCCTGTGTTTTTTATCTTTTTTATTGTTTGTGTTAGTCATTTACGATTCATATTTTCAGTATTTATAATTAATTGACACAAAGATGAATTCATTTTTTTTTTTGTAAACGCTGCTGGAAGTTCATATATATATACATATATATATATATTTAAAGTCTTTTTTTATTTTTAGATGTAAAAATGGCAAATGAAGGAAGAAGAGGTGCTGGTGGTGGCCGTGGGAGAGGCAGAGGGTAAGCTCTAATTTAACTGGTAACATAAAAATTACAATTCTCTTCCTTGTTTCTTTCAAGCCTTCTTCACTCTCATTGTTCCATTTATTGCCTCTTTCTTGGGTGTATGGTTACCTCATTTTCAACAATATTTTTATGCCAGACCAAATATATTTATGCACTTTGTTTGTGTGCATCTGCATTGATCAGGTTAAGAACATTATAAAAGGTTCAGTCAGGAATATCACCTGAGCTCCTCAGAATCATTAGTTGTCTGTCAGCCTTAATTCTAAGCCTTGACTGCTAATCTGTGAATCTTTGAATGGGACTTATTTAAAACAAAATATGGTTTATTTACTGCACACATTATTGTTATAAATTATTTTTACAAAATATAAATATTTTCTTACACTTTTTCAGTCGAGGTGGACCATTTGAAGGTGGTCGAGGGGGTGGCAGAGATCGTTCACCTCTGAGAGAGGACCCATATGGAGATCCTTACAGATCTGGACCTGGAGGACCCAGGCGGCCCCCGCCACCTTTCCCAGGGTAAGTTGGCAGATTATCATTGAGTACCGTTTGAAATGAGTCTTTTTTCCATTTCATACAGGAATGCCTAAATGAAATATTTGAAAACAAGGTGCTTATATATTTTTACAATGAATTATAGATTATTATTCTAAATGTATTTTTCATGGCTATGAGTAAGACCAGAGAAGATTATTTTAAATACATCTGCACATGAGTAAATGTTAATTGTTGCTGCAAAATTAGCAGAATTGGGTACAGGGATATTATCAGACTTCTAACCTTATTCATCAGTTTCGGGGGATCAAGATATAAAAAAATTGAGGTTTTTCAAATTTTCAACGGGGGGGAAAAGATATTTTCTCTCAACAACAACTCCCCCCCCCCCCCTTAAAAAAAATTTAAAAAATTAAATTTGAAAAAAAGTCTTTACTGTCAGCCAGAAGAAATTAATAGACTCTTGTTTTCCTTTTTGAGTGCATGATTTAGTCTTCTGGTGGTCCCCATAGTGTGTGAAATAATATAATTTTAAACAATCTTCCCATGCAAAAATCACACATGCATTTTGAATCTAAAAAAAAAAAAAAAAGTTGGAGCCTTTCTTTGGAAATTAATAATGACAATGTGTCTTGAAACTTTTGATTTGAAGAAAAGGAATAAAAAATGTTATTTTTAGAATATTTTGTAGCAGAAATTTATTGTTGAACCTGCTTATGCTTAAAGATAAATAATTAAAAATACAATCTACAATTTAAAAAATTGGCCTTGAAATTTATGGTGTACCTCTCATTTGTGTAGTGTAATGTTAAAGAAAGACAACCCTTTGGCAACTACTTTTATTTTTTTTTACATCAAACAATTTCTCCCTGTGTGTAAATGAAAAAAGAATGCAATACACCTACTAAAGGGGAGAATGTTACATTTGCTACACAAACCCTTGGCATACTGTGAAAACTTTTTGCATGGTAAATATGTTGTTAGCCATGTGGTGTTTATTGATGAATATATTCTTTTACAGCCATTACAAGATAATTTTCTTGACAATCATTTTAATGGGAGAGGAAGGGGGTTTAATACATGACTGTTTGAGCAAGAATTCTGTAACAACTGATGCTGTTACAAATGAGGGTTCATCAATTCTATGTTTTTTTTTTAAATTAATTTTTTGTTTTCAGTTTGTTGGAAGTTTTGACACTATTGTGTATTGCAATCTAGTTCAATTATTATATAGGAGTCAATAACCTTTTGCAGAGACTTCGGGATGAGAGACCCATACTATCCTCCTGACCCTTATAGGAGAGGCTTCCCTGACCCTTGGCTTCCTCCTGAAGATCCGTACAGGTAAGTGACAGTCTTCCTAATCATTTCCATGCAGTGAATCCCTTGCATTTCACTGAACACATTATATTTTTGCACATTTTCAGTCATTGATAATTTTTTTTTTTCATTACTTAATGGATGTTAATTTTGCTGTGAAAGTGTTTAAGGTTTTGAAATCTTTTTTTAAGGGCAATTGTGGCACTCAGAAGTGAAATGATACCTTTATAAATAGTTTATTTGTATCCCCAAAAAGTGACCCAAACAACCAAAATGACTCTTTTTTTTCAATTACTGTTGGCATGGCAGCAGAAAATTGTTAAAATCATAGTTTTCTTCAGAATTTCGGAACTAAATAAGATATCAATTTCTTCTTAAACGGGATATGTTTTGTTCCTTAATATTAAGTTTTCACATAAGCTTTTGTGATTAGAAAGAAAAGGGAAATTTTATGAAATTTCAAAATATATAAATAGCATCAAATTTTTGGATACATAAGAATTTCTAAAAAAATATTTATAGATGCGATTCCAAAAAACCTACATGAAAATCAAGATATATCTGCCCTAAACTTCATGGCAAGCTTCAGCCAAATTGTATGAAAACACCAAAGTTATAAGAACATATGTCTGGAAAAAAACAACTCATTTTGATACAATGGCTGATAATGTCTGAGCAAAGATATTTTTGACCAAGTATGCGATGCCAGCTCCATATGAGCTGTCATTACTCAATAAGTTTTGCAGTAGGATCAAATGCAATAAATATATAGTTGGTGAAATTTTGTTATGTTAATATTTCTTGAAAGTCAGAGTTGTTGCTCTCTTCGGTCTACAGGAAGCATGAAAGCTACTTTCAAATAGCTGTTTTTCACATGAATGTCTCCTTTTCCAGCGGCAACAATACATATGTCATAAAAAAAAAAAATGAAGAAATGAGAAAACCTACAATATTCTTTTTTTTATGATAAATTATGTTGTATTAGATACTTACCTTTGTAAAATTATTCATGCAACAATTGTAGACTTTACAATTAATGCATAGGACCATGAGAGACCATACAGTGCAATCCTTTGAAACTGAAATTATTTTGATTCAACCATTTTTTATTTAAAGAGATAGTACTGTAAATGGTAAACATTCAGGATGTGAAAAAAAAAAATCTAGCCAACATGAATATAATCCTTGTTTAAAATATTAAATCAAATGTTTATCAATTTATTAATTTTTTTTTTTTGTCTTTTACTCTGAGCTTTCAATATGCGTGTAAGTGCTTGTCTATTCTCCTTTTCTTTCTTTGTCTCTATTTTTCTCCCCTCTCCTAATTCTCTCCCTCCTCCTTTGAGCTTTTATAATGAACTGAATATTTCACCTGATCAATAATTTTAGGCGGGACCCTTATGCTGATCCATACCGAGACCCTTTCCCTGCAGCAAGGGCTCCTCCACCTCCTATAGAATGCGAAATCTTTTTGGTCAGTTCTCAGCTCAGGTAAGTCAAATTTTTTTATCAGATTATGTGAAAATTGGGGGGAGGGGCTTTTTCTTGGCAAATATTGAGATGGCATTGATTATTTTTTCAATTACTTGTGATTTGACCACAAACCAAACTAGTTTCTTCTACTTTTATTCACCTTTTCGGCATTATCGTACTGCACATGTCTGCTGTAGATTTGATGGCAAAAACAAAAGAATTTTTTTTTTATAGAGGCTTTTACCGATATGTTTAATTTTTTAGAAATTTGACTTTATTTATCAAAAATGGGATAAAAAAATACTTCCAGTTATATATATTATAGAATAAGAAAATTTATATAAAAACAAAAAATTGTCAAGATATAACAAAAAAAAACCTCCCTTATGAATTGGAAAATATGTTGGTAAAGTTTCAAATGATTTGAATGTCAACCAATGGAAGACACAGATTTTGAAAATGACTCACAGGTACCACCTCGTAAAGTATTTATTTATTTATTTTTTTTTTATTGTTGTGGCATGTTTTTTTTTTTCTATTTTTAATATACATACAATACAGAAACAGAGCTAGGGAAATATATTTATTCCTCCAACACTCATCTGTAGGTTCAGGTATACCTGGTGGCTCTATTGGCTGTCTCTTTGTCTGTGTTTTAAAATAGGTCAAAATGTAGAAGTAGGTGTGAGTGAAACCTGATGTGCTTCAAATGAGAAGCAAATTAAGATGTCTCGTTGTACACTAAATTGAAAATAACTTAGTAGAAACCACTTAATAATAGGTTTATTTACATTGGTTTAATAGAGCCTACGGAGAAGCTATAGAAGACAGAGTAAAGGATTTGAACATTATCACGGCTGTGACTGTCATGCCAGAGGGCCGTACAGCTTCACAAATGCTTGAGGATCTATCACAGAGGGATGGTTTGTTTGCTGTCTTCGTCAATGCTCAGAATGAAACCCATCGCTCCCTTACTCTCAACATACTTCATGGTACTCCCCAAGGTAAGTAAAGCATGCTGCTGAAATGGTTTTATTAAAGCCATAAATAAAATATGATCAAGGGCATTCTTTGGAAATCTAAATATGATTACATGTTTAAAATATATTTGCTTAAGAAATTCTGCATTTTAAACTAGAATAAAAAGTGAATGGTACATGGTTTAGGTCTGCGTGGTAAATCCATTTTATGCCTTTTTGTGTGGATGCATTGCACATTTAACGTCTTCTGCATTTTTATACAAATTTGAGCTGTGAATTTGTATTGGTGGATTATTAACACATTTTTTTTAGCAAATATTGTCGAGTGTTTGAGGTAGCAATGATGTTTTGACATGGGAATAGCGCAAAGAATTTTAGGTAGTGAATACCGATTGTTTCAAGGACAGCAACCAATGGGCCTTTGACGTTTTCTTGATCTCAGCAGAATTCATATTTGACAAAAATCTAGTAATTTGTCTGATTGAGATGGCAAGGCTTTTACTGCCTTGCCTGTGAGGACAATGAAGCTTAAGCCATCTGACCTGATTTTTTGCATTAGACTCTTTTGAGGTAGAACCATAATCCTTATAGCCTTTTAAGCAGCCAGAGCCTGCTTGTTTCGTTTTCGTGCCCATTTTAATTGCTATACAAATGTTATTAAATAAGGTCAGAACTGAGGAAAATGTGACCACTCCAATAGCAGTACATCCACTTTTGATCTTTTCATCTCTTGTGCAAAATTGGACAGTAAAGCCTAAATGTAAAAGTAGGCCCTTTCATATGGAGTTGACAGAGAACACAAAATTTTGTATGCCAAAACCAAAGTATGAGATCTTGAAAATTCTTTTTGTCTGCCTTGTGAAAGAAGAGCATTTTACTTTGAATCACCTCAGTTGGGGATGTAATCGTTTTAAATTTCTGTTGTTGGCTGTTTTGTTCTTTATATTTCATGCTGCAAAAAATGAAGTCTTTCTAAACTGCCACTAATTTGTCCTGCTCATCACTAGATTGATAACCAAAACCGATATTGCTGAAAAAAAATTTTTTTAAAAAACCAAAATGTGTGAATTTAAATGCACATGTTATTAAAAAGGTAACATCATAAACATCTTTTTTTTTTGTTTAGTGTAACAATTCACGTCTCTTTTGTTGACATCAATTTTGGCGGTTGAGTTTGCGGAATATAAGCGTCTAAGAGCTTTTTTGTGGCTAGAAATATCAACAAATTATCTGTTGTCGAAAATACTTAATAAGATTTACTTTACAATAAATTGATGTTTTAATTTTTTCTTTAGTCCTTAACTCACTCGATGATTTTCCTGTGTGTTACATGGGATTGGCAATTTTATTTAGGAGTCGATACCGTATGCTACGAAAAAAATTTTAGTTTTGCTCTTTAGTAGAGGAGAGGGGAAAAGAGCTGCTGGTTGTTTGGGATTTTTTGAGAATTTTTTCCCGAGACCTTTTCCGCAAGTCACCGAAGCTCTAGATCAAGGCTTAGATCTAGTGGATATGGAAAATTTTCGTTTGTCTCGAAATATTGAGAGAAATAACCTCTTGCTGTAAAATGATCAAAATGAGTGAAAGAAACCTGTCTGAAATGTTTAAATTGATTCAGGAGACCTTTATGACTTGGACAAAGATCCGAGTACAAACTAATGCCTAAAAATTCACGAGTAGTGGTAGACAGAGAGCTCAGGATCTGAACCTGAGCTTCAAGCGTCTGCTCACTGAAGCTCTAAATCTAAATCTATCCCCACAACCAAGGGCAAGGAACAGACTAGACCTATTGCAATCACTGTAGAGCTAGATCTATAATTGATAACTTCAGAGATCGTTTAGAATGATAAGGTAGATTTACATCATGGATTAATTCTCTTTTGGTGAGGTATAGATGTTTGACACTGTGCAGAACTTACCTCTTTCATTCCTTCAGTCATAATAGATAATAAAAAAAAACAAGACACATAGGGATCTTTTAAGATATTTTGTTTTTCTGAACTGGAAAACTAGCATGGCAAGGGTTTTTTTCCAGCGTAAAAATTGTCAAAACTTGAAAACCCATTAAAAATAAAGCATTTTAAGTGTGGTATAATTTAAATTCATTTTGTTATGAACATCTGTTTTTGATGGCCAAATTTCATGTAAATCAATCAATTAGAAAACTCATAGGAATTTAAAAAAAAAAACATTTCTGAAAAGCTGGCTTTCAACACTTGTGAATCTAAAAAAAGCCCAGCTTTGAGTGTGTCAATAAGAGCTGTTCTGAATTCAATATTTGTTGCGGGAAAGAGAAACAAAGTTTCTTTTGCATTTTTATTATTCCAACCGTCTAACCAACTTTGAGAGCTCTCAACTGAATCAGATTTGTTGCCCACCTTTGCATGTTGACTATACTTTGTTTACGAAATGGATATTGCGCAATAGCCTTATTTTGTTAACCATGTGGACACAGCGCAAGTGCCTCTTTTTGTTCACCTTATGGATTCTGAGCACTAGCTACATTTTGTTTACTTTAATGAATGCCGCATATTTGCAATGTTTTGTTTACCAAATGGATTCTGCCTTTAGCTTTGTTTTGATTATGTTATGGATTATTTAATAGAAGGATGAACATCCCACAATGTTACTAGTGATTTTGAAATTATTAGAAAACTCCTTACATGACTTTATGCTCTGAAGCTGATGCAAAATACATCTTAAAGTAGATCAGTTCAAATTTTTCACTTAATTTTTTAATTCCAGTGGAGTTCATAACTTTTTTGTTTTGTTTTGATGTTCACCTGTCATAAGATAAGTGGCTAGAGCGTACAATTCCCCAACTCAAAATGCACAGGTGCGAATTCACTGGCTGTAGCTGGCATGCCAGCCGATCAGAATTTCTTGTTGGTCCTGCCGGCTAATAAAGATCGGGAGCAAGGCCTTCATTGTGAAAATTGGTCATGGGTTTGCTGAGAGAGTGAAAAATGAGAAGCACATGATTGAGGTTTATTTAATATAAAAAAGCAGACCATCTTTCTGTTTTGCCCTCAAAAAAAAAATTTGGTGAAAAATCCATAAATTCTTCTGCCTAGGCAGAAACCTTCTCTTTCATTTATTTTTGGATTCGATACAATTGTTGTATACTGATAATATTTACTGATCTTAGTGGTATTTATATATTCTTTAATAATCTTCTTCAACATTTCAAAATTTTATTCCACCCGCTAAGCAAGGGAGCTGAGTAACTCTTCCTTTATTGATGTATGTCATGGGGCATTATATCATTGCAAACAACAAAGGACATATTTCGTAACTACAAAATAGTGACCCTGCCTCAGATCTAGAGTGACTTTTAGTACTGAGTTATCCAAATTGATATTTCACTGAAGAGATTTAAAGTTTAGATTTGGATGAAATTGACTTTTTGTATAGATTTATTTGGATCTAGATACTTAACTAGACTACATGTAGGCAGAAATCACTCTAAAATACATATAGTTTGCATTGTTTTTGGATTGTGTAAATATATTATTATGGTTCCTATCGAAGCATTTGTCCCTTTTGCAGGTAAATGCAAAATTTTAATCACTTGTTGCTGGCCAATTCAACATGCCTGCTTTCATTTATGAAAATGTCACTCTTAATTATCAGATTACAACGTGTTCTATCGCTATGATAGTTCAATGAATTGTTTTATCGTGAGAAAATGTTGGGCCCACAGGTGAAGTTTACATATCAGGTGATGCAATGCAATTTAGATGACTCACTTTAACTGACTGGAGTAAGAACTAAAAGTTTTAAAACCCATTTAATCTCAGCAACTAAATTTCAGCTGGACCTTTGGTTAGTCATACTGTGATGTCAAGGCTTTATCTCAAATAAGACCTAAGTGATTGCAAAAGCATACGTTCATAATTATTCAAATTACTCTCAAAATCAGGCTTTCTTCTTATTTGTATGCTCTCATATTTAAAATTCAATTAACTAACATATGACCTTTGCTTCATAACATTGTATCCTAAGTCGTTTTTTTTTCAGTTAAGAAACTCTCACCCTTTCTAGTAAAAAATGGCAAAATTCAACTTTTGTTTCAACAACTGCTGTACAGTACGATTTCCTAATTGTGCGGGGTCAATTATATGCGCCAGATTACTGCAAAATTTTTGTTTGTTGGCCATGCCGAGGCATCGTCTTCCTTGTCTGCGAGACAGGTTGATTTTTTGTGAAATTTTTGTGAAAGTTGTAAAGATTTCAAGAGTGTGAACAGCTGCTCTCTTAACTGGTAGACATAGGCTGATAAACTTAGCCTTCTGAACTCCTTATATTCATTATTCTTAATTTTTAATTTGCGTTTCAAGCGTTCGACGGATCCTTATTAGGTAAATATGCTCATTATGCTCAATTGTGTGACATTTATATGAATGTATGTGACTCTCTCGCAATTGAAAAATATATAGAGGCTTTCTTTTTCAATAAGGTGCAAGTGCGTTTTTAAAGAAATTATCTAACTGCTTTCAAGAAAATTCAGTATCAAAAGACTTTTTTTTCTTCATTAGGAATAATAAAGTAACATTTAAGTTACTCTTTGTTGATACGCATTGTATTTTGATTGCAAAACACCTGGAAAATAAGGTAAATTTTAGCTACCAACTTTAATGCACATTAGAATCGATGTTTCATGCAAAGACGTATGGCGGTAAACTTCATTAATTGATCACAGATTCATGTTACATCTACATTGTACTTATCTTTAAAGGGTCTCTACTTTTATGTCTTGCTAGGCCCATGAAATTTTAAAAAGTGATCGATATGAGTTGATAGGGAATTTTCAAAAATCAAAAAAAAAAAAAAAAAAGTACACAAAGGAACATAAAGAACCAAAGTTTCTATTTTAACCTCTTCCTTCCCTTTTTTAATTTCAGTATGCATTCTAAAAAATTGAATGAAATGTAGTTTATACTTTGCCTTTTCATTATTATTGCCTTAGCCATAATACACAAATCAACACTCATGCCAGCTATTTTGCTTTTTGTCTTGCTTCTATCAGAACACCGCAACATGCCTCTGAATGATGCCATAACATTGATTAGACGTAGCTTTGAGCAATATGTTGAAACTCTTCGTGTGAAGGCCAGTGGAGCTGCTGGTACATCATCCACCAAAGGTGCATCTGCTATTACCTCAGGAGCTGGTGCTGCTCCCCGAGTTTTCCTCCCACCCACACAAGAAGTGACTTATCTACTAAACCTTTTGGCAGATAACCGTGCTCTTACTGTGGATGAGCTCAATCAAGTGATCAAATATCTAGAGGAGAGACGGAATAAACTCATTGATGCAGAAAGTCGACCTTTAGCAACACATGGTAAGTACTTTTTTTTTCCTTGAAAATTCTATTCACTTCATGTAATAGCTTGTTTTCCTCAAAAAAAAAAAAAAGGTTGCAAAGTGAACTCACTTTTCAACTTCAATTTGTGTGGTCAGAATCAATTTAAAAATGAGCAAAGCATTGAAATTTTTGAGAGCTCTAAAAGTAAAAAATTATGGGAGAACTTCACAGTTTTTTCAGGAGAGTTTCAAAGGTTTAATTATGAAGCACCTAAAAAGTATGTGCCATATGAAAAGAGAAATCAAATAACAAGTCAAAAGAATTTGTGGATTCTACGTCTTCATCATGTCAGACAATCAAACCATCAATATTAATAATAATTACTTACTTGTTCATCAATCCACATAAGTATTTGACCTTTTTCCCATCACAACCATTTCTGCTTATTCCTGTGTTCTGGTGTAAGATCTGGTCAAACACATCCTCAATTTTTGATCGATTGATTGATTTGCATTCTAAGCTAGACAAACATTTATAGTCCTGAAATGATTCTCCAACACTATAAAACCCTTTCTGATAGCTTTGCAATGATAAAACTTCATTTATTTATCGTCCAAATTGGTGGCAAGTAGGGTTTTGAACATCTGAAAACCTTGCCATTGGTGTGGTCTGCAGATATATTTTTTTAGCTTTCTGGTGGTGAAAATTGGATATAGATTTGTTTATTATGGGCCAAGATATGAATTATTTATCTTGCTTCATTATGTTGGCAATCTGTATACTCTAAGGCCTTGATTTTTCATGGCAGACATTGTCTGCGTTATTTTGTCTGCCATCATGGATGATATGATCTGTGTAGAAGTGGATTTTTTTTTCCTCTGCTTCTCATGCTTTTTTTACTTTTCCTGTACTAATAAGATATTCCAAGCTCTCTCTTCTTGTTATGTGACATTGAAGCCTTACTTGTAGGAAACATATTTTCTTGACAGTCTTTCACTCTCTGCTTCTCTGTGGACTTTTACATTTAATTTTTTTTGCAGTCCATGATATTTTTTGAATTATTTAAAAGGAATCTCATGTACTCTGCTTCTAGTTTCTTTTGGACTTATTTTGTATTAATTTCAAACTCGGAGAATTCTGGAAATGAAGGCACCCACATAACCTGAACTTGAGTGTTTTGCCTTCAATTTTGTTTGCATTACTGTGCATGTTCTGCCATTTGAAATTTAATAAAATCTTTTCCAATAAACAATGGCATATTTGGGATGAATTGTATAATAGTACCATAGCTTACTCAAAAAATATTTGTACAGATCATGTTATGGCAATTTCTTATTATAATGGGCACTTATTACAGGAAGTATAGTGATTGTTTCAATATTCTTTTGTGCATTTTTAGACGTTAGCAAGACTTGTGCATTGTTCAGCTTACAGTTATCCCTATGAAATGGCTAGGCTGTCTAACTGGATTAGATGTGTAATCTAGTTCTAGATCTAAGAGTTGTTGATATAAGCTGACTAGATCATAAAAATAGATGAGATCTATTAGTTTTAGCTAGTACCCTCTCTTCTTTGTCAGAAGTTTAGAGTTAACATCTGCCTACTATAAAAACTCAGGTGGATTGGACATTTGAACTTCAAAAAAAAGGAAAAAAAGGTTTAGGAAAACTCTTGGCTATCTTTGTAGTGCACGTTTAAAATTATAGTATAGTTTGAAAGCAATACAATAAGTGTCATTGCCCAGGAAATGTTCTCGAGACTGACACTGAAAGGAATATTTCTTAAAGGGGAGACTACAGTGGCTACCGGGAATGAGGGAGCCCTAATCAGTCTCTGGCTAGGGAAAGCAGGCAATCAAATCGCGCACACATTTTTTGTTTGCACCATGTATGGTGCTTGTGCAAGATTAGTAAAGAGTTCACAATCACCACAGATTCATGAAGCAGAAGACAATAATCATACAATATTTAAAAGAATGAAAGTAAATGTATGTGAGTCGTTAGTGCTGGTCTGCATCACTGCATCAACTCAAAATGAAATATTTAAGTAAAGAAGTAAAATTTCCCAAGTACAGAGTTTATAGCTTGTCTATAGAAAGTTCTTCACATAAAAGAGGTGACTAACTTTCACCTCTCTAGTTAATGCTTTTCATTTAAAATCAATCTGCAATACTGCGACTTGTGGGACTGCTTCACATATGATATCTCAAAATCAGTAGTACTCAAAGAACAGATTGTTCTTATGAAAAAAGTCTACACTGTTATTATGTCATCAACTTTAACAACTCCAAAAAATTCCTCCATTATGTGTCCCCTCTCTAGGAAGGCTAATGCTGATAGAAAAAAAATATGTTTGATCCTCAGTAAATTGAAATTTGGCGTGATTTCTTTCTTAATTTTATGTCTCTGATTACAAATCTGCAATTTTTTCCTTTCTACATGTATTCTTTAATCAGATGTGGTCACTTAGCAAATATCCCTTATCTAACTGCATAACGTCATGCATATCTTTAATTTTGGTCCCTATAGATATAAAATTTCCTTACCGACAAATTTTTCAGCACCAATAGGTCTTATGAGCAATAGATAACAGGTAACCACTGTGCACAGTTGTTTGCATTAAGCAGAATGCTATACATTTTTTTCAATCACTTAATTCTTTTTGGGATTTTGCGCCACTGTCAGCTCACTGTAAGATGGCATATCTCATTCAATATATATATATATATAGAGAGAAACTATTTTCATTCTGAAATATACAGCATATTGGGTACATTTTTCTATTATTGCCCGGTCCAACAAAAGCTGGAAAGTTTGAAATTGCTTAAGTTTTGAACTTTCAGTAGGGCATAAAAAACAAACTTTTAAAAAGTTTTGTATTCTTTTCAAATACATGCCTTCATGACATAGAAAACTTAGATGATTTTGCTAAAAGATTTTGAAGTATGACAATTTAAAAGTAAGATATTTGTCATTTTTATTTTTAATAATGATAAATGGTGTGTATAGTAAGGCTTATGTCAACAGAGTTGCATTTGTGATATATAAATGATAAAGCAGATCTTAAAAATAGGCTTTGTTCCATCATTCTCATATATGTGGGTGTTTATGGGATTCTTTGCCTCATGAGTACAAGTATTTTGGTTGTGGACAATCTTGACCTGAAACCTGCAGGGAACCTTTCTCTGATTCTAGTCTACACCAGCTGCTTAGCCTAATAAGGGCCTAAAAGTTTGATATCATCAAATAATAATTGAGCGATCGACAGAAACAAATCACTCGTGTTTAAAAAAATATAGCATGTAGCTTTGAGTTATAATTTCTAAACAAGGCTTGAGTGTACTTCGAAAACAATGTCTTTCGATTTTTATTATTATATCTATGTCAAAGAAATTGAATTTTGGAGAAAAAAAATTATTAAATTGTGTAGTGTCAGCAAAAAATGACAGATTTGTGGAGAAATGAATCATAGAAAAAATAATGTTCCTGCTTCCAAAAGGTTATAAGGGACGTAAGGATAGCTACTAATTTTTATTACATTTGTTTCTGCGGCAAAGCGTCTCATTTTGTGACCGATAATTTTTTATTCGTATCCTGACAATGTTGAAATGATGGGTCAAAACTTTATTTGATGAATGCCTTACTTAAAGAGATTTCAAGTCTTTATTAATTATTGATTCTCTTTTATTATGGTTACACACTATTATTTTACTAAGAGAAGTAGTATAGATTGAAACTGTAAAATGGTGGTTCAAATACGCATATCATGCCTTATAATAGGTACCACAAACTGATTTTTCAAATACCACAAAATCATATAAAAACATTTGTACTAGAAAGATCTTAGAAAAACTTGAA
>BLXT01002238.1:2443503-2456115 GCA_019648995.1 Plakobranchus ocellatus | reverse complement strand
GTCAAAACTTTATTTGATGAATGCCTTACTTAAAGAGATTTCAAGTCTTTATTAATTATTGATTCTCTTTTATTATGGTTACACTCTATTATTTTACTAAGAGAAGTAGTATAGATTGAAACTGTAAAATGGTGGTTCAAATACGCATATCATGCCTTATAACCCTAAAATGGATCTTCTCTACCAAGGGAAATGTCAGAGTTATTTCATAAAAAGTTTTGTTTGTGGTCAAAAAGTTGTAGAGAGATTAGGACAGTTATGGGTAGTGAAGTAGAGTTCACCCGTCAAACTCGCATACTAATTATTTTTTTAGCAGGTCTTTTACTTCTGGAACTTGAGCTCCTGTTAGTTTATTGAAAAATGGATAGATAGGTCAATTTTGTTTTTAATATCTTAAGGACACTTACTTATCAGAAGTCCACAATTAATCAAGAATAAGAGCAAGCTTTGTGATTGTTCAATAGCTGTCAACTTTGTAAAATCCTCTGTATTTCGTCATAAATTTGATTAAGAAAAACATCTTGTAGATGTAAAATAGAGGCCTTTTCAATGCTCTAGATTAGGCTGCCAACTTTCTAGGATACTTAATAAAAATGCTATAATGAAAATTTTGTCGTTTTTGTTTAGAGTTTCAATTGCCCAGAAAAGAATCACTACTCCACTTGAATTTGCCCATAATCAAAACCAACACTTAAGTCTGGTACTCTCTCCATATTGCATTATGATTAGTCAAAAATAAAAAAAAAAGTGTTACTGCATACTAGGTGCAAGCAAATATCCTCTGAACCAAAATTGTCTGCACAGCATCCCAATCTCATTTTTACTGTCCACAAGGGTCACATCGTTTATTTGC
This sequence comes from Plakobranchus ocellatus, assembly GCA_019648995.1. Taxonomy (NCBI): domain Eukaryota; kingdom Metazoa; phylum Mollusca; class Gastropoda; family Plakobranchidae; genus Plakobranchus; species Plakobranchus ocellatus. The sequence continues at coordinate 2,455,262 of BLXT01002238.1, read as the reverse complement.
TTTTGAATTTTTTATTCTTCAGTCATTCATTTTCAGATTGAATGGATGTAATTAAATTGGAATGAAACAAGGCAAAGTATTTGCCCAAGCACATTAATAGATGCGTATTTGATGTTAAAGATGGAAGATATTATGAGGAGGTGGATGAGAGTTTATGGCTTAAGTCCAGTTTAGAACAGGTTTAGTTAGCTTAGTGAATGGGGCTAGATCAAATGATGTAGAGATAGAGTCAGAGGAAGCCAACAGCAAGTATGAGGTCATAGATGGAGAGGATGCTGATTTAGTTGTAGATTTGGGAGGGAATTCAGGGCATGAGCTGGAGAAGATCTATAGCTTCCGAACACAGTGAAGAATATAAAAAAAAATTATTTTAAAATTTCATTGACTAACTGAAATGGTGGGAAATTTTGTGAGATTATCGAGTATTATGAGTCCAGAATCACTGCAAACTTTTCTTTTCGAGAACTTTAGAACATACTCATAGCCATGGAGGTGCATTCAAAATTTTTAGCTAAGTTTTGTCCACATAATGGATTTCGGCTCCATGCCTTTCGTCTATGCTTGAATGAGTTTCTGTCAGTCTCGGCCAAAATTTATCCAATCAAACAAAATTGATAGTACACATCACAAATGTGTTTTTTATAGTCACTTCATCAATATGCTTTTATGGTATTTTACACCTTAGTGACTTGGAAAAAAGGCTGAATGTTTGTCTCTCATCATCAGTTGAAGCTGAGGCAAACATTTAAATTAATTGAAAACACTTTGAAATTTGGATGTTTACCTGTGTCCCTGTTGTAAATTTTCAGTTTAGTTAGTTGTAAAATAAAAACACATTTATTATAATAGATAACCACTCCCTTTTTCTATGAGTAACATGGTTTTTTACATCATTTTCACTCTTGAATATGTATAATATAATTTCAGAAGCAACCCTAAATCGATCTTCTGCTCAAGAGAAACCACAAATGCCATCCACTGAAGAAATCAAGAGTAAGATCCTTAGCATCTTCACAAGTGCAGCTGGTACCATGCAAGGAGTGCCTCCAGCTAATGGGTCTAGTCAACCTCAGCCTGCAAATAAAATGACACCAGCTCCTCCACCTCCTCCCCCTCCCCCACCTGCATCTACTGCCTCATCATCAGCAAGTCTCATCAACTTTGATAATCCTAATGTACAGAAGGCCCTTGACAATTTGATCCAAAGCAGTCCTGCACTCCTCAAGAACTTTAATACAAAAGCATCTATGTCAGAAGCGCACATGGGTGGCACACCGACCAATGTTTCTAGTTCTGGTTCATACAGTTATGGTGCCTCACAAGGAGGTATGTCTAGCTCAGCAAATCATCAAATGTTGGGGGGAGGGGTAGGAGGAAGTTCCATGATGATGCAAGGCATGATGGGCCAACAGGAAATGGGTGGGTTTAACATGCCAAGCAGGGGAGCATATGGTCAGACTGGTTCTCAAGCTCCTCAGCAACATCACCAGCGATACTGAAAGATCATTATCATTGCCAGCCTGGATTGTGCAGGAATTTTTTTTTCTTTTTTAAATAGGGTAGTTGAGAAAGAGAAATTTCATTTTAAAATAATTTTAACAACAAAAGCAAGATTTGCATAGTGGAATCTGCTCAAGATAAACTCCTTGTTACTGGCTTGATAAACTGATCATAAAGGAGAGACCGAGAGGGGTGGCTGAGACTTCACAGATATGGTGATGATACTAAACTTGTAGGCCTAGATACATCGTGAAATCTCCCAAGAACTGTTACCTTCCTCAGTCTATAGACTGCTATTTCACAAAAATTTTCACAATTTGTTGCTCATAGAGAATCTCATTACTAAATAGTGGGAATGTAGATGTTCATATGAACAAGTCTATTCCACTGTATTGATGGTGCCATGTTTGCCACATGTGATTTTCAATCACAAAAAAAAAAAAGGAAAGAGAGAAAATGTACTTCCTGGGTTTCCTAATTTTTTTATAAAGTTCTTGGACTGGGGGTTAAAATATGTTTAATTAGCAAATTTTTAAGCACTCAACATTCAGGATAAAAAAGTATGTATTTTATCAATGCTTGTGATTTAAAAAAAGAAAGAAGGGGAAAATCAGATAAAGTTTTTCAAGATATAAGCAAAACATTCTTTTTGTCTTATAATTTGTGTTAGAAAATCTAATTAACTCTACAGGATAAGTATTATTTTTATACTTGTATGGATCTATGAATGAAAACTTTTTTTTATTAAATGTAGCTCTGATGTGCAACGTTTGTGAATTTGAGAATTTTTGCTTATGGCAGTTAATTAATAAATTAATACTTGGCCATCTCTTTAATTGTTGTCCTTCAATATAGTAAATGAGGAAATCCTATTGTGAAGAGTAAGTTTTGTAGAATATGGTTGTTTATTTTTATTTTTTTTTGTTTTATTTCATGATGGGTTTTTACATTTTAATTTTCTTTAGTGCTATACTAAGTGCTTTTTGTAAAGTTTTGCAGCTTATAATATTTGTTTTCTCAAATTTTGATTCCATGCATTGGTTCTTAAATGTTCCTTATCATTTATGATGCAACTCATCTAGTACCGTCACTGCACTTGTTGTAAGTGAAATCAGCCGTACAAAAAAAAAATATTTTTTCATTGCTCTTAAATGCTTTTTCCCAATCTGGTCTACCAAGACTGGATTGCATTGTCACAATTTGTAAACATGTTTTGTTACAGTGATGCTCGATTGTTTTTTCTTCTAGAGGATTTCATGATAGCTGGGAAAAAATAAAATCTATTTTAAAAAGGACAGACGAGCAAACATTTATAAAAGCCCATCTAGATCTAAATCCAATTGAATTCCGCCAATTTGAGTATGCTTACTGAAAACTTTTAATTGCTTTCAAAGGTCTGAAAAGTTTTTAAAATTGATTTCTGAAGATGAGCACATCATACTGCTTTGCAATGCCTTAGACTTCTAGCTTTTCTGCCTCTCTACACTTTTTAACTAGGGAGCTATTAATAGATTTGGTTTCTCTACTTTATCTAGAACACATTTCTATTAGTCTTTGCAGTTGGTGCAAAAATTATCTCAGAGCACCAAGAATGTTATGCTTATTTCACTTCACTTGTTCTTCAAAACACTTTTCATTGTCTCAAGGTTTGTCTTTTTCTAATTTGAATATAAAAATTCACCTAAAAATTGTACTTACTGTCATATTTACTGTATGTAATGCTTTAAGCTGATTTTGATGCTTATGTGTATTTGAGTAATTGTAAATAAAAACAAAAAGCAAAACAATAACAAAAAAATAACTTCGGTTGCAGAAAATTCTATGAGTTTGTACAATATTGTCTGTGGAATGCAGACAGTCCAAAAATGCCAAGTATTTCAGGTTTATGTCTCGAGACCAGTTAGAATGAGATAGGCAGCATGGGGCATCTTTCTGTGAGGTTTGCACTTATGAAAGTTGGATGAAACTATGTCAATTCCAAGCCCCAATGAGGAATATTTAAAGGGGGGTTGCGTGGTTTTAAAAAAAAGGTAAAAAAAAATTAGAATTTCGTTTTTCTTAAAAGTATTATATGTGCCAGCTAGTTGCAAGACATTTTATGCCATCACAATATCAAGATTTACAAACATTTAGCAAATGTCCCACAAAATGCAGAAACATTTTAGTCATGAGTGCTAGAGGATGGTTTTTTTCCAAAATAACCATTGCTGTGAATACTTGTTCACATGACTAAATATATACAGTAGACCACACCTAAACCGAAAACGGCTGAACCGAAAAAACGGCTAAACCCAAAAAAAATTGAAGAGCCTTCCGTTTTTCCTCTTATTCTTTCTTATTAAACATGCGGTAAACCGAAAGCATTGGCTGCCTTACTATCGCTAAAGCGAAATAAAAACTACCGGGAAAGCCCATGAAAAAAACCACCTTGCCCTTCCATTTCTTTCTCCCATTACTCCATGCAAACCCAATACTGTTACCGGTACCTCACACTTCAAACAGCCGGGCCCGATGTCTGGATAGGTCTACTGCACACACCTGCCCATCCCTTCTCTTCCACCAGTCAGTTACGCAGCAGGACAGTGCCAGACACTCCCTATGTGTCTAGGTCCCGTCAGCGCTAAGCTAATCAAACATTGTTGCATCACAGCCGGTAATAAAACCATTTTTCTTGTTGAGAACTTCAGTACCGGAAAACATAGGTGATGATTAAATTGTAAAAGTAGAGACTTCAGGACCGAAAAACTTACTTAGGCTATGATGAAATTGTGAAAGCTCTATTATTCTACATCGATAACAGGCGCAAGAGCCTCTTAACTGAAAAGGAAATAATAGATGGAGATAGAGAAATGGATAGAAAAGAGAGAAAGCTTTATGGATAGGTGTTTTCATTCACATTGTGGTGTGACAATGGGTGGGATTGATTTAACTTAATATTTCGGAAGCTGGGCACTCTCCTTTATTAATCTTACTCATTTAATGCGCTATGCTTAAACCGAAATAGAACTCATACTCCCTAGAATTTCGGTTTAAACGTGTTCCACTGTATTTTTCTCCCCTTATCACATTTTTTCATGACCTTTGCTCCAATATACGTATCTGCAGTGCTTTTGTTGGAAAATTGTCTGTCATTTTTAATTTCCATGACTTTAAAATATACACTTCATATCTCTGACAGTCCAACAGACTTTGCTGTATATGCACATCAAAGTTAGCTAGGTCACACTTCCCTTCATGATTGCATCTGTTAAGAGTAAGTGTAGGGTGTGTTGATTTGTATCCATGCTTCTAAGTAAATAAAGCCCTTATTTCTGCAGATGATTGCTTTACACAATTGAACTAAATACGATTGATAATCTGGTTTATAAATATACTGTGTAATATTGAGTATCTTATTAAATTATCAATCGTGAAACATTCTTGGGCAAAGGAAGGCAACTCCTGCATAAAAAAAAAAACATAATTCAGTCTCAGTCCTCTTATTTTGTATTATGCTGAAAAATAGGCCCATATATCTGTGATCTATGATCAAGCTGTTGTTCTCTCCAGGCTGGTTCATAAATCTCAGACAATAATCTGAAAGAGTGTAAGAGTTAACTAGGTGTGGGGCCCTGATTTTACTTGGCATATGGCATAGCTGGGTGTTCACAGGGGAGAAGACATACATTTTTAGTCTGGATTGGAGATTGAATATTTGGCTTCTTGCATAGTATTAGTAGTCAAGCACTTTTCTGACTGCTACCACTCACCATTATAAGGTACTAGCACTGGTAATAATATGGAATCTAGCCCCTTGCCATAAGGGATCTTTTCATTTTTGTTTTGTTTTGTTATATAGTATGGTATCTACAGGTGATCTTACATAACTGTTGAAGAGAGAAGGGGCAAGTTAAAAAAAAGACAATGATTAATGACCTTAATTTGCTTACAGACTAAGATGATGGTATGTGAACATCCTATACTCATTTCTTAGTCCCAAAATACAAGGAGAAATTTGAAAAGTTTGACAATGTAAAACTTGTGAACATGCAACTTTTTGGAATAAAAATTTGGATTTGTGACACATTGTTCTATATCTTCATGGGAATGTTAATGTACATATGGCTCAGTTTTATAAGTTGTACTTCAGAAAAATTGCTGCAGATATTGAGAGGCAAATCGTTGTAAGTAAAAGCTCTCATGGTCACTGAAATCATTTCTTTATAATGGTACTGTCTGTAGCATTAGGTCTGAGCAATTATTGTGAATAAATTGTATCGGTTTTCCCTGTATAATTTTTTCAAAACAAAGTACAGTTTGTCTTTGCTGCCTAACCTTATCAATGATTGTTTTTGCTGCTTTAAATTGTTTTCATCACAGTTTTAAAAAAATTGTTCAAGGAAGCAAATACCTTTTTTTTGGGGTTTATTTTTTTTAAAATCAGAATGGATGGATGTGGGTCTTTTTCATAAAATTAGGATATCAAAGTCCCACTGGCCATGATTTGAATTTTAATGTTCCTTAATGATTTTGTTATGAAGAATGGGCCCCCCAACCTTTCTGAAAATTTAATTTTCGAAGATGAAGTGCAGTCTGAAAAAAAAAAAATGCGAGAAAAGGAAAAAAATTAACGATTAAATCATTCACAAGTAGAATTATGAGTAAAGAATAACCCTCATAGGGTACTCTTTACTATGGCCTCTGATCTCTGGGTAATCCAGATAATGAGAAAATAAAATAACCGGTACAAAGTGGTTAAAATATCAATTTAAATTTAATTTCACAATCTTCTCACTAAATTTCAGATTCTAATAAGTATGTTGTCACTAATGACAGTTTTATAAAAATGCATTGAAGTTCATTCACCGTAATTACCACTTAAAAAACAAAGCAAAAAAAAGTTAACCTAAAATAATTACATGGAATAGATTCATTTTTTTACCTTTGCAAAGCTCACTGGACATCCAAAATATAACTGATAATATATCAATAATGCAAAATATTTAAATTGCAAATTGTTACTTCTATAGATTTTTTATACAGTGGATCTATTGTAAGCTCCCAGTATCCTGTAAAATCAAAATGACAATTTCAGAGTAATCTGTGTTCCCCCTTGAATTAAAAAAGTAGGCATTAGCTTTTCTTGAATCTGAATTCAATACATTATTACACTACAAATATTAGCCTGATTGAAAAGCCAGTCTACACTATTTGGTCTCCACTATGCCAAATAAGTACATTGTGAGGGAAGGTTTATTAAGAGTAAGTGGAAAATTTTATCTGTGGAATTATCAATGTAAAAAAATCAAGTGACCATATTTTTTTTTGCAAAATGTAAAAGTAAAATTGTTACCAGCCACTGTAACATATGGATTTGTAATGTTGATCTATCATTCATCTATTATTGCGATGATATGTGCACTACTTTGTCATAGACCAAAACAATGTCTTTGTGTGTTAAAATTGACTTGCTTTTATAGAGGACTCTATCAAAGAGATCATGGTAAACACAATTTAAAAATTGGATTCAGTCCAAAAAATATTTGGAGGTAAATTCAAATGGTGAAGCGAAATGATTATGCAGGGTTATGATGTTGTGCTTTTTTCGCAGAACATGTTCAAAATGTTCTATCATCATGTAAATGTTTTGTCTTGCAACCCCCAATCCCCCCCCCCGACAATTCAAAATACTTGTGACACTGAGTTATTCAGACTGTTTTCAAGAATATTCTTGAATATATTCTTATGAATATATGTTGTGTTTTGCATTTTTATTGTCCATAGCATTTAGGTCCCCTTAAAAAAGTTATTATCATTTCGCATTGCTGTTCTCGTCTGTGTTCCTGCATACAGTACGCACATAATGTACTTTGTATCATCAGTTAAAAATAAAGTCCAATATTAAACACCAAAATTGAGCTTTTGTTCATTTATCACATATTTTTGTAGCTGTTCATTGATTAAATAAAGTAGCTTTCCAATAAAGTCAACCTCTTGCTTTCCATACTCTCTACCCGAAACAGGTAGAGAGTGTAATTGTTAGCATTGCAGAATTCCTGTTGCTGTTCCTCTCCATGCCAGCTTGCCTAAGGCAGACTTGCAAAGTTTAGTTTTCTAGTAAACATGCATTTTGATCTAAACTTGACTCACTTCAACATGACCATTCTATTTTAAACAGGTAACTCCTATAATCATCTTAACCTTTTAGAGTCTCTTGGATTTCTTGAGCCCTCTGTTTTGTATTTTTGAAATGATAATGATAATATATGTATAGAGGTAAACTACAGAACACTTACAATGGTCCAAATTTAAGTAAATGAAGGCCAAAGTAAAATGCTTCAACTCCATGCTCAAGTCAATGCATTGGATATATAATAAGATTTTAATATGGCTGACATATACTGGACAACACATTTGCCTTGTGTTGCTGATCCTGGCTTTGACACATATATTATAAAGCATTAGGGTAATAGAATTTTAATAGTTGCATATATACAATACAGTTTGCCTTATCATTATTCCAACCGTTATTAATTACTCCTGGAAATTCAATGTAGCTTTTTACTTTGTTGGTTTTTTGTGTCTTAGTACCAGAAGGTTTTTTGATATTCTTTCTACAATTGGAAAAGAAATACAATTGACTTCTGATAAGCCAGTGCCTTGTGATATTGAAAAGAACATCACATTATCCATGCATATATTCAAATGCCAAAATTTTTGTCAGTTTAATTATTTACACTTTTAAAATTTTTTTTTTCTTCTTTGGTGTAATTGAATCTGATTGAATCTGGATCATCATTTGAAATAATGGTGGTGGTGCTATTGAAATGGAGCTAGCTAGACAGTTAAAAAAAAGAACAAAAATGTGCGAAAAATAGATTATGACTCCATTCACTCAGGTTAATAAGTTACACTTAGTCAAATTTGTTTCATGTCCCCTTAATGTGGCAGTTATACTAATATACACCAATTTTTTGCCTCAAATTTTAAAAAGTGAAAATGACTTGTCTGTTTGAAATCATAAATCATTAAAGAGGCAGGAGATATAGTGAGAGGATCTACGTTGCTATCACAACATTCAAGTTGGCATTGACTTACAATTGAATTTTGCTTTACCATAAAACAATTGCAAAGGAATATGCATCAGGAAAACAAAATTTACTCCAAAATAAAAAAAAAAAAAAGAAAAACGCCAATTCAACTGTGCTACCCTACCTGGTTTCTTGTAATAGCTTTTTCTACTTTGATTCTGTCACTTTAGATTGAATAATAGTAAGAGGCCATTAGAAAATGATACAGCACATAACAGATAAGCTGGCAAAATAAGGAACCTGGGCAGAGCAAACTTTGAGCTGCTTGAGGTAATTTATGAGAAAAAGATATCTCCATGTATTTCATACTTCAGACCAGGCAAGTGATTTTTTACCTCACTGAGGACAAGACACAACTATGGATGAAACACAGCACAATCAGCTGCATGGCTTTGCCACTAGGATGTCATTGTCATGGACACAGACTTCCTCAAACATTTTTGCTCACACAAATCGTGCAAAGCCATCAACCAAGGAAACAAAAAACTGCCAACACTAAAATCCCCAACGGACAAGTTCTTTGGCAACAATGTGAGTCTTCAGAGGACAGCAACGTTCAAATTGTGTGGGCTATGGGAGTTTCGATAATTACATTGACCAACAAAAGAAAAAGAAAAAAAGATGACTATAGTGGATACATGTATTTTAATTTTATAAAATATAATATGCTTTTGGAATAATATTTATAAATTTGTAATGAACTTGCCATAACCATATTGATAATCCTGCAAATATTTGGTCGACCTTTGATAAATTTACACTAGGGCAATTAGTTTTTCCCACTCTTGTTTGCTAAAGAGTTGGCTTTTCCATTTCCTGCTATTCCAACTGAAAGAAGCTCTGAAAGTGGCTCAGCTGTTTGGGTGGTTACCAATGTTCTCGTGTCTTATTTTACTCTGGGGGTTGAGTAGGATACAAGAGCCTATTTGGAGTGACAATGACCAGCAAAAAGCTTTATGGGGAGGCCTTGGCATTTGGAAAAGAGCAGGTCAGCTCTTGCCCTTGATTAGATGCTTTCTGTATTACTATTAGGAGCTATTAACAGAGTGTAGTGGGAGGAAGGGCAGCATCTTCCTGCCCAAAGGACTGCAACTCCCAAGACTCACTCCTTTACGAAAAGGGAATCATTTTAAAATAAATTTGTGAATGATCACTAAGTTTTTGTTTGTTTTGCTGCATGGTAAATCCATAAATAGCTACTTTATTAAGCCATCAAAGTTGATCAATAGTACTGCATATTTTTAAGAAGAACAGTTTTAAAAAATTCTTTACTTTAAAAAAAAAAGAAACGAAAAAAGAAAACCCATCCAATATGTTTTGACTCTTCTTTGTGTTCTGCTAAGAGGATGAGGGCATATATTGCATGGCTTGCCCAAGGGTTTCTTTGTAAAAAGTTGGCCCAATGTATGAGATATGTTAAGCCCTGGACATGGCCATGTATAAAAACAATATATACTCTCTTGAGTATATACTGGTCTTACTCTTGCACTTGGGTTAGAAAAACTAAAAAGATGAAGGTTGTTATTTTGATTTTAAAGAGATGCTCTGAGGGAAGGTAATGCGACAATCTCAAATAGGTATGCCTATGCATCTATAAAATAAATGCTGGGCTCTTAAAAAAGAACAAAAAAAATCATGGCAACATTTACCAGCTTTGAATGTTTAATTTGCTAACGTAAGGGCCAAAATTATACCTTCTCTCTTTTCTTTTCCCCAAAAATCAGGTTTTCTTAAAAATGTATGTTGTCATTGTTACTTGGGTCCTTTGTTTCATAACCAATGTGATGTGAGCTTGTGGCACGAGGATTAAAAAAAAATGTACTTAAAGTGGACAATTGGTCTATGGAGAATACTTGATGAGTTTCAGAAAGCCATAAACTATAGGCGTTTGAATTTTTGCGACAATGATGTTGAGTTTTAGATGGAGCGGTAATACATATAAACTTGTGTGATATTTATAAGAAGATAACTGACTGCAAAGCTGTTACTTAAAACAGAGTAATTGTAATAGTTTTTGCACAAAAAACAAATTACACAGGTGGATAAATCGTAAAATATTCTATACAAGATATTACAAGTTTTGTTTTGTTTGTGTGTCTTGTTTGTTTTTTTTCTGAGAGGATTTGCATTGTAGTCTAAGATAGATAAATAAATTGTTTTACAGGAATGCATTTATGTTTCAAATTCAATGTGAGGGACTCAAGAAAAGCTGGACTCTAAAAAGCTTGTTGCCATTTTGACACTTAACTTGAGAGGGTGTGTGACTATATGATATAACCAAGACATTATGCCTTCTTCACTATCAAATGGCCTACTCACCAAGCTAGGTTTAATGCCGCCACTCTCCTGACTCCCCCCCCCCCCACACACACACACATGCACAAACTCAAAGGGGAAATGGAACACCATTTATAACATTATTCAACTCTATCAACCTCATGATCAACTTTCCTATGCATTTGATCTTTTTATTTCGAGATTTAGGCTTTTTTACTTTGTTGTATGCATTGTTAAAAGGCATAATTATATTCTTTCACAGATTAGAATATTTCTACTTTTATTTGAAGTAAAGCCTAATATGTAAATATAAGTTTAACTATTTTTGTTTCCTTTTTTTCCTGCCAGATCCATGTCCAACCAAGTGAGTTCTAAGTTTGATTAAATTGTTTGAGGAATAGTTTCTTTCCACAAACAATGGACTTTATTCAGAAGTCAACTAAACTGATCCAGGAAACAGGTAGGTGAGTGACAAAATCACATTTACACCAAACTAAATACATGTAAAAATCCCAATTTCACTCCCATGTACCTTTGACACATGATGACTTCATTAAAATTATGAGCTCTACTGGTAGAAAAGACAGTAATTTTTAATGTAAGGAAAGCATTATTCAAAATATTTTAATCATATGGTAAATACTATCTATAAAATATGTATTGTGAGCACCACAAAATATTTTGGATGGAGCCTCAGCCAGAGGATAGTTCCGAATCTGGTGAAAGAAAGGTATATTTTTTCCACCACTTTGAAATGCAAAATTGGTTTTTGTAGTGATAAATTATATAATATCCATAACTGTATGGTACCGTGTAATTGACCTTATGCATGCTTCTGCCGATATTAATTTTTATTCAATCTCCAAAAAAGACGCATAACTCTCTCTATCTCTCTCTCTTTCCTCCCAAACT
>BLXT01002238.1:2414269-2424487 GCA_019648995.1 Plakobranchus ocellatus | reverse complement strand
AAGTTTCCTCTTCTTCTTGTGGATGTTATTATGACACAATAGAACTAATTACAGAATGATTTAGACTTTAATATCAAGGCATTTTCTGTGTCATGATACTTTCTTCCGTATGTGACGGTGACTTAAATTTTTAACAGTAAATCTGGAAGCATGGTGATCATTTTCTTCCTTGATTTTGGACTCTAAGAAATATAATTGATTATTATTTATCAGGTTGGCATAAATATACAATTATGCTTATATATTTTAATAGAAAGCAGGGATGCCAGTTTTCCGATTTAAATAGGATTTCAGACTTTTTGCCTTATTTTTATTACTGAAAAGTCAATTATATTTTAAATTCAGCTTTCAGAAAACTCTTTATTGCAATACAAGTTTCCTGCTTTTTTTTTAGAGGGCACTGGCATCCCTGAGAAAGAACCAACAATTTTGAAATAAGCAATAAAATTATCATCAATAGGTTCTGTACGTCACAATGACACAAATTTTTGTCACAGTAACATCCGGAAGCATGGTGATCATTTTTCTCTTTGACTCTGGGCTCCATGAAATATAACTGATAATTATTTATCAAGTCAGGATAAATATACAAATATTAAGCAAGAAAGAACCAACAATATTGACATAAACAAAAAAAATAATTATCTTTTTCTTCCTGATGTTTCAATGACACAAATAAGACGTCTCTTAGCAAAGGACTGTGAAGGTAAAACCTAAGTCTAGATCTAAGCACAATATTATTGCATTATAGTTTTAGAAAATCTGGCCTCTGGAAAAAAGGAAATATTACTACATATTTGTGTCACCTGTAACATCCAGAAGATTGTGTGAAGGCTGAACAAATGAAGATAAATTCATATTGAATGTAAAAACTATCTTTTGCCACTGTTTTTTATGGTCTTGTTTTCAAGTAGGCAAAGTTTTCTGGGTTTTTAATCAAGATTGAAAATGGATGTGCTTGTCAGGTCTTTTATTTGACCTTTTGAGAAATTAGCTCATCGAAAATAATTTTCTTTGTTAATGAATAAATTTATTGCAAGTATGAAAATTTTGGCATTGCATCTACATTAGTGAATGTGTTCGTCATTTTTCTTTCTTCTTTTCGTTAAATATAATACACTTATAGTATAAAAGAATATCCTTTAATATTGTTTCTGATTGAAAAGTTTTGAACAATGCAGTATAAAACCATTTTGTTGTAAGAAATGGAAAACTATAAAAGCAATGTCTAATGATGTTATCTTTTTTTCCCTTGTGTCTTTCCAGTATTCCATATTCTCAGATTCGTCTGGCAACCCACAGTGAAAAATGTGTGAACATTACTTTGATAAATGATTTTGGAGAGGCTCAGAGTGAAGAGTTGTTCAAATTACGCAGCAGGAAGGCTGCTGTAGCCTTGTACAGGTGTATCACAGAAATGCATTCTTTCTATCGTTGTGACACTGTGGGATCCAATGTCCAGTCCCAGTACTGCCGAGATTTCAAGGGCACATTTGTGTCTATTTTTAATGAAAATTCAGATTTAGGTAAGCTTTAATTTGAACTTTTGGAAAAAATATTTCAGTGTTGCTATAACAAGTTAAATCAAAACTAAGACTTATCCAGGGACATGAAAAGGGCCTGCTGCTTTTTCACAACACTTGAATGAAGTACCAAAGTGATGAGATCTAATCTTGCACCTATTTAAATGCTATGAAATATATTTCTTATTCTCAAAATGTACTAAATTGAAACATTTTTTTGGGCAAAGAAAACCTTTCAATTTATACTTGTAATGGCAAACACTTTTTTTTTTTCGCCATTATGCTCTTTTGAACTTAAATGCTAAGCTTTTATAGTAGGAACAAATTTTAATGCTAGTGTATTTTTATCTTGTTAAATCATTTTGCAACATATAAGTTGAAAAAATTGTGACTTTCCCTAATTCCAGAAGAAGTTTTGCTCCTTAGTTTGTTAGTAGGTTTTAGTTTGATTTGTTTCATTACCTTTTTTTTATTCATTTTTTTTTTTTTTTTTAACCATCAGGAAAACGGTACATTTTTGACATCCAGCGCACTAGCCAGGAGGCATATGATCTAGTCAGAAGAAAGCTATATGCAAAAGCAAGTAGTCCTCTGGGCAGCCCTTCTCACTGTTCTCAACTGACAACTTCATGTGCTCCCTGCAAGTGTGATAGTGATAATGACCAAATTGATATCTGTGATAGACTCAATGGAAATGATAGTTTAGATGTGGAGAAGCTTGGTGATGATGAGATGGCAACACTGGTCAGGCTTAACAAAAACCAACAAAGAGAAGTAAAAGTAAGTAGATGTATTATATCTTTTTTTTTTTGATAATTTTTATTATTTTTGTTTGCCTTGCCGTGTCATAAATAAAGCGATAATTCTTTTAAAAAGAAATTTATCTGGTGTATTCATTAAAACATAGTAGGAAAAAAAATTGAACACAATAGACTTGTAATGCAAATTATGTGAATAGTATCAATTATTTTTCTGTGGTTGAACTTAAAAAAAAATATGTCTAAAATAGCCAAGTTGTGAAACATGCTGTCATCAAATTATGATTTATTCAGATTCTCGACTGTCATCGAGAATAATATTTAAAGCAAAGTTTGCGGTCTGAGTGCAGTCAACACTGCTCAGGTTGTTATCAAGGGGACATAATTAACACCTCAGATTTAGGTCATTTGAAGCCCTTTTCATTTTATATTGTAATACTTTTACAATTATTGAAATTGTTCTCAATTTTGTATTTTGTATTGTCTCAAAGATTTTCTTTCCTAAACAGCTGTTATGGATGACTTAATTTTTTTCTCTCTCGATTTCTTCTTTGTAGAAACTAAAACGCCGTATTGAACATCTGGAGGATTCCTTAACTTGCTGCATCTGTATGGACAAGCAAGTTTGTGTGGTGCTTTGTCCCTGTGGTCATATGACCTGTGATGACTGTTCTAGCCGTATTGCTCAATGTCCTCAGTGTCGCACTGAGGTGGAACGATTTCAGAAAGTATTCCCTAATGTTGGTATTGGTTCAAGAGAAAAAGTGCACAAAGAATCAGAACATGTGGTGTGAACCAAAACATTTGAAGTGACATAAACTGTGACTTTCCAAGCTTCAGAGCATGTTTGAAAAGGCAAAGGTCCTGAGTATTACATTGGGGCCTACAAGTAAATTCCTGGATAACAATGGCTTACCAGAAAGCAGTCCAGCAACTTGCTGTACAGCCATATTCTGTTGTGAATGAGGAATCTGGAGTGTGAAAATGCTCTGTGATTTTTTATAAAATCCAAGTGCCTTGTTTTCCCAGACCACATGATACTTAGTTTGCATTATTATCACTTTTTTATGCAGTGATTGTGTTTAATGATATTCACACAAGTATTTAGGAAAAGTGATTGCATTTGAAGAGCCCTTTTGAAAGATTTATGGTCGGATGCCTCTCTCTTTATCGCTTTGGCTAGTTGCTGCCTACTAGTACTTCTGAGCATTTTCGACCAGTGTCTTTAGTGATCTTTATATTAAAAGTGAGTCGTCTCTGAAAACCAAAAATTTTCTATATGCCTCTCTTGAAATTTGAAGAGTGTGATATCACTTTATTATTGAAGGCTTTTCACATAGATTTAATGTAAAATAAGATTTATAATTGGTGTCAAAATTTAGTTAGAACAGGTTCTCAGATATTTTTGATAAGGATTAAAGAATTCAGTGTAAATGATGGGTACTAAAGACCAGGTATCCCTTTGTGAACTTAAAAATGTTATCTCAGCTTGAACTTGAAGTATGTAGAGCTTATTTCATAATTATTCAGATCATTGCTGTGCATAATGTTTTCTTTCAAACTGTACTTATATTATAATTGGCCATCTAGAAACCACAGGCTGTAGATTTCTAGTACACAAGGATGCAGTATGGATTTAGAAAAAAAGACCTATAGGATGCTTTTTTTTTTGTGCTAAACATCAGCTTGAAGCTGGTGAGTTTTTCAAGATAAAAAATATTGACTTGAATGAATTTATCCAATTCAGCAAGATTGACATGTGAAAAAGTGGAGATTATTGTGTTATTGACTCCTGATAATTTTCAATCTTCATGTAAAATTGCAGGTTTGGATGGCTTACTTGTTGATGGCGATCCAATATAAAATGTCTTTCATTTACATTTTACCCGTCCATTACTTACACTTACACAGTACATAATCATTAATCTTTTTTTTAAATTCATTTGTGAAATCATAGGTGAGATTGTCAATTATTTCTATCAGGCCCACAGAAAGGTTTTGTTAAAGACATATTTCTATGATAGAAGTCTGATAGAAAATGTTCAATTTCAACCCTTTCATAGATTCATGAACTACATGATTAGCTATATTGTGGACTTACTTCAGTTCCTTACCTTTCCAGTCCTGAAAAAAGTATTTTCTTTAAGAAGGAATTAAGGTAAATAGTACAGTTTATTGGTGAACAGACCTTAGCAACATATCAGGGTATATATCTGGGAGTCAAAACCCTGGGATTAAAAAGGTTTATGACTGTGAGCTAGAGTCCACTGTGGTGTAAATCTTTACAAAAAAATAAAACAAAAACAAAACAAAAATAGGACTGCATAAAATAAGGAAGTTGACTTTAAGCAACAATTTCCTAACAGACTTAAGATGGTCTCTATTGTAGTTTTTGTAATGATTGCTATAAAAATACATTTAAACGGAGGTTAAAAAAAAACCACTCTTTGACAATTGAAGGGAAATTTCCATGCCTTTCTCTTAAAATGATTTAAATTCAAAATGTAATTAGATATGTAAAGTATCATCACCAAATGAGATGGTCTGTGGCAGCATAACAAATAGAGGTCCAGAGGTCAGGATTCTCAATGCATCACATCATTGTTCTTTCACATTTGTTGTTGAGTTTTGCAGTGCTTGATGCTCCTTAAAACCAATAGTGTGTTACTGTCAGTGGAAATCCAATTTTCTACGGCCAATTTTTTTACATGATCTTTCCTTACAGTGTCCTTGCATATTACTTATCTTTGGAATCAATTTTCATGTTGTAAAAAATGGAATAGAAAAAGAATTTCACATTGTACTGTATGCCATTTCTGATTTTTACTTTTCACAGCCATATCATGTAGTGAGGAAAATGGTTCAAAATGTTGCAGTCTATGACAACTTTTTTTCATGAAACTGTTGCCAAGCATAAAAGTTATTAACATTTTTAGCTTGTAAGGGATATTATCTTATTTTTTTCTCCTTATTATGTCTCATAATTCCTTTGTTCTCATAAGAGAGGTAGTACATAAATTCTTTTCATTTTACTTGTTACTATTTAAAGAAAAACAGAGTCGCTTTTCTATATGATTATAAGTAAAGTACCATTCTTAAAAAGCTGTTAAAAAAAATGTATGAAGAGTGGGTAGGATGTTCAAGATCTCGACATTTTTTCCCTTTCGTAAAGGATTTATTTTTTTTTTTAGAATTTTGACATAAAGTTTTAACTTTTAAATTGTTCATTTTAATTCATACTTCTATAGTTTTTAAATAATTTTCAGTTTTAAATATTTGCGGAAAGACAATGAGGAATTTTAGTCATTCACCTTGCAACTGGGTAATAATTTGCTGAATTAAAAGGAAAAAAATGAGATTGATGATACAAAAACCATTACTTTGTTCATTTGTCTTTAATACTAAATAGCTTACATGTATCTTTCAATAAATTATTAATGAACCTGTATCTTGCAGAAAGGATGGGAAATAGTTAATTGATAACATCATGGGTTGTCTAATTTAAAAAAAAAATATGACTAATAACCAAATTGGAAGAGAGGCAGTTTATGGGAAAAAAAATGTATTGCCCTACACACTGTAAGAGTATAAAAGAAGGTAGGAAATATAAAAAAGAAAAGAACAAAGAAAATCTAAACATTTTTAAGGAGGTCAGAATTGAAGAACAAAAAATAATTAGCAGCAAGACAGAATGAGGCGTTTTGCAGCAGAATCTTAATGAACGTTACTGTAGTTATCAAATCATCAACTTTTCACATCCAAGATACTGATATCTTTTGACCTTTGGGGAAAGTCTTCAGTCTTTGACTCTCTTTTAAAATCTGGCATTGGTGAATTATTTAAAGGAAGTATGACAACTATGTTTCCATGGCTGATATTTCTGCAAGACGTCTCATTTTGAGGAGATGCAAGCAATTACATGTCTAAAGCAGCCAGTGAAGAGTTAATTTTGTCTCTGTATGTGTAGTTCTTCTTGATGAAGGAAATGCAGAAAACGCAATAAATACAAAAGGAGGAGCGTAATGAAAGGGGTGTGGCTTCTTTTATATAATATAGATATATATATATTTTTTTTTTTTTCTGGTGATGGTTTGTACTAAAACTGTAACATAGACCTAGTAAATGGCATACTACTCTGAATTGAATATAATGTCTTTTTTTATCTTTCTTTTGCTTCCCATCTGTCATTCTGTCATAAGTTTTCATTTAGTCTGAAAAAAATGGTAAAAAATGTTTTATTGTCTTTTGCAAAATTTGTCATTTTATGTGTTGGTTAAATTTGCATTTAATAACTTACTGTTTTTATCTGTTTTTAATGTGTACAATGCTTTACTTTGGCTCAAATGTATTTTTAAAATAATAAATGTAAACAACTCTACGCCTGAAAATAAAGTGGAGATCAGTTTCAAACTGCACCATATCAAAGTACATGACTGCATTTTCCTTTTCGATTCCTTTTTTTCAGATTCTTACCTGATGGTTCTTTCTAATGTACAGTGTTTTAAGTTTTTGTCTCATATGACACATAGAAATGCCCTTAACGTGGGTCCCATCTTGAAATACATGAGTGTAAAGGGCGCTACACATTAGCGTGTCTGCCTATAGGTAAACATGAAAGGCCAGGGCTTGTAGTTGAAACTCCTAGTGTAGATGGAAAACCGCAACGACTGAAGCAAACAGATAGGCGGAATGGGCAAATCAAGCATGCTTGATTTTTTGGTCGGCCTCTAGGCCAGGAAAAGGGAAAAGCCCTACCGGAAATGAATAAGCCATACAATTTAAAAAAAATTTATGGTCAGATCTTCATAAAAGTTGTAATTTTGAAATCAGTGTATCAAAATTAGCAAAGTCTACGCGTACACGCCTTCATTTAAGCCTTATTTTGTAAAATAATTTTTTTTATATATTTTGCTTCAGTGTTATCAAAGGTGTCAAAGGCGTCTGTGGTGAAGGTACAGTGTGGTATCAGAGAGAAGAATAAATTAAAATGTGCAACTCAATTACAGCCTCCTATTTGCTTTCACTTCAGAGTACTAGCATTGCATTCAACATTTTTTACAACAACGTAATCTGATAGCGCTTCTTGCTATACTGACAGGTCGGCATACAATTCGCCGCTGGTGTGGATGACACCACCCGACGTAGTTCGGACTAGAAGCAAACCTTCATTCTGACCTATTCGGGTGGCATGTAGATGTGGCGCCGGCTTAAGACTGTAAACCTTCTGGTTGGACTTTTAGTGTCGAAAAAAGAGGAGAGATTCTGTGGAACACTGTTGATCTAAAGCTCTGTGAACAGTAGAAGTATCCTTGTTCATAAGCTTGATAAGAAGCATTAAATGCTAATGATGGTGGTAAAGGTGTTTCCACAGGACATCCACATGATTTAGTTGTTTTAAATTTGAATTTCTGATTATTTCCAATTACCATTTCTTGCTCTTGTCATATTTTATGACACAGACAGTGTGGCTACAGATAATTATTAATGAATCCAAGTAGTCAAAGAAGGTTGAAGAAGATTGAGAACACAGTGTCAGTCTTTTTAAATGGATTGGGTGACGGAGCAAATATACTTCTAAAAATAAGAGAGAGGGAAAGTTTTTAAAATTAATTTTGACTGTTTTGAAATTAACATTGACACGTAGATGATCTTAAGATGCCGAGCTTTTGAGAAAATAGAGGACATCTGTAATCCATTACACTCTTATTCTTAGTGATCTTTGACCATTGGAGCAAAAAAATTGATACCAATGATGTGCAACTTCATCTCTAGGAAGAAGGAAACCAGATAAAAATTAAAGATAAAAAAGAAACAAATCTGACGTAGCTTACCACAAGAAAATAACTTCACCAATCCATCAGTCTAATGAGCGATTACTACTACTACTAGTACTACTACTACTGTGAGTACTACACCTAGTACATTTCTGTCGATCTATTTACCCTTAAGCTTTTTCCTTGGTTTTTTTTTTTTTTTTGTTTTTTTTTTCCAGACTAGTGGGGAACTTTATCGCTGGATAACTAATAACATAGCTTTACTTCTATTCTGTTGTAGATTTATTTATTTACGCATACCTGTAGATCTACTGAGCTGTATGTCTTGTTGGTGTAAGTCAGCCTCGGTTCGAGCTAGCTAGATTTTCTATTGCGTAGCCGCTCAACTGCAAGTGGAAAAGAAAAAAAGAAAAGCTTACAAATGATCGCACTTGGCCTTCCTTTTCTCAGTACATGTAACAACATTTGTGCTGCATAGGACTGCTGGAGTTTAAATCAAGTGTAGAACGTGTACCTTGTTCCGTTTGTGCCACCTGCTTAGTTGTTGAGAGAGGTGGGAAGATGGCAAGAAGCCAAAAAACAAAAAAAAAAAAAGATCGCCCAGCAGCATTTAATTATACTTCTTTAATAAACAATAATATAACTATAAGTGTTTTAAGCACGACACGCAAACAGAATCGTAAAATTTTATAGCGAACAGCATTAGAGTGGGGAAAAGGTACGGTTTTGATATTTTGAAAGCAAAATTACGAGACGTTTCTTTAACGAAAGAAAAAAAAAGCGATGTATTGTCTCGACTCTTCAATAAATGGACAGATATACTATTTTGACAGATGAGCGATGACGAAGGCATGGGAAGTAATGTTATTATGGTAAAACAAGAGCCCTATTAGTGTTACCATGTTATAACATATGGTTAGCCTCGCTTGGGTCTTATCGATAGAAACGATGTCTGTCGCCGTTGTTTCTGCAAATGCAATTGTTACCGGGGTATCTCCAATTTTTTTTTTCTTTTCTTTTCAAGACAAAGTAACAATACTTAACTTCATAATACAAAGGCTATGCCAAATAATAATAATGATAATAACAGAAAGAAAGAGAGAGAGAGCGAGAGAGAGAGAGAGAGAATAAAGGGAAACTGACAAGAAAAAATATACATTATAATATATACAGAGATGCCATTTTACCGATTTAAACAGGATTTCCGACTTTTTGCCTTATTTTTATTACTTAAAAGTCAATTATAGGATACCTAAGCTACAGCTTTGGAAAAACTCTTTATTACTATACATGTTTCCTGCTTTTTTGTCCGAGGCCACTGGCATCCCTGTATATATATATATATATATATATATATATATATATATATATATATATATATATATATATATATATATATATATAATGTAGCCTATATAGTATGTATAAATGAAAACCAACTTCAAATCAGTAGGACTGGAGTGAGGATCCGTATACAATCCCAGATCAGAAAAATGTCACTCCCGAAAATGACAAGTGATACTTCGCTCCTGCACTTGAAATGAATTTGAAACCCACTTAACAGAAAAAAGGGACTTTGACCTGTGCCTATTCTTTATAAATTATCTTTACACATTTGTTCTTTTCTTCTTTATGTTGCTTCAACGTGATGCTTGGTGTTGTCCAAAATATGTTGTTCAGCGTGTCGATGATAATTTTTCACAATTCACTGCATATCAAATTTTCAGCCCAAAGCGCCACAATACCTTATTGGTTATGAATACAGTAGATATCTTTGTTTCCTGACAAGCCCCTGGGTCGAGGCCACATTTATAACTGTATTACTTCATCATGCGTGAACCAACTTTGTACCCAGACGCCTGCCGAGGAAATAAGGTCATGCCTGCCTTCTCTTTTCTTCCTTTTTTGCCTTCGTTTTTTTCTTTGACCAATATTGAATTGTGTTCCTTCCTTTCTCTGTTAAACAATATTTACTGGATTGCATTCACTGTTACAATTTATGATAACTAATACCGGTGATTATTCCTTATGTGAATCATCGGAGCAACTAGTACTAGTAGTAGTGGTGCAACTTACCGGAGGCGCATTATCAGAATGAGAGACAAAGACTTGCAGTGAAAAAAAAGGCTTTGGATATTATTTTATTCCTTGTATCTTTGGTGG
>BLXT01002238.1:2401117-2405351 GCA_019648995.1 Plakobranchus ocellatus | reverse complement strand
GACAGACAGACAGACAGTCAGATAGATAGATAGATAGATATATAGATAGATAGATAGATAGATAGATAGATAGATAGCATATGTAGTTAGAAAACATGTGACCGGATAGATGAATAGATATAGAGTAACCCATTAATTGATTTGACAAAAGACATAATGTGGCTGACTTTCCGTCACTGCCCTCTGGGTGCAAATCTTCCTTTCCGCAGTCCTCCTCCTCTCCACCTCTCTCTCATCGCTCACTTCCATCCTGCCTGCTTGTGCTTTGTCTCTAACAAGTGACAAGAGTTTTTCAAACCAACAACCAAACATAATAAACACCTCGTTTATGGACCTCTCCCACCAAAAACAACTCACGTGCTTACTGTAGTCATTCGAAAGGGCCACTTATTTTGATTTTGTTTATTTTTTAAATATTTTTATTAGTTGCTGGGCCATTATTGTTTATATTTTTGTAATAGCCTACCTACCGCCCCTCCTGCTTTAGTGAAAATCATAGATGAAGAAAGTGCAATAATGTACGATCACAGCAGCTTCATTGGTTTTAACAATAAATAATAATGGTTAAAGATATTACTTTATTCACTTGTGTGACTTATATAAAAGTTTATGTCAGTTGATTTCTGAAATTCTTGAGGGAAAATTTCGAAATAACAAATGACATTCCTTGCTCAAAGTTTTGTTACTTGTCTCCTTTTGTAATTTCATACTCACGACAGAAAATCATATACCAATACAAGAATCTCATTAACAAAAGCATTTCCATGATTTCATTATGTTCAGACAGAGCCTGTCGATGAAAAAAAGGAATGAGGGGAAAAACACAATTATGGTAATAGATTCTAAAGATTACTTAAAATGCGGAGCGTTTTTGTCACATTGGTTTCGATTTTGGTTTGGTTTTGTGTCTAGCCAGTCCAAACAAGGCATCTCAAGTTTTCTTTCCTTCCGTCTGGCCAGGGCGCTTGTAGCGGGGCTCGAACTCGCGACAGAAGGGTCCCTGCAGATCTTAGGGTGGGCTTTTGGCTATCCTCTGTGCCACCAACGCCCCGTCGCAGCGGTAATTTTCGTTATGTGGATTACGTCTCACCGGATAACCGTTCTCCATGGCGCAATGGGGAATAATAATGTGTTGACGAGCTGCACGTATGCTACAAACTCAGAATCGGCCGAAGGTAAGGATGTTCTATACAATCAAACTCAATCAACCGACCTATCACTAAATCAGTCAATCAATCACAGACAAAGGGGAAAACAAACCAGAATATTATTTTCTTCTTACAATGGAAACTTTGGGGACGATAAATTATTGAAATATTGTCAAAACAGGAATCAACCAACATCAACTCAGCATATAGTAGAAGAGCCGATGCCTGAAGTGGATGGTTGTCAAATAGTCTCTGGACGCCTCGATGTATACCACAGGCCACACGACTATGAGGACTTGCCATCGTCGGAACGTGTACTGGTTCATCTATTTGCTCAAAATCTACACTCTGTCGTCTGCATTCATAAGGCATTCTAACTAACAGTTTCACACCAAACAAACAAGACAGGTCCAGCACCCTGAGTCGATGAAAGAACATGTTTATATGTGTTTATATATTTTATTGATTATATTTTTATACTAGTTAGTTAGTTATATAAAGAAAAATCTAGCGTTACACGTCTATCTGTTGCTTGCTGGATGGCGTAGACACTTATATTTTAGAAGTAACGATAACGATAGATAATCCACTCTACATGTCTATCTTTACTCTTAGATCCCCCTCCCCATACTGGGCGAGGAGTTAGAAAACTACATGATTAGGCTTCGAGACTTCACTGGAAAACTATAACTAACTGATTGAATGACTATTTGAGTTTTGCCCGTGATTACATGTTCTTAACTGAATCAACTACAACTGCCTCCACCAATGTACTGGCGTAAAGCTGGATACAAAATCTCACACTGACTGACTGAGCATCGCACATGCTCAAAGAAAGCCAAAGTGGGGTCTAGGGCATAAACAGGATGGTTTCTTTAGGAGGACTGAAACAAAGGCAAAATAAAAATCGACTCAGTAGATGGAGGTGATCTATTTCGACAGGCCGGTGTAGCACGCTAGAACGACTCTACCACAGATAAACTCTAGAGTCAACATGGCGGCCGCCAGAAACACCATTGAGTCTCTTTTGTGGCCACCAAAAACACTCTGGAGTCTGCCTGGCGGCCGCCAAAACTACTTTACAGTCTGTTTGGCGGCCGCCGGATTGACTCTGTCTACGCGAAAACGACTCTAGCCTAGGGGAAGATAACTGTAAACAGAAAAAAAAAATAATCCCCTACAATTATTGTTTACAATGTGGGGAAATGACTTTCCCCTTTGATGATTTTGAAGATATCTTTCAGAAGAAAATATCTTCGTGATATGGTAATCCTGTAAGAAAGAAAAAATTCAGGATTTGGAAAATATAATATGGGAGTAAAGATCTTTTCTATTAGAAAAATTCGAGACATTTCTGAAAAAAAAATCTGTTTTTAAGGGTGGGAAAACAAATGATTTATTAAATCTTATCTCGATCTTATCCCAGTACCGATTGTATAGAGCAACTTAATCCACTTAACTTAGCCTGCTATAAACAGTTTCCAATATGCTAAATGCTTTCCATGGTCTGAAACGTCTTTTAAGTCTAAATTTTGAGGATGAGCACGCCATGCTGCCTAAAGCTATTTGCACCAGCTTAAATTAATTCTAGCTTGTCCACCCTTCCCATAAATTTTGCCAAGGATCAAGGTCTACTATAATCAGGAATTATAATTGACAAGCCTCGCCAGATTAGCCTAGACTAGTGCACGATGATGTTACAGCCAGCCTCATGAATCTATTTCAGCTGCAGTTAGACGTGGGGATTAGCTGAATTTTGTAATTGATGTCAACATTTTACTAACAGTATAAATTAGTTACCAAGATACATAAAGAATACTTGATATGTTAGGAAGTATGAAGTTCATAGGCTTAGTCATATCACTCAAATTATATGGTGCCAAGGTTCCAGCCAGGTTTAATTGGGTATTCTGGGAGTTTCAAAGTTGTTTAGAAAGTGGCACTACTGTTTCTGATTTGGAATAGCACTTACAACGTCTATATATTTTCATAATCAGGACATTGGAAGGTGTGTTGGTGTTACTGATCTAGCATTCTACAAGTTTGATTGTGATTGTGAAATACAAATAATAATGCATTGTATGATTGAAGAAAAAAATAGTTTAATGCTGACATCTCATGCTGCTCTGGTCCTGAGACTGTCTCGGCATCCAATTGGTAACTGCAGATTTTTAACTCACCGTTTGGCACACTTGTGTTTGACCTAGAGACTTCAAATATAACTCCTTAAAAGCAGAAAGGATTGAACTTTGATCACAGAAAGTCTCAAGCATCTAAGTTGAAAACTTTTAGAGCTGCAGTAAAAAGATCGGCGATATGTAGAATCCGCAAACCAAGATTCTTGCATTCTTCATTTGTGAAAAAACATTTGGTAAATGATCCTCCGATGATCGACTTGCCTGGCGGCTCAACACGACTTACACTTCCACCTAGTATGTTCAATGTACCAACACCATGCCTGCCCACTCCTAAACCTTCATCTCTCCCAGCAAAAACAAAAATCAAAGATGAAGGTCAACAATTGAAATATGTTGTTAACAAGGACAATATTTCTTCATTTTGACACATTTAAGTCTTGATAAAGACTTTCAGATTAAGTATGGCAGAAGAATGCTGTGGTACTCCAGACATCCGTGAAAAAGGCTCGGCTGGTTCTTGGTTAGTTTTTTTTGTCTGTTCGTTTGATTGATTCAAACTACTTGTTTGATTTTGCCTGTCTAGCCCCATTACTCTCATAGATCCTATCTTTTAGTATCTGTCAAAGCATTTATCTGTGTGTTTGCATCAGCATCTTGTGCCTACAAGTGTCTTTCTTTTCATCTCTATTTCTGTCTGGATGTGCTATGATGTGCTAGTGATGTGAATGCTATGAATTAGAAAGTATCTGTGCATGCCTTTTTTTTTTTCTATCATTCAGTTGTTTTCTTCTCTTAAACAGGTTCACTCACCTTTTGTTCACAATCTTGGGAATCAGTTGTTGTTTAGTATGTGTATGCCTTTCTGAATCTTGAAAGTCAAGCCCCAATCTATCAAAGTGAAACTCTCTCTCTCTCTTTGTTTCTCTCTGCCTCTGATAGTGTAATACA
>BLXT01002238.1:2393617-2396117 GCA_019648995.1 Plakobranchus ocellatus | reverse complement strand
TGTATCATTTCTTCCATTGCATCAACTATGCATCTACTAGGATTGTCTGTTGAGAGCGAATTGTTTGCACCTTGAATACACTGTCAAAAACCATATTTTCAGTAATGCTTGAAGTATGTAATAAGGGCTCCTTGCAGGTCTGCACAGGTTCACAACTCTCCTCTCGCTGCAGTGACCAAGTGTACTTACTTCTTCTTTGATAATTCTTGTTAATATGTTTCTTCATCTTTATCATGAAGTTTGAAAGGAGAATCGTGATTTGATTTACGTCTGCTAAAGACCAGAAAGGTTTGAGCAGTTCCTACTTTTTATGTGTGAAACGATATGACATTTTCTTGAGCAGAAATCTCCACACCATGGTTTGACTCCTCATATCTTTCGTACCACTACTCCCTGCTCTTTTAATTTTGAATTTCCTGTTTTATTTTTCTTCTCGTTCTCTTTCTGCAAACTTTTGTGCGGACATGAGCTCCACTCAAAATTCCCTGTGCCGCCACAAAGCAAAGTTTATATCTCTTCATACGCTCATGCAAATTAAACCTTTAGATTCTACTTCACCTACTAAGTTCCCTATTGCTGCCCTTTTCTCTTGCACATCTTCATCTTTCTTCGACCCATTATCTCGAAACTCGTTTAGCACTTCTTAGGGTCCAATCATGCAAAACATATTTTTCAGTATAACCAATAGGACTAAAATCAAGCAAAACTCAAGCTATACTCATTCACAGTTTTCATTCTTTCATCACGTCTAGTCTCATACTCATTCAAACCAATGATTCATTGCATCGCATTTTTAATCGCCTACCACATTTCAACTTATATCGGGTATCGAACTTTCGGGTTTGTCAGACATATTTCCTCCACAAAACGGAAGCATGCCAGTTTGTCACAGGGCCAATTTTTCACAGGCCCAGTTTGATTTATCTTCGGCCTGCACCAAGAGGTCTAACAGGGTCATCTCCATCCACTCTTTGATGTGGTCGAACCAGCTCTTTCTTTGTCGTCATTGCCCACCCAAACTCGCTTCCATTTCTTGGATCAGTTGGCTCTTACAATACTATTGGTAAAGCCACGTTAACACCACCACAGAATGAGGTACTATCCATCTTCACATTTACTTGATAAGTTTTCACTTATACAACTGCTTTTGGACAATAAATATTGCAAGAGCGTTTGCGAAACATTCAAAATTCAGCACTGGTTCGGCGGAAGGCAATATCGGAAGCAGACGCTCGTACTGATGTATTGGTCTACTTTTCTTGGAATTCGGAAGCTTGTATAACTTTACTTGCGGTTCATTGTAAATGGGCGATTTAAACGTACGGATATTCGATCGACGAACTGTAAGATATCCGACAGTTTTCAGTTATTCTCCCCAGACCTGAACGTGGAAACGAGCGGCCATATCAATATCCGTCAGTTCACATTTTGGCAGCCGGATATCGGGCGACGATAGATATTCTGACCTGCATGCGAACTGATCGCGAACGCTACATAGTTGCAGAGAGCGTCGCCTATGAAGTTTCACCCCGAGGAGTTTAAATTTTACTCCAAAAATTTCTTAAATAACCGTCGAATCAAAAAACTAATAGCATGTTCGTAATAAGCGGCCCCAAGTTAGGCTATCGAAAGCGGGGAACATAATTTGAAGCTGTTTAATAAGTTAA
The DNA here is from genome assembly GCA_019648995.1 of Plakobranchus ocellatus. Classification (NCBI taxonomy): domain Eukaryota; kingdom Metazoa; phylum Mollusca; class Gastropoda; family Plakobranchidae; genus Plakobranchus; species Plakobranchus ocellatus. Next base: position 2,394,450 of record BLXT01002238.1, on the reverse strand, counting down.
AAAAAACATTTTTTTTTTTCAGTTTCACGAAAGCATGTTTATCTACTAGAGCAATAACTAGGCTCGAAGTCAATGCAGATGAGAGGCTTTCTAGCCCAGGCCCTAGTCCCTCTCTTTCTATCAAGAGAATTTGATTCCACACAGCGTATAGCAAGTAGATCTAACAATGTGACTAGAGTAAAATTGAAACATTCAATAACCACAATGGTATATCAATAGTAATACAGTGATAGTAATTGGTGTATTCATAGCAATCAGGGTGATAACGATGAATAATGAGAAAGACAAAAATAGTGACAATAAATCAGCACTACTAATGCTATAATAATAATAATAATAATAATAATAATAATAATAATAATAATAATAATAATAATAATAATAATAATAATAATAATGATGATAATATTAATAAAAAGAAAAAGAACAATAGTAAACTCATAAAAGTGGAAGTAGCAGTGGTAATAGTAGTAGTAATAGTAGTAATAGTAGTAGCAGTAGTAGTAGTAGTAGTAGTAGTAGTAGTAGTAGTAGTAGTAGTAGTAGTAGTAGTAGTAGTAGTAGTAGTAGTAGTACTTCTAGTAGTAGTAGTAGTAGTAGTAGTAGTAGTAGTAGTAGTAGTAGTAGTAGTAGTAGTAGTAGTAGTAGTGGTGGTGGTGGTGGTAGTAGGGCTATGAGAATCCCATAGATTTTCAGCGTCGTGGGTTCGAGCCGTGCCACCTGCGCCCTGGCCTGACGGAGGACCAAAAACCTGAGATCGCTATTACGCACAAAAGCCAAACCTATTCTATTCAAAAGCTAGTTTTTTTAAAAACTATTATTATTACTACTAA
>BLXT01002238.1:2334901-2355758 GCA_019648995.1 Plakobranchus ocellatus | reverse complement strand
CTACTACTACTACTACTACTACTACTACTACTACTACTACTACTACTACTACTACTACTACTACTACTATTACAACTTCTACTACTACTACTATTAATACTACTACTACTACTACTACTACTACTACTACTGCTATTGCTGCTGCTGCTGTTGCTACTATTGTCATTATTATTTTCATTATTATGATTATTATCATTAACATATAAACATATATAAGTTGTAGTATTATTAATATCGTAATCTATTTCTTTCTTTTGTTTTGGAGGCAACACAAAATATTTCCATTCATTTCTTGTCACACTATTTGAGAGATCGAATAAATAATCAATTTCATGGCGTACAGGCATTGATTTGATTCCTTAGGTTTTATAACATCTAAATACAGCGGTGATCATACAATTCTTAATGTTGAGTCTTTAATAAATTCAAAGAGGAAGATAGGTGGAACAGAAAAGGGATTTAGAGAGAAGGGCAGAGAGCAGGAGATAGTATGAATTGAAATTAATGTAAATGTACGAAAGCTAGAGGAGGTAACACTTTAGTGTACTGGAACTGCCTACACTGAGAGTTGGATGGTGGAATTTTTTCTGCTTGTGTTTTAAGAATTGAGCTGTAGTATTCTTATGGTATTTTTCAATACGTTCTTTAATAGCAAAGTACGAATAAACACTAGGGTTTCATGGTCAATATTTCCTGCCATAATATCTTTGCTTAAGGCAAAAATAAAATAGGAGATGTATCACAGTGTCTTCCTTTGGTATCTGATGAAGAAGAAGTGTTTGGAAGAGGGTGCAAATCAGACGGGTCACACCAGTTGGGAATAGACACTCAGAGTTAAGATACAAAGTCAAAAGACTCTTGCTCTTGCAAACAATTACATTTACTAAAAGGACAATGTAAGGCTGAATTATAAATTTCTTTGACCTAAAAGCCTAATCAAAGCTAATTAAAAAGCGTACATATATTTTAAAGGTAGGGATTTAAGCAAATTTAAAATACTGCTACTTTTTACTCAAAATTTCTTTTAATGTGATAAGTTCAATTCATAAGAACTGGTTTCACAACGTTCTAAATATCTCCTCATATTCTTCCTCATTTATGGACATGCCTCCACCCTCCTCTTTATATATTTGTTTTTTCCCCTTTCCTGGACCTTTCCCTTTCCCAGCATTCCTCTCCTTGATTTGTGTTTCTACAGTATCAAATTACACCTGGATGAGTGACAGCTGACCTAGATTCAATGTAATACTTTTGATATTTATTACTTTCATTCTAGGATGTCAGCAGCAGCTAAACTAGCTGGCAAAGTTGCCATTGTGACTGCATCCACTGAAGGGTGAGTAGAGTTATAAATCATGATAAATCATTATAATTCTCACTTTTGCTTTATGGCAAAAATGAGGATTTTAATGTTTTTAACATTTCAATGCCAATTAATTAAAAAAAAAAAAATTAAATGAATAGATGAGGAATGCAAACAAGATTTTTAAAATTGGTAATTATTTTTCTCTATCAAAAGAGACAATCACTGAGTGACATAGTGAGTTATTAAAAAATCAGTAAATTTGGATAGGTTTCTTTTTCTTGGCACTCGACCAAGGAATATTAATTTTTACTACCTAGCAGAGGTGAAAGGTGAATATAATGTCATGTTAGCGTCAAAAGGTCTCTTGACATTTGAGAGTAATTATATTATTCTCCATTTTTGTTTCTTTTTTTTTCTCTGTAGTTTTTTTTATGTCAGTCCACTTTGATAAGATAGTAAAGCAGGATAAAAAAAACACCAAAAAAACAAAAAAATAATGCCAGCAGTGCTGTTAAAAGCTAACTGCATCAACTGTCCAAAATTTTAATGTCATGCAATGTAGAGTCAGTTATGAGCCTACACCACCAAGTCCAAATGAGAAAAATTATGTTCAAATAAAAAATAAAAAAAAATTCTAATGCTTTCTTTACAGAAAGTCTGTAACATGTCTAAGAAATTTCCACACATAGAGAAGTAAGTAATTTTTACTTTTAAACAATGGGTTTCATTTAAAGTCACTCATGCAGAACCGCAACTATCCAATAATTTAATGGAGCGTCTATTATATCAGCAGCTTCATATTTTAAAAGAAATTTTTACGGGTGATTTAAAGACAAAAAAAAAAATACACTGTAATTGTAATTTATATCCTGAACTGTGCATTCCTCTAACACTGTTTTAAGAATTAAAAAAAATAATTTTGACTATGAGAAGCTTTTCTCATGTTCATGAACTTCTATTTTTACTATGCTTCTTAAGGAAAGAAAACATACTTAATCAAGCTTTTTAGTGAATTTTGAGTGAAGACTTCAATCATTTCATTGCTAATTTTGTTTCTTTTTTTTTCGGTTTGTGTGTTGCAAGAATTGGTTTTGCTATTGCTCGTAGACTTGGTCAGGATGGGGCTAAAGTTATGATCAGCAGCAGGAAACAGAAAAATGTTGACGCAGCTGTGCAAACCCTGAGGAAAGAAAACCTTGATGTTGAAGGTGTTGTGTGTCATGTTGGCAAAAACGAAGATCGAAAAAAACTGTTGGAAGAGGTGAAAGCACAATGAGTCAGGCTCTTTTTAATTTTTTTTATTTAGTTATCATAATTCTCATTTTGAGTCTCATATTGCCCAGCATTCAAAGGTTAGAAGAAAACATTTAGACAGAATGTAACATAAAGTATTATTGCTCAGTCAGAATCACGTCTTGGATAAAGTCAAAAGTGAATACTTTGACTGGAAGCAAGAGAGAATTAAAAAAAAAAAGTCGCAGTCACGAGTTAGAAGTATGATGATTTTTTAGACCTTATTTAAGTATTAAGATTAAAGTTAGAAAGGGATGTAATTTTAACAAAAGTTAGAATTAAATATTTAGACAAGGTTGCTGTCTCTTTTTAGGATGAAGATGAGGGTTGAAAAAGAAAAAAAAAGTGGAATTTAGAAATGTGGGTCTATGTGCCACTGTATGCGAAGACCTTTATACTATGTATCACATACTCAGGAAATAATAATCTTAGTTGGAACATTTGCAATCCTTCAAGCTATATACTGGCAAAAATTTTGATGTACAGCTGTATAACTGTTCCAAATATTCTTTTTACTTTGAGTTTAAATTTGTTTTTTGCTGTGCTTGTAAGTTTAAGTAGTGCTTGTCTTTTTTGGTTTTTAATCACTTCATATGAACTGCCCCTGCATGCATATGATCTTTAAACTTATTTGTTTGCTTCCTAGAATGATGTGCTTGAATGCATTTTGATCTTATCTTAGACATTTAATCTATATCAATAGTTTAGGAGGTATGGTATTTTGACTTAAAGAAAAAACTCATTTCACTTGGTCTATAAATAAAATAGCTTATATAAAACTTAATGTTTTTCTTTTTCCATAATTCAGACATCTGCTAAATTCGGAGGTGTTGATATTCTTGTCTCAAATGCAGCAGCTAGTACCTTTTTTGGACCAACTCTAAATGTGAGTTTCAAATGGAGAGATAAAATCATAAATCTGTGATATTAATTAAAAAAAAAATTGTATGTATACTTATCCAAACAAAGTATAAATTTTCAAAATGAAAACTGTCCTCATTGAAAATCATGCCAACTTTTCTGATCTAGATTTAGATATCAAAGTTTGCAAACATGTTAATGAAGTGTCTATTCGAGAAGACATGTGAAGGTTGAAGTCATTGATCAAGTTTAAACACTTAGAATGTTCATCTTAGTCAACTATAAAGACCAAATGTAAGCATAAAAGTTCGAGCCATGCTCTCAACTTCTTCAATATAAATTTGTCTTCCAATTTTTTTTACAGACTCCAGAGGAAGCATATGATAAGGTCAGTGAAGTTTGTTTAAAACATGTTAACATTTTTTAAAGCTTATTTTATGGTAACACATGTGACTGGGTCACATGAAAAATAGGCAACCCATAGTTTCACTATGTTGACTTGGCAATGGTTTGCATACTTTAAAGTCAGCTAATACTTAGATTATTTATGCCATGGACCTGTTATCACAGTCTGTTTTGGTCTAGCTGTTTGTGCCTTTTATGTCATCTGTGTACACTTTTTTTCATTTGTTTTTTTTATGACCTGTAACATGCAGTATTTTGTGATTTAAAACCTGATTACTATCAATGATTAGCCTAATCATTTAAATTAATTTGTATTCCCTGGCCTTGAGAGGCTGTACAATTTCATGTATGGTCATATTACTTTTTTCCTTAAGAATATGACTTACATATTGGTTTTTTTTTTTGTAGTTTTTCTGGATTTGATAATATCCTTTTTCCACTATATTACTATACTCCCTTTATAAAAAAAACCTCGATTTCTCTTTGCTCCTCTGTTATCTGCATTACCTGCAGCTTGTTGCAACTGGATGAGAATTTTTCTAATAACAGTAGTTTAGTCATATGGTGGCTTCTCAGAAAAAATGTTAACACAGGGAAGAACTGGAATACTGTAGAACAGAATCTCCAAAAGAACACTGTTTAAATGGAAGCTGTATTGCTGCAATTCCAAGCTTTATGTGAACTACTCTCACAGTCACATTATAATTAAAACCGACAATACCACATGAATGGCATATATGTTGGCCAAGGAAATTTGGTTGTGGGTTATAGGTGGGAACCACTACCCTTCTGTGGAATTTTTACATGGTGCTTTCAATAATAGTAAGGCTTATTTTGAATCAGAAAACCACGATCAGAGCACAGAATTTGTCAATTAATGGTAAAGTTCCTCAAAATACTGTAAATGTGTGTTATTTTGTTTTTTTTTGTTCTCCAATAGTTGTGGGTTATAGGTGGGAACCACTACCCTTCTGTGGAATTTTTACATGGTGCTTTCAATAATAGTAAGGCTTATTTTGAATCAGAAAACCACGATCAGAGCACAGAATTTGTCAATTAATGGTAAGTTCCTCAAAATACTGTAAATGTGTGTTATTTTGTTTTTTTTTGTTCTCCAATCTATTGATTCATTTGTGTCTAGACTTCATTCCTAGGAGGACTGACCCAGTCTCTTTTGATGCTGATATTTTCCAACTCATACTTCATAATGAAATTTTCAAATGCTTTTCCTCTTTTAACATGATCACAAAATTTATCTGAAATGGTGGTGGAGGAATAATCAGTTTTTTCGTTGTGAAGCACTCAACCTCACTTCCTTTACACCGTAGATCCAGTGATGAGGCTGAAGTGGAGAAAATCATTTTAACAAAAAATTCAGATTTTACTGCTTGCCACATATTCAAATGCGCTTTAGAGAGGAAATTTTTTCATCCGACTCCGTCAAGGTTCTCCTTCAACATGGATCATTTTTTGTACGGAACTTTGATCACACTTCTATACATGTAAAAATATTCTTGATTTCCTGTTTTACTTTTCATTTCGTAACAGGAAAAAGATTGGAATCCATCAAAAGCCATTTGTGTGGCTTTTCCCTTACTTCCTCATACTATTTTGCAACTTTGGGTCCCAGAAAGTCTTTGCAGTTCTAATTTAGCTCCCAAATACCTCACAAGGCTGTGGGAAGATGAACTGTTAGTAGGTGGATTAAAATAGTACTCAATTTGCCTGGCATTGACTCAATCTCCATCTCAAGCTGCAGTATGAGAATGGCTACCATGTCTGATGCTAGTTCTTCCAAAGCAGCTCTCATGTCCTCAACACAGATGGGTGGGTGAACGCCAAAATATTTCAAAAGTTTTACCTTTGAAAAGAAGTAAAAGAAGACGACTATTGAATTTTTACAGAAAGAATGCTGAATCAAAGCATGTTCATGTAGATGTTTCATACTCCTTCTCTTTTATCAATACTTGACATATGACTTTCATTTCTTGTTTGTATTTTTGCAATGCTCTCTTTCACAGCTTATGACTCTCATGTGACCTCAAGTCTCATCTGTTACCAGAAAATATTAAGCTGAATGAATAATTTATAGAGTTATGATTATTTTATAATGTTATTTTGTGGTTACACATTTAGTGACCCAGAGTTTTCATAGAGTTATCAAAATAATACTTTTTTTTAAAAATATTGACCGCTGCAAGCATTTGATGGTAGCTTTGAATCATGACTCTATAACTTCTGGTTACAGATGTTTGATACAAATGTCAAATCCTCATTCATGCTCTGCAAAGAAGTAGTACCTGAAATGGTAAAAAGAGGGTGAGTGTCTCTGTGTACTTGATTATATGTATGATGTTTATAAACATTCCTTACAAATTAATGTAAATATTTCAAGAAAACTTATAGTGTTATATATTTTTTTATGCCTAACTGCAGACAATAGTTTGAAATATTATTACCACAGTTTTTCAAATGTATAGTAGCTGACTTCTTCAGAAAAATGTTAGCAAAATGCAAATACTTAATTTCAGAGGTAACCAATGTAATATTACACTTTTCTGAGGTGAAAAAATAAAAAGGAAAAAAAAAATAATGACAACATAAAAAATAACACATAAGGAGAGAGGTAACTATTCTTAAAATACAATCAATAAATGAATCACTCTAACAGTATTATGTCCCCTATATTTATATTAGAATGTTGATTTTCCATTTTTGCTAGTTTGAGTGATTTACTTACTTTGTATTGTGGGGGAGGGGCAAATGTAAGAAAAGTGTAAGAATGGGAAGGGGAGTCAAAAAGTCGCAAGATTATATTTGAACAGCCCCTTAGGCTAAATGAGGGCGAAGTCACATTTTCACTTTTTTAAATCTGTGAATGTATCAAGAAAATGTATATAATGAGATGTGCAACAGTGAAAATTACATAAGAGAAATTGGAATTTTGTGCCATAATATTGAGGTTTTAAATCTTTGAAAAAAGTGATCCAAAAAAGGAAAACAACAGCAAATTTTTTTTTTTCAAAACTGTTACTTGTGAATCCGACTTATAGTGACTGATACCCAGATAAATATTTAATGATGGAATTGATTTTGTGTTTTAAATTTGTCACTGTGCACCCCATATGGTTTTAAAACTCTACCGCTGTCATTCCTTTCAGTATGAATTTTTTATTACACCAGGCCTAATGGGTGATATGTTTCATATAAATTTTTAGAAAAAGCACATTAAGTTACATTATCCTTTTTTACTATGCTAACTGAGGAAGTTTAAAACTTTTTAAAACATTCAAAACAAAAGGAGATTAGATATCTTAAATCACTTGCTCAATATTTAAACGTCTTAACTTAACATGCTGAGGTGGCGGGATTTGAAGAACAGGACTCGATAAAGAGACTTAAATCAATTTTTAAGTCTTGCCCCAGAATTTTTAAATCTTGTCCCAGAATCTTGATATTTTAATTTTCATTTCTGTAGGTTTCAAACAAAGGAATTCTCAGATATATCAGTTATGCAAAATTTATAGTGCAAGTTATGGCTGATTTAGACTTGTGTTAAGAAATATCGTAGACTGACAGGTGGAAGAGAAATAAAATACATAAATCAATATCATATTAATTGGTCTATACTCACATAGTTATAAATCTAAAATGGCCTAATCAAGTAATCTTTTCTTGCCCTTGCTGCACAAAATATATCTTTTTAGGCAAGCCCCTCTATAGAGATATAAAACAAAATATTTGAAGATAGAGATATTGAAATATTTGTTGGGCATTACAGGTTCAATTATTTTAAATTTTGAAAAAAAAATTTTTTTCAACTGTAATGTCTCTTTTGGGTAACTGAGGATAAACAACTCATTTTGTGCAGATGGATCACATATGCTATAAGTGATTGAAAGCAGAGATATACACAAGTTTGTTTTTTAGTCTAGTGGGTGTGACTTGGGCCTTAATTAACAATACTCAAAAGTTGAGTTTGTATAAATCTTCTGTAACATCATTATCAGTTTGAAGTGATCTTAGACATTTGATGATTAGAGAGTTACTTCTGTGAGAAAACTTCAACACAGCAAATACATGAAACCATAGATTCCTCCTCCCTCCACAGATCAGGGTCATTGCTAATAGTAGCATCTATTGCTGCTTTCAATCCTTTCAATGTGAGTATCTCCATAGGAAAATAAATAATTTCAGGCTATAAAGATCAAATAATGCATATATGATCAAGATAAAAAAGGTTTTCCTGGTCTAGGCATGAGCAGAGGAAGAGTAAAGAGAGCATTCTCTCTAAAAGAAAGAATAAAGAGAGGAACCTGCTGTTTTCAGTTACATCAATGCTTATAGGAATGTGCATTGTTACATTCCTGTTACTTTAATGATTCTACTTTCAAATTCTGTTTTTTTTTTCCAGCCCTTCTCAGTTCTGTACCATGGCTGTTTTTGTTTTAAGTTTTCAAAAAATGCCCTGCCTCAATATTCCTCTACAGTCTTATCCATCCAGATGTCTACTCATTTAAAACCCTGTCACAACTTAAAATTCAAGCTGCCACTGTGAATGGTGATTCTCTTTCCTTATGTTTGTTTTAAAAAAAAAAAAAAGCAAGCATGAACTTGATCCGATATTTATGTATTAAAACTCTCAGTATATGTTGCACCAAACGCAAGCTATAAATTTGAAAAAGAAAAAAAAAATAGAAGGAAAAGCATATTTTTATATCTCTTTTTGAAAAAGCAACGTAAACAAACAAGACGAGCAAAAAAACCCAACAAAAACAACAACAAAAAAAAAAAAAACAAAAAAACTCACACACCAAAAACAGGTGAAATTACTATTTCTTTTGCAATAAAAATAGAAAAATAGACAACTACCACTTTAAAGCTACTTTAAATATACAGGCCAGTCAAACTGAATCATTGAGCATTTTGACTTTATTGTAGCTTTATCACTGTAGCAGAACAAAATTGAAGAATATCAGGAGAACACAAGGGATGGCTTTCATCTTTTTATTTTGCTGTCCATTGAGATCATGTGCATTTCGTTTTTAACTAAAGAAACTCTTTTAGGTTGCTCTTCAGTTAAACTCTTCAAAATTTCCAACTATTGGTCCATTATTTCTTGTGCTGTGCATCTTCCATTTTGACAAGAGACAAACCTAGTCCAGAAAGTTTTTCTATCACTATTGATTATATGAACCCAGACAATGGTTCTTTGTCTTTTCAGAGGAGGTAGTATTGTGCTGGTTTCATCCCTTGGTGGATACAGCCCTGGTCTGGTACGTCAAGCATTTTGAATATTTTCCATGAATCTGTCTCTCTATTTCCATTTGATACCCAATGGAATACTTTTCCAAATGAAGTGACCTACAGAATCACTTTGATCTTCCTATTGCCCGGCACATATTGTTCTTATCATGTTGAAGTCCTTTCTCGCCTCATCTGACTGTAAAGTTAGGTTTTATTAATCATTTCTTGATTGTCACTGATAGCCTAAAGGTCAAGTAGAATATTGTTCAAGAAAATAAATTGTGCGAAGTATCAGTTTTGCGCCCTGTTTATATTTCACAGGTTTTTCGATTCAACGCTTTCAAGAAACACTAATTTCATTAATGTGAATGATTTAGTCCAACATAAATATTTTATAGCAAATATATTTTAATCATGAAGGGGTTTTCTTATTCTTTAAAAAAAAAAAGTTGATTCATTTTTGGCTCATACTGATTTTAATTTTATTGAGAAAATAATTTTTTTCATCCCTTTCAGTACGGCTGCTTGTATTATATAGAAACTACATCATTAGGTTCAATTGAAAACAGACATGGAATTAGAGCATTTAGAATATATCGTGGCAGACGTTTATCAAGACAGGTTTAGATGAACATTTTTTTTTCCTCTAGGATCATTTTACACAACAATGAATTGAATTCAAGTATAGAAAATTCTGTTCGTCCTTGTAAATCAGTAATATTTTTAGTGTCATAATTTTATTTTTGATAATTTTCCATGAATTTATAACTTCATTGTCTAGTTCTTGAACTTTCAATGACAAAAATGAGTTTTTGTCACTTCCAGTTGGTGAAGTTCCAGATTTCCTTCCTTTAGTTTATAAATGATGCAGTTCTGCTCATGTTTAAAATAATTAGCGGATATAATTGAAAGTAAGAGTTGGATTTTAGGATATTGTTAAAAGCTCATGTTTGAAAGCTTTCCTGCTAATGAGAATGGTCGATACATCTAGTTCTACCATTTTTAGGTGCAGAATGTCACTAAACCCATCTGCATCAATTGTAGCACTGACTTTCTCACCAAGTCATGCATACAAAACCTATTTATTGTTATATCAAGCATACCCTTTCTTTGCCTTTCTTTTTCATTACCACCCTCAGTCATGCAATCTTAATATACAAATAATATTTTAAAGATTGGAACAAACACAAAGTTGTAGTTAAACTCAGGACTTGCACTGCTCATGCTTAGAACTCTTAACCTATGCCTACCACAATTCAAACATTATTTGAGTTTTATATATGTGTTATTTTTTTATTTTTGAAATGCCATACATATACCATTGTGCTTATGAGAGAATACATCGCTTACTTGTTAAATATTTTAATCGTTTATTTTCTAGTAAGGATTAAAAGAAAAAGTCTTTTTGATCAAGTATAAACAATTTTTTTGTTTAGTTTTAGTATGCCTACTTTAACTGAGAGGAATTATTTTCAGTGAGACTGTGTTTTATTCAGATGTTAAACAGCTGTATGTTAAACTATTATCTTGGCAAGGTAGTGAGAACATGCCTTTGGCAAAATCAGGTCATTATGGAGTTTTATAAGATTTTTATTTCGTCTGATGCAGAAGATTTAGAATAAATTGGCTCACTGTACAGATTATTTTAAAAAAATTTTCTCCAACCTTGATCAGTGAACAATTGCCTAGCCAAGCCTACTTAGATGTTATTTTTAAATCCATCTAAAAAATTCAGGCCAGATAGAAAATTCAAAGCAATAAAATTTTAAACTTTATTTGCAAGGTTGATTCATAAGTGTCAATTTCTTGTCCATTCTTAAGTGGATGTTTGTTCATATTGTCGTATCAGCTTTCAAACTTTTCAGGCCATTATATGGTTTTATGGATCAGTCTTATTTAATCACAAATCCCACTTGTATGATCTCCACATCAAATCTATGAAATTCCATTGGATAAATTGAGGTAGAAGTAACAATAGGTTGAATTTGTGCTACTACATACAAGTTTTGATTGTTTAAAAAGATATATGAAAGAAGGAAAAGTATTCTTAGAATGTCTTTTTTAAAAGCTTTTTTTTATGACTTTTGACCTATTAGGACTGTTCCCAAAACATCATAGCAACACATATTTTTAACCAATAATTTTAGTTTTTGCTAAATATACACAACCTGTTGAACCAGAAGTACTTGAACAAAATACATATGAAGAAAATCAAATGATCGGCTGTTTTGTCTCTCTGTTTAGATGATTGGTGTGTACAGCTTGACTAAAACGGCACTTTTAGGCATGGTGAAGGTCTTGGCGCCAGAGCTTGCTCAGCAGAACATAAGGATCAATGGTTTAGCACCAGGTTTAATTGAAACCAAGTTTAGCAATGCGGTTTGTACTTTTAAAACAATAATTTACAAATTTTTTTGAAAAATAAGATGTGTGGGAAATAATCATACATATTAAACATTTTGTTCAATAAAGTTTTATTGTGCAGATAACACTTTGTTCGGCAGCGAAAGCAGCAGTATGTGTGTAAGAAGATTCAAATTTCACCAGGGCTTCCTGGGAAATTATACTTAGAAATTATATACATGTAATCTTAATAAGTAGGTTTTTCCCGTTAATGGTTAAAAAGAATACAATTACAAAATAACACAGAATAAATAAGTGAAACTACACCTACACTTATGTGATAAGCAGAGAAAAATGAGGGAGTGTAGAAATATGAATGAGGACCTGTAGGATTTAAGCAAATTACCTCACAGTATTGACGAACTAAATCACATATGAATTCTCTTTTAATAATTTTCCCCCCACAAGAATGATAATTTCTTTGCTTTTGAATGTTATCTGGGAGTAAAATGAGAGAAGAAAGCAAATATTTTAGTAAAATATAAGCTAGATATCCAAACCAGTATGTGCAAAGAATCAAAGTAAAACTCATGAAGAGTTCACAAACGCTGGCATTTTGACAAGTGAATCCCTAGCATCAGGACACAACAATATTGTCCCTGTCTAGACAAAATTAGACAGTGTCAGAAACCTAAATTTAAGCGCACAGTTGATCAGTTAATATATGAGGCTTGAAGCTTAGACGAAGTTCAGCCAAAAAAAGTCTTTAAAAAAGGTCCTAATGAACCGCCTGTCAGAAGTAACAATTTTAAGAAACAGGAACTGAAAGTTTTGGTTGGTATCTTTAATATCACTATTTTTGAAATTTATGATTTTTTTATTTGAGTTAGAGCAGAAAATTAAACTAAGCCTACGCAATTTTTGTCAAAGTAAAACCGACAAAGAAAGCACCATCAAAAAGAAGCAGATCTATGATATGAAAATGCCTTCAAATGACATTGATTTGTATAATCAGCTGATAGTGACAGCATGTGCATCAATTAATATTCTTCATGCAAATAATAAATTGTCAGATTCTCCATACTTGAATTTTATTTCATGTAATAAATGCAGGTTAAAAAGTATATTTTCAGTCCATATATATATAATGGACAATGTAAAATTGATATTCCTAATTTCAGCTGACCTCCAATGAAGCTGCCAAAGATTTTATGCTTGCAAATATTCCAATGGGAAGGTGAGTATTTGGTACACTGTTCTCAAGATTTAACATATATCTGATCTTGTTAAAAAGATTTGCTAAGTATCACACGTCAAAGGGGGTAAAAATTAATAAGGGTTCATGTTTTTTTTTTTTTTCCATGGGTGTATTTTTGTGTTTTAGCATTGGTGCCGGCTCATAGGTAATCTGTATTTTTTAAAATTTAATTATTTATTTGTCAAGTCTGCCATAATCTGCAAAATACTTCCAAGGTAATTGAAATCTTCCCACTTATTCTATTGTGTCGTTGTCTTTTGAGATTTCCTGCTGTTATGCTTAATATTATGTGTTGTATTACCATAAAAGAGAACATTTTGTGGCAATTAGGGCCATTAAAAGATGGCCTTGAAGCATTCTAAATAAGATTCCTAATATTAATCTAGTATATAATTAAGATAGTACTGTTTGAAAGATTTGAGCATTATGACAAACGTACCTTTTTTTTCATAGCATTTCTGATGGCTCCAAAACATCTTATTTCACATATTGTAAGTTTTCTGGTGCTTACGTTCTTGTTATAAATTCCAAATGGACTTACTAAAATCTGATGAAAAACTAAGAGAGACAACATTGCTTTAGCTGTGCATAACAAATATGAGACTCAGAAGAACAACATCTCAGAAGTAGAAGAATTATGGTCAGAAAAGGAAAATTCACTGAATGAAGTCAAAATGAAAAACATTCCCAAAAAAGATGAAAAAGAGCATATGAAATGGATAAACAAAGAATCACTCAATTTGATGGAAAAAAGGCGCAATCAAAAAATGTAGAAGCCAAGTACAAAGACCTAAACAGAAAGATTAAAATAAAGTGCATTGCGCCAAAAGAAGAATGGATTAATCAACAATGTCAGGAAATGGAGCAAAAGCTAAATATAGACAGCAAATTCATGCATGCTAAAATTAAAGATGTCAGTGGTAAGAAAATTAAATGCAGTAGCCCTGGCTGCATCAAATCAAAAGACAGAACAATGTTAATGAAAAAGAAGAAAATAGCAGATGGTGAGAATATGTTGAAGATCTTTTTGAAGATGATAGGTTCAAAAAACCCAAAATAGAAAAAAACATAGAAGTCCCAACTATCCTTAAAGAACAGGTAGAGGCTGCAATAAAGAAAATGAAAAATGGAAAAGCCTCAAGACCAGATAATATACCATTAGAAATAATTAAAGCATTAGATAATTTAGGAATAGATCTGACAACAAAACTTCTTAATGCAATAAGGTACAATTCCAGAAGATCTTTGTAAACCTGTTTTTTTTTGTACTGCCTAAAACACCAGGAGCAACAGAATGTGAACTTCAAAGAGCAATCAGTTTAATGAGCCATTTTACAAAAATCTTGTTGCAAATGCATAGAATGTGCAAGAGTCTAGGACCAGAAATATCTCCCAAACAGTTTGGCTTTATGCCTGATAAAGGGACTAGAAACATATTATTCACTTTGTCAGTGCTTATAGAAAGGTTTAGGTATATAGAAACGTAAAAAGATCTCCACCTCAGTTTTATTGATTATTCTAAGGCCTTTGAAAAAGTTAAACATATAGAGCTGTTTCATATGCTACAAAAATTAGACATCGATGCGAAAGATCTGAGAATAATTAGAAATTTATACTGGGATCAGACTGCATCTATAAGAATTGAAGGAGAACATAGTGATATCAAATCCATCAAAACAGATGTGAGGCAGGGATGTGTAATATCTCCTGATCTTTTTCACGTATACAGTGAAATAACATTAGGGAATCTTGATGATATTTCACGCTTAAAAATAAATGGAGAGAATCTAAATAACCTCAGGTACACAGATGATACAGTTTTGATAGCAGAATCTGGCGAGCATCTCAAGACTTCTAGATGCTGCAGTTTTAGAGAACAAAAGAATGGGCCTGTCTTTGAATGTAAAGAAAACGGAATGTATGGTCATCTCAAAGAAACCTTCTAACCTCAAGTGCAATTTCCTTAGCAAAGGTGAACAAATCAAACAAGTTAAAAAATCAAATATCTAGGTTATCAGATAACATCAGATGGAAGATGCAAAAGTGAAACAAGTAAAAGAACAGCCATGGCCAAAGATACATTTCCAAAAATGAAACCAATACTGGCAAATAGAAACATAAGTATGAAAACCAAAACAAAGGTAATTAAAACGTATGTATGGTCAGTACTTTTGTATGGTAGTGAGTGTTTGATAATAAACAAAGAAATAGAGAAAAAACTAGAAGCAGTAGAGATGTGGTTTATCAGAAGAATGATGAGGATATCAATATCATGGACAGAAAAAAGTTAAATGAATTGGTACTGAAAGAGGTTAACTTGAGCGATGACTAATTAAAACCATAAGACAGAGGCAACTGCAGTTTTTAGGCCATATTTGACGACACAAGGGTTTAAAACACTTAGCCATCACTGGAAAGATTGCAGTAGAGGTTGACAGAGAACAACTTTGAAAGTCTTAAGTCATGGGTAATAGGTAAGGGTAGCACCAACAACTTTATAAGATTAACTGAGAATGAGTTTGAGTGGAGGAACATGATTGCCAATGTCTGTTCCACACAAGGTATCTGATGAGGATGATGATGTTCTTGTTATAACACTTTCATATCACAAGTCGAAGTAATTATGTAAACTGGCAAGCAAATTTTAATTTCATGGACACAAAATTCTTTATTCTTTACCAAAAAAGGAGCTTGTATAGATTTTCTTTATGAAGAATAGCTGTTATGATTACTCCTGCTATATTATTGAAATAATTTCAAACGATGGCAAAACAAACAGAGAAATATCACCAAGAACTGCTCAGGCAAAGATCAACTTTCAAAAGATGAAGACAATCCTGACAAATAAACACATCTCCATCGAAACGAGGAAAAGAGCCCTCCAGTGCTACATAGAACCTGTTCTAATGTATGGCTGTGAAGCATGGACAATCTCAAAGCAAATTCAAAATAAACTAGAAGCAACAGAAATGTGGTTCCTTAGAAGAATGCTCCGGATACCTTGGACCACAAAGAAAACAAATAAGAGAGTTCTGAATGAAGCTAATAAAAGAAGATCACTGGTCAGAACTATAAGGAAACGTCAAGCCACCTTTCTGGGCCACGTGATTAGAAGAGGAAAACTGGAACATTTGGTAACAACAGGAAAGTTTGAAGGAAAAAGAAGCAGATGAAGACAAAGGGAGAAGGTAATGGATGGACTGGCCACATGGCTTGGACCAGGAAAAGTGTCAGATATACTGGCCGCAGTCAAAGATAGGGATTTGTGGAGGGACATGATCGCCAACGCTTATAGGCAAGGCACTTGATGATGATGATGATGTTATTGAAAAAAAAATGATGATGGTTTGAAACTTCCTTGTCTAGCCCTGGTATACTATAAAACACACTGCTGTTCTCCACTGTGCAGACTACACTCGTTGTTCTTGTTTTTTATAGTTGGCATGAATGTTTTTATTCCTTCACAAAGAAATTGTCTGACACCTGCCATCGTCTGTTTTTGTGGAATCAATAAAAAGACAATCTTTTTGTTATGTAATTATACAAAGGTAAATTTTTTTTTGTTTTATTTATTGCTCTCATTTTATTACTTGATTAAGTGTAGGTCTGCTTTATGCGATGCTCTGCATTTGTTTCGTGAACTATTTGATTTTTTAATAAAAAAAAGATGCCTCAGTGTGCTCTACAGTTTTGTTCTCTGTCCCATGCTTTGTAGATTTATTATTCTTGACATAGGTCTTCGATAACTTTCAGTCAGAGAAAGATTTAAATGGTTTTGAATGTTTATAAAGAAAAAACAAATTTTAAGTGAAAGGATGCAAATGTTAGAATAAGTTGCATCTTGTTATTATGAAACAAGGGCCAACACCTTAAGCTCCAGTCTAAGACAGTCCCTAAATCCAGAGTATTTGACTTTGAATACAAGAATTGCAAATGGGTGCATTTTCAAATCAGGGCACACACTTTAAATTTTCCTACAAAATAAAAAAAAAATATATATTGTTAAACCTATTCTCTGTGATGGAAAAAAACTTTGATGGTGAGATATGGGACACATGTGAGAATTTAAAACAGGCAACAAGAGCTTAGTACATATTTGCGCATTATATATAGTGATATGGATATAAATATAATACATAGATCTCATCTAACCAGGCCTAGGCTTAAAAATTATATTGATCTAGATTTAGAAGCTTAATGGTATATACTAGTGGTCTAGGCTAAAACTAATAAATATTAAAACTAGAACCTCATTGTAAATAAAAATTATGTAATAATTGAGATGTCATTCAATGGTTTTGATAATCTGAAACGAGTGCCAGTTGGCTTGATCTCAATGAGAAAGGTGAGTGAGTCAACAAAATTTTCTCTGCTCTAATTTGACCCGCTAGCACCAGTTAGGTTCTTAGAGCTCTAAGGGTGACAAGGTGTACAAAGGCAAAATAACTTAGAGCGCTATATGCTAAAACAAAAAGCAATATCCTATTCCTGGCTACTTTGTGCTCTACACGTACACGAGTATACATTCTCAAAGAGATTTCCAGAAATATTAAATAAAAAACTTATCCTTTTGTTTGAGAAAATTTTCATCAGCATAGATGTTTTATGGGGTATTGTTAATTGTTGCTGCGATCTCATTTTGCTTGATTTCTAAATCTAATTTTAACTTGACTATTATTTGTTTTGCCATCTTGAAACTTGTTAGCATAAAAGAAAAAAAATCAATGTAACACACATATCTATAATATTTTAATTTCTTTGATCCCTAAACTTTCTTTTTCACAGAATTGGCCAGCCGGAGGACTGTGCAGGCATAGCATCATTTTTAGTGTCTGATGATGCCAAGTTCATGACTGGAGAGAATGTTGTTGTATCAGGAGGGCAAATGTCAAGATTATAAAATTTTGATACACAGGATGAATGTAATATGACTTGAAGCCTCTTCTGGCTAGTGGAAAGTTGTAAGCGGCATAGAAACTAAAAAGTTATTAGTTTTGGTCTTTAAAATTTTTCTACATTCTTGTGGCAGAGAAAGAAAAAAAATGTGCCCCTTGTAAATTCCACCTTAAATAAAATAGGATAGCGCTCTTTATTTGAAATTAATGGTTTTTTTTCAGCAAAGCTTCAAATCCAATTTCTTGGCATGGAATCAACATATCTTTACCAAATTTTCACAATTAAAAAGCTCATGCAATGCAGTTACAAGCTGTACCAATGATTTATATTTCAAGTGTCCCCACTTATTCTGAGTAGTCTTGAGATAATATATTTTTCTTGAATCAACACCAGCGCTTGTCACAAACCGCTATAACAACTTTCTCTTTTCATGGGAATAGCTTAGATATGCATAAAGTAAAAAGGCTGGCCAAAAAGAAATGAAACTTTTTTTTTACATAAACATGACTTAGTCAAGGAACTCAGTACTTTATATTAATTTATATTCATGATGTTTTAAAATTGATATGAGTCCTAAAAAATTGTTCATGTTTTTATTTATTTGTAATTGAATAACAAATATAGAAAGATAACTGTTAAATAATTGCTCTTCAGCTGCTATGAGTATACATATCACCCTTTTTTTTCTGCCTGTTGTTTACAAAATCAGTTTTGTTTTCTCTCTGAAGTATGTTCATGTCAAAAATTACATGTTTGAATGACAGGTAACAAGAGAGGAGAAAAATATTTTGCTTGACATTACCCTCTCAAACTACCTCACACAAAGTAAATGTTTTTTTTGTATATTATACATTGTTCAAAAGATTTTCATGTATCTGCATTTAAAGGGTCTTTTTTTTATATTATACATTTTTCAAAAGATTTTCATGTATCTGCATTTAAAGGGTCGTTTTTTAACTTGTGCAAAATTTTAAGTAGTGCACTTATGATTGAAAGAATATTCATATTTCAGCCAACTACTTGAAGGCAGACAAAAGCCAAAACATCAATAGTGTATGGACGTTAGTCTGGGCAAACTAAAAAAAAAATTACTTTGAATCCAAGTGCAAACAGTCAGAAGAATCTCTTTATTCAAAATACAAATTTTACGCTAGTGCAGTGTACACAATAAACATTGAAAAGTATACTATTTATTGTGCTGAGGAAGATTTACAATACTCTTTGTTCCCAACTATTCTTCTCAAAATTCCTGATGGGCACAATCACCCTGTACATTTGATTGCAAAAAAAGGCACAAATCGATTTCCCTTCATCTGTTTTGCAAGAGAGCACAAGTGATAACCTCCTGTAGATAAAAAATGAAAAAAAAAATATATATATAATTTGGTTTTAAAGTATAATGTATTTGTAATGAAGTGCACCAGAGGCTTTTCTGTCCTCATTTTAATAATGTTTAAGCATATGTATAAAACCTTTCACCTAATTATCTTTTGTAGCTGATGGCCCTTTTTATGGCTGTGAGAAAGTTAACATCTTGCCCAAATCAATTTACACTATGTTGCATTAGAAAGGAATAACGATGTGACAAATAATTTATTTTGTTGTTGTATGCACTCAGAAGCAGATTACAATTGATGCTGTGACACGCAGATAAAAGTATATTTTTTGTTGTTTTGTAATTTTATGAATTTCTATTATAACCAGAGAATGAAAATTGAAAGGTATGTATGACATGAGATTTAGTAATGTATATTTTTCAATGACTTTCAACATATTAATTATAAAATTATTGCAACTTCTAATTATTTCAAACTATTAAATATGTGGAAGAATAAAATGATTTTTAAAACTTCATTCGTGTCTTTCTTCCTGTTTTCTTGCTTTTAATACAGAGATTTTTGTATTGCCATACCTGGGAGTTTTAGCTCATATTTTGAAAGTAAAATCAAGTGAATTCGACCATAATAAGCATATTTGTACACATACAGGAATTGACTTTGCATGTTTGGTGCAGGAACCATGTGCCTAACTTACATTTCTATCAGCTAATGCCAAATGCTAGAGAATATGACAAAAGACTAAAGTTTACTCCTGTCTAGAATCAATTACTTGATCCTAAAACTCTCCACTATTGAATGTCACATTTCTCCATGACAGCACAATCTATGCAAGTACTGCCTTGAAATTAAATACTAGGATTGTGTTACTATTTTAGAAATTAATAAGATCAATAAATTAATTTTAAAAGAACAGAAATGCCAGTTTTCCAATTTAAATTGAATTTCTGTATTTTTGCCTTTTTTTTTTTTTTTTNNNNTTTTTTTTTTTTTTTAGCTTTCTTACATAAATCAATTAAAAAGAAAGAAAGATACAAATTATAACTTTTTTTTTTTATGTATATATCACCTTTGAAAAGCAAACAAAACCTATGACTGAAGATTCCTAAGCATTCAGCAGTATCCTTTAGCTCAACTTGAACGCTCTGATATTCGTAGCAGAATTGATGCAAAAGTAAATAAAACGAAATTTAACACACAAAAAAATAAACTTAAGATAACTGTGTTGCATTGATTTATAAAAAAAAAAAAAAAAAATAGAAAAATGAAATGACGCCAACGTAAACAATAAGTTTATTGCTTGTTTCACACCACAGAGAATGAGATTCTACCAAAGTTACCGTTCTTTTTGTTTGTTTTAACTATTAAGTTTTTTTGTTAAGAAAAAGATTTAGAAAAAAATAATTCTTGATGAAAATAAGATTAATCTTAATACTGGCATTTTCTAGCTAGAATCTTCTGTATAGTCACTGCATTTAATTATAAGATTATAATGTAAAAAAATCTTTTTTATAGGTAAGGTTGACTTTTATGTCGCGCTCAAACACTGCGTCATTACTTTCTGCCATTCATGCAGCACCTTGGATACTATCAATATCATCTGCATAAGTATTGGCAGAAACCTAGAGGGTGTTGAGCAATTTGGAGTGAAGTGGCAAGGACTCAAGAGAGTTGAAGTATAAGCCCCTATCTGCGATGCCCTACTGCATCATTACATGCATTGCCTTTTCTATCTCTGTGTCTATTGCCCCACCGTGGCTAATTTATAGAAAATTTAGCAGCAGTACTCGAGTTGTAATTCGCATAGTTCTTCAATCCTCAGTTGCTATATTTCTCCCATATCTAGCTCATCTTGCCCTTCAAGACTAGTACAAGAATATATAAATAAAAGGCAAAAGAGGGAGAACCCCC
>BLXT01002238.1:2296875-2311728 GCA_019648995.1 Plakobranchus ocellatus | reverse complement strand
ATATATATATATATATATATATATATATATATATATGCAATTCTACATTTATACAGAATAATGCAGTAAATCATTTAAACGGACAAAAATTGGAATATCAACATTCTGATATAAATATAGGGATATAATACTGTTAAACTGGTTCATTTATTGATTGTATATTGAGAATAGTTAAGTTACCTCTTTCTTTATGTGTTATTTTTTTATGGTGACATTTTTTTCCACCTCACAGAAGTGTAATATTACATTGGTTTAAAACCCCCCACCCCCACCTCTTCTTACGCTTTTCTTACAGGAGAGCTTATTTTGCTCAAAATGGAGAATTTTGGTTTATGTCCATAAAGCCCTTCCATAAAACAGATGATCTCAGGCTTTGAGGCCATTCCCTACCACCCCCTCGTTAAGCCACAGTGTCGGTACTTCGCTACAGAACGGTCCGTGCAGAACACGTTGTGTGACCAATGCTCTTAAAAGAAGAAGAGAAAGAAAAATGAACGGTAGCTAATTTCGTGTAAAATTGTGAAAAGGCGCACCAGCAGTACAAGAGAATGATGCAGATTTATTTTATGAAAAACCTTACAGCCAAAGTGATTAAAGAGATGAAGATAGTCTCTCAATTCACCATCATTCGAACAATACAGTCAAGCTTTTGGGCAGTGACAATTTTTAATGTAGAATCATTTTGAAATGGTGTTTATATTATAGGGCAAGAATGACTGGGCTGTATGAACTTGAGAATCTTGATTTATGTTAAAGATTTTTATCATTAAAATAGCATTGAACTTTGTTCCAAGACGATTGTAACGGTGTAAACAGAATAGAAATTTGTTCTGGCCAAGCCAAGATGATATGGAATTTTGAATCTAAGAAAGTTGATGTGAAGAAGGGAAAAAACATCTGAAATTTTTTTTTTCCAAAAGCTGATATATATTTTATTTAAATTTTTATTTTGTCATCTGGATCAGTGGAGGTAATCTCAGGGCAGATCATGTTATCTTGTTTTATAATTGATCGATTAGTACATCCCATGGACCCAGTGCTTATTTTTAAAGTGGAATTATGAGATAATACCATTACGTAGGCCTAATCTTTCAATTTTTTTCTATTGGTTTCGACTATTTGCCAGGACAAAATAATCCTGCTCAATACAAAAAAAAAAAAAAAAAATACCAGCTAATATCTTTAAAGGTATACGTAAATCTGGATTTTTTTTACTCCAGTAATTTTTAAGCTCTATAAAGTTTTCTATGTTTGAATATGGCGTCCTTGTTTATTTTTTTAGGTGTTATATTATAATTATTAAAAAATATATCCCTTTATGTGGGCCACTGCCGCAATAAAACGACATTAAAACCAAGGGAAAGAATCTAAAGGTCCTGTAGACTTAATTGAAAACAGGCAGATGATGTTGAAACACACAAAATGTAAAATCAATCAATACATCTTCAATATCCAATAAAACAGCAGGTGGTGATTGACTCGGCTAGGATGACAAAAGAGAAGTACTTATTCAGTCAGGAAGCCAGGGATGCTAATTTCGGTACAGGATAGGCAGTTGAAGGGATAAATAATGTACATAAGTTCATGCACAAAAAAAAAAAGAAAAAAAAATACATAGAAAAAAAATGGCAAATAGTATGGGCTCGACGTAGGCCTATGAAAGCGAAATGGGCGATATTGATGATTCTATTTAAGTCGTTAATAAATCTTAGATTCACAACATCTAAATAATTAATCCACGCTTTTCTAAGCACGGGCGGCAAGTTGTAGTCGAGAAATCATTTGAATAATATCTTCATTCATTCTCTGGGCCTATCCGTTTCAATAGCCATTCAAACAATATTTCAACGGAAAGGCTACAAGCCTGCCATTATGTGTACATACAACACTACCTTTGATAGACGGGGTATGTAAATTGATAACACATACACATTTGTCCTCCTTAGCCATTCAGACTCAAGATCAAACAAATAATGTTGGAAAAATGAAAATAACGTTGAAAAGGCACATTTGTAGCGATATTGCTTTTACTATGTTGGCACTTCTCTGGTTGGAACATGGTGAAGATCAATACAAACCGTCGTAATATTTTTATGATTATCATTGCAGTGTTCTGTTTCGCTTAATAGCGTTGCGTTTTTCCGTTTTTCTCTCTAGCTCTCTTTGCGTGTCCCTGTTTCTCTTTTTCTGGTTCTTCTCTCTTCCCCAACCCTCTCTCTCTCTCTCTCTCTCTCTCTCTCTCTCTCTCTCTCTCTCACTCTCCCTCTTTCTCTCTCTCTCCGGACATGGTTTCCTTTTTTAAGCAACACAAAGTAATCATGTACGAGATATACAGCAACATAATAGAACCGGTACTTTAAAAAAAAAAAATTGTAATCGCCCGATAAGTTTTTTTTAGGCGTTATAATATTTTAGGTGGCTTAGTCTTTGTTTGGACGATATGGAAAGATAAACATGTCCTACTTGGTGAACATTGTGGCTGAGTTCCTTGTTACATACTCGACGATCATAATATAGCTATTATATAATTATGAAGCTAATTAATGCAGAAAGAAAGTCTTGTCGCAAAGTTTTGACAGCGAAGTGAATTTTGTACGAGTGGGCGCTAAAATTGTTGCTGTGATGTGAGCATAGATTGACAGCATGTAATGATATTTGACGGTATTACCAAACAAACGGGTCATTGACCTCTTCTGTTATAACCAGACAAACGTTTCGTCGACCCCTTCCTCTCCTTTCCTTATTCCCAGACTCCTATATAGAAGAGAAACAAGAGCAGCGCCACTCCCGTTTCTTATGGTAACTCCTTTCCCCGATATCGCTGATTGACAAATATGTAAACTACATACCGATTCTATAGTTTCCGTGGGATCATTAATGATTATTTTCCTTTTTATCTGCATGGGTTGGAAATGCTGTTCTGAGTTCAATTCTGCGGGAAAGTCTCAACTTCTTGCATTTGTCCGTCTAAGTCACGGTAATTTCTCACCATTGCGAGCGATTAACTATGATAAAATCAAATATCGTAATTGTCAAAGTTAAAAACGTCAGTATCACAAGCCAATCTGGCCGATTGCTGTGCTAAAGATTTCGTCACTGTCAGGATTTCGATTCTGACTCCGAGAAAGGATCGTGATAGCATTATTGATTAGTATGAAATTTTGAACCTCACTTCATGATTCAGTGTTTTCTATGGAGGTTTTGGCTTATTCTATGTAGACATAATCATTACAGTGAAAGATCTTATTTTAAAATTATAGGTTGTGTTTCATGGTCCAGATATTGCATTTAATATCTTAATGCTATTCTTTGCTCAGAATTTTTTCAACGGCAACACATAAAAAGGATTAAAAGTTGCTGGAAAAGTGAGACTCATAATTTTTGGAAAGCTCTTATAGGTTTCTCTACATATCTACGCCTAGGCAGGAAAAGGGTGGCCTTGGGTAGGGGAGACGGGAGAGGAAAAGGGGGCGGGGGAGGAGGGTAAATAATGCATGGAATAAAGAAGGACTAGTTTATCTCAAACCTCATTCTCTCCTTTAGTTATTTTTCTAAGATTACTGTCTGTAGTCTGGTGGTCCTTTATTAAGTTCTGGGAACTGTTTGCAAGATTCACTTATCCTCTAGCTAGAGTTGGAACTCTTTGTAAGATCTGTTTCTTTTTAGTGAGTGTTGAAAACTGCTTAGTAAGATACAGCCTTACCTTAGAAAGTATTGGGAACTTCTGCGAAATAATAATTATTTTCTTTTGATAAGGACTGGGAACTGCTATGAAAGATTGTTTTCCATTCGTGAGTATCGGGAACTGTAACGTAAGGTTCAGATTTCCTTTTGCAATTGTTGAGAACTGCTTAGTAAGATTTAGTTTTCCTCAGTGAATATTGGAAATCGCTTGGTACGATCAATTTTTATTTATTAAATATAGAAAACTGCTTAATGAGATTTTTTTCGAGCATTGGGATCTATATCTATTAACATTCAGTTGTCCTTTAGTGAGTATTGCGAACTGTTTAGTAATATTCGGTTTTCTTTTAGTTAGTGCTCGCAACTACTTGTAAGATTCAATTTTGATAAATGTCTAAAAGTGCACTTTCTTCATTTTAGTAATGAAACAGACCTTCGCCCCTTTTGTAAACGTTGGGCCTTATTAGAGGTTTCGCCATCAATTTTAGCGTGCCGAATAGATTAAAAACAGTAATTGAAATACATACAGTTCTAATATCCATCTACACAAACTTAGGATTCTGCTCTTTGAATGTCATAATGCTTGCCGAAATATACTCTCTCCAAAACTGCAACAAAACACTTGAAACATCAATTTAAGAACCATAATGTAAATAAAATGTGAATAAAGATGTCTTACAGAAATCTTTCAATGTGAACCGAGGTATCTTCGGAAATTTCTTTTTTCATAATCAACTGACTTCCACCGCCTAAGATAAGCTCGATTAAAAATGGACAGGATTAAGAGCAACAGCAATAGCATTATCTATGTTTATGCGAAAATTTACAAAATGTTCTACTGTAATTTAGAGGACGTAGATTATCACTTGTGTGCAACTTTCTCCTACTCTCCAACTAAATGCAAACACTCTTTGCTATTTTTGTACTCAAAATCACCTTAGACTTAAAAAAAATAACTTACACAAATAAAACGTAAATGATTTTATATAAAAATGTAAAGTAAAAGTAAAGTGGGTCCCACGCTTAGTCCAAGCATCGGGAACCAGGAGTAGGGTCTGATTGTTCTTGGCATACGGCTTTATGAGGTAGTTTGCCATTCTTTCCTCGCCGTCTTTACTTTCTTAAGAGACCTAGCTACCCATTTAGTGCTGGGTGGACACGGGGGAGCAATGACAAATTGATTTGGCCCGTACTGGGATACGAACCCCGAACCTCTGCTTGTAGCCTACTGCCCTACCAGATGAGCCACCGCTCATGAAAACACAAATATAATGGAAGAGAAAAAAACCCTCGAAATGTATTTGATAAAAAAATATAATAAAGGAATTGATAAAAGTGAACTATACTCTGAAAGTAAATGAAACCGTTGGTATTGTCAGATCTGTTCTTTTCACCAAAGTAGTTGACTTCGTGATTTACTTTATTCATTTAAAAGCTTAAAAGATGCAAACCCTTCATATGTTTTTAGAGGACACAATGGCTAGTAAACCGACCTTGAGATCTGTAAAGACTTGTGTATCACGTCTCCGAGTTCAGACCTTCTCAGACGCCTCAGCCTGGCTATGATCCAAAAGCCTGAGTCACTTTATTGTGGACGAGCTCTAAGTATCACGGTAAAAGCTAACTTTGTCCCCGAGGCTGTATTTACTATAATCCAAAACACATTTTATCAGCTAAGTAGTCAGACGCGGACACGAGTCTCTAAAGGCAAGAACTGAAAATAATCATACTTAATAAAATCAATTCCTTATCTCATAATCCGGTTCGTGATCCTCTCTGGCCCTTTGTCATCTAGAGCAGCTGTCCTCTGCATCCTGAAGGTATCACCATCTCAAATATCACGCTTGTAACATATGGAGGAGATGTCATATAGCACATTCTATATACTAAATATATAAGATCGATCTTAGTGATCCAGGTGACTGATCGTCCATTTTATTTTGTATTGACCTTTTCTTAACCATTTCGTTGATTAATAGTCATCTAACATATTAACATCTTACTAAGAACGCAAATGGTGGACGTTTAATATGAACTTGATTTGACTAGATACTTAACCTATTGAATAGTAAATTGAAAGAGAGATTGAGAGTGAGGCATAAGGTAAGAAGAGAAAATGAAACATCGGCACTGAAAATATTAATGTTTTGTTGTGCCCTGTGTGTGATGGATTAAAAGACAACAACAACAACAATAATAGCAACACAACAGCAACACAACAGCAACAACAATAGCAACAGCAATAGCAGCAACAGCAGCAGCATTAACAACAACAACAACTAAAGCAACAAAGAAACCCAAACAAAACAGCAACAACAACAGCAACAGCAGCAGCAACAACAGCAGCAACAAAAAACGAAAATGATAACAACAATAACAATAATAAAGCAGAAACAAAAGCAATACCATCACCATTACCACAAAGCGACCACCACCACCACCACCACCACCACCAACAACAACAACAACAACAGCAACAATAAAAACAACAAAAACTTCAAGAACAACAACAAGAATGAAATCTCACGAAAGATACATCATCTCTTGCTTTTTGTTAAAAAGGATTTTTAAAACTTTGACAACTATTGAATGATTTTTCGGCCCAACATAGACCGTAAGAAATGTAAATGTTTGCGCGCGCAGTATTCCATTAAAAAAAAAAAAATCAAAATCGGCGAATGTTTGCTTACCCAAACAGGCCAAAGAAAATAAGATAAAAGATTTATATATTGATTGTAAGTTATGAAAGGCGTTTCTTCAGTTATGGACGATATCTAATCAATTTTTGTAAGACATGAAATCATTCTTATAGAGCACTGAAAACTGGAAATATGATTTATTTATTATCTTATACTCCGGTATGAAAAGTTTACTATGGCTTCAAACAGAATGCCTCAAGTATTGTGAGGGAAAAAAATGTATTACCCTAGCTCTTAATTATTAATAAGAGGCATTGATAGAACATTACTCATTGAAAAAAAAGGTTAAAGGTCGAAGAAAAAAAAAGATGCTACATTACTATTGTTTGTAATTATCCTGATATCATAATCTACAGCCTATGCCTTTTCACTTAGAGGGCTTCGGTTTTCCGAAATTACTTATAAATTATCGTTTTTTACTGTTTTTTTCATTTTTAGATATTAGCATGAAGTATCAGAGCTAAAAACGCAACAATAATAGATATTATGGATACGAGAGGTGTATCCTCATTGTTTTTTAAAGCAAAGATCAATGGATCTGGCGCCAACCGGAAAATAATTATATAGACGATGTGCTAATGTTATCTAAAAAGGCTAATTTATCTCTTAAACGACAATCAAATTTACAAAACGTTAATTCTTTTTTGACATTAACGAAGCACATCAATCCATCCATTCAAAATTGAGAGTATTGCAGAAAGGTGAAGTTTTTTAAAGAGAAATTTGAAAGGATCGGTTATGTTTTTAGTGATTGAATTCTTCCATGCAATGTTCAGAGATATTGATTGAGTGAGTAGCTTCTACTGGAGCCAGACATCACAAAGCATCAAAGCAAGCTGTTTGCTTTCAATCCGCACATAAGCATGCTTCGATTCCTTGCCACGAGTAATTTTCTAGCCGGAAATATATTCGCAAAAATATATATTACATTGTGGAAAAAGCAAAGAAAGCACACGCTTGAAATACGGACTGTTTTATGTCGTCTTACAGATCCGATACTCGTTTCCAATTTTACAGTACTCGCCTGTTCAACGTATCCAGTACTACCTGTTGCCTGTTTTACTTGATTTATACACACTGCTTATTTAACCGATACGATAATCTTCGTTTTATTAATCCGATACTCGTTACCTTTTAAACTGATTCGATAGCGTACAGTCACTAATAAAAAAAAAAAAAGCCAATTTATTATCATCAAAGAAGGGCCAAACTTAAGCCCACTTTTATTGAAGGAATTACGAACAAAAAATAAAAATCTTAGTAAAAAAAAATACAAGTTTCAAAGAAGTTAAGCTGATTTATGGTCAATACTTCTTTGAACGGTTTAAGTTTCGTTAAAATAAATAGCCTAAACGATAAAATGTTTCTATGCGCTATGTGGCTATGACGTTTGGAATCTTTTGTTGTTGAAGTTTCATGAAAAAGGCAAATCCTCATATCACGTTATAATTTCATGTCCACATCAAAAAGTAAAAAACAATTTGAACGATGTAATTGTTAAATTATCCCAGCAGTATTTTTTGCCTTTAATATACTCTTGGAAAGTAATGTTTTTATTTATGAAAGTCATCAAGCTTAACTAATATCTTGAGAAAATGCAAGGGGGTGGTTAATTTTGCAATTATTTTTGTCCACAATCCATGATGTCAGACAAACAACTAGTTTTGAATATCTTTGGATTGCAGACTATACTCAACTTTTTAAAGCATTTGTCCAATATAGCAAAGAAAAATCAATTCAAAATTTTATAGCTAGAGGCAAGCGTTTTTTCTTTTCTTTTTAAGTTCTTGCGCATACTAAACATTCTTAAAATAAGTATATTGCAAAGAAGACTTAAAGTATACTATCAACAGTTTACTTAACATATAGCTTGATGAAAGAAATCATTGCTTTTTCATTTGTGAATTTTTTTATGTTCATGCTTTGCTTTATTATTTCCCAATGTATCCCTACGAATGCCTCTCTTTGTGAGCCTACAGTGAATTTAAAAAAAAGACACGTACACTTCGATACACAAGAAACTGGCTTAATGAAGAAAAATGCATTGTAATAGAATGATTTTAAAAAATATAATCATGTACAAATTTACAGTTTGTAATATTTATGTGTGGTCGTTTCGCAATAACATGAAAACGTTAAGTTGTAGCAGAACAGATTACAAAAACAAAATTATATTTAGCTGAATTTCAAAGCTGATAACAATCAATGAAGTAAACATCTGGAACTAAAGTATCCTTGTTATTGGGCATAAGAATAGTGTCAAAGGCTTCTAAAAAAGTGTCATTCATTCTGTTTTCGTTAGTTGGGTGCGTTAAAGAAAAATTTAGCGGAGTTATATATATATATATATATATATATATATATATATATATATATATATATTTATATATATATATGTAGATATATATATATATATATATATATATATATATATATATTAATAAAAACAATAATAGTGATAATAGTAGTAGAAGAAGAAAAATAATAATAAGAACAACAGTAGCAGCAGCAGTAGTAGCAATTATAATTAGACAGGAGAAAAACAAGAGGAACGAGGAGGGAGGGAGGGGGAGGAGGAGGATGTGGAGGAAGTGGACGAGGAGGAGGAGGAGGAAGAGAAGGAGGAGGAGGAGGAGGAGGAGGAGGAGGAGGAGGAGGAGGAGCTTGACAAATAAAAATAATGACTAGTATTAATATTTTGACGAACAATAACTAATAGTACAAATGTATATCATTAATTATGTAAAGAAGGAGTGCGTGGTGATATAGATATGAACAGTGTGAATTATGGCCTTCACTTTGCAACAACAAAACTTTTGTCCTCATAGTGATTTATATAAAACATGAAGTATAATATCAACATTGAAAATTTTTAGTTAAAAATATAATGAATTCATGTAATGCATTAAGAGAGAATTATTGAATGGAGGAGGCTTATACAAATGATGTTCATTATTATGTGACGAATGATAAAATAATTAAAAAAAGAAGTTTCTACTAAATAAGTAGTGAACTGCCATGCAAAGCATAATTTTATTGTAAATAATGAAAAGACTAGACATCTAGAATTTATTGAAAGGACGGTTTTAAATTTTGACTTTTTTTTCTTTTTGTTTTTTTTTTTGGAAATTCAAATATAAAACCCAAGACTAGAAAGCGGCAACGGACTGTTTCATAATGTAAAAACTGATAATAAACAGCATAAAGGTTGTCATTAAAACCCTTTTTTTAAACACCCAGCTATTCATGCTTACGTGACACTGGCTTCATGTGGTCACGTTTCTTATCACACACCACATTCCGGGTATCTTTATGATGCACATCTCGCATAGCCCGATAGACTTATCAAAATAGACCCTAAAAGTAAACTTGACACAAACCAGACATCACTGTGTCAGTGGCATTTGAGTTATACAGGCTCGAATAAAGGTAAGCGACATGTGAATGAATCATTCTTAAGTTTAGTATAGCGTAAAGCAGTGTCGAAGTACACTTTCGATTTTCTTTATTTAATGTAATGATAACGTAGGCCCATATCATAACAGTTAAAGGTTATCATAATTTGCTGCATTAATATTTTAATGTTTTGTTTGTTGTTGTTTTTTTATTTACAAGACCCTTTGTTGTACTTGGTGTTAATATTATCATTATTATCATCATTTTTTATCATTTTTATTAATATTATTATTATTATTATTATTATTATTATTATTATTATTATTATTATTATTATTATTATTATTATTATGAGAGAATGATGAAGTTTTAGGAAATAAAAAAATTATATTTAAGTGTGCTTTAGTTTGTTCATTTTCCTCGAGCGAAGCAGCTGGGCCAAAATTTCAAGAGTAGTCTTTTTTAGAAATAATAATTAATTTTTCTATGAATGTGCATTCATATAGATGGTGAAAGATGCGAGGGAGAGAGAGAGAGAGAGAGAGAGAGAGAGAGAGAGAGAGAGAGAGAGAGAGAGAGAGAGTACAAACAGCCTTAGCTCTGTCGCGCGCTGCGGGGAAGTGCGCTAAGACACGGCGAAGGCAATCATGAGGACAGAAACCAAGATCTAGATCTAGATGGTGGGAAAGTTGTAGCGCTGGAGTCTATAAGCTGTCACAGTAAAGACAACATCGAAAGATGCATTGTTTGATACGGCCCTTTATTAGCTGAGTTGTACTAGGCAGATCTTGATTAGGATACTAGTAGTAAAAGTGGTTTTATATTTAAGCAGTGATGTATTCAACTGTGGAGAAGCAGAATCCTAGAGGCTGTAAGTTTTTTTTTTTTTATTAATATTTGATAAGTTGCATTTATTGTCTAAAGTCGTGATTTTCGAACTTTGATTCACTATTTTATTCACTACTTTTTCAGCACAACAGTTTCTTGCAGTCTCACTTACCATCATTATAATTATTTATATAAATCTAATTTCACTTTTTCCGGGAGAGGTGTAGTCCGTAGATTTTTAATCTGATGTACATAAGTTTAACACTAATGTCATTATTGGAGTGGATAGTGGTAACCAATACTACATATTCATACTAATATAATAGTTGCAAACAACGTTTAAAAACACCAATGAACACTAAATGCGTTTACGTACCAGTAATCAGAATGTACAGTTTAGCTTGAAACTGTCTCGCTACAACACGCGCTATGAAAATTAATAATAATTCATGCTGTATAGAACCTGTAGAATGTTCGATAAAGGCAATGTTCTTGTTTGCAAAAGTATTAGAACTTATTTATGTATTGCTTGCTGGGCATAGCATTGATGTCTCATAAATTTCATTGATCTTTTCGTTACGTTTCTAACACTAACGGTCAGGATGATGCGTTCTCTGAAATATGAGATTTCTCCTACAATCTCTATTAGATGATGAAATCGATCTCCTACGAGCTTATTATTGTAGAGAGCGTGGAAATGCCACATCTTTTACCGCAATCAGGTAACTGCTGGTCAAACCAATACCCATATATGTGGCCGAGATCAGAGGGTGCAGACTTCAATGCAAGAAACCGAATGTTTGGTGCCCAGTCATAAATAGTTTCGCATTAACATCCTAGTACCTAAGTCGATCGTCGCTTAAGCGAACCTTATCATTGTGATAAGTATAAGACCTAACGGAAAATCCCTAGCACGTTAGAGCTTACGAGGGTAGAAATATATAAAGGGAAAGTTGCAAGTTTGACATAAATTCGATTGGCTCGCTCAACATAATTGTTATCCATTATACCATCAAACACAAAACGTAACCAACTAGATCTAGTTCGAGAGACGGTCACTTGTTTGCCCTCCACTCAAGCCTACCTTTTGCTGTCTTCTTTGCCCTAATAAGATTTGCTCTACCCAAACGAAATAGCTCACGCCAAGAGGAAAGCAAATTGTAGGGCTGAAGTGGGAGGCTTTTACAGAGGCACTTCGTCTCAGTATCTAGTTCGGAAAGTGTCAGTCAAAACCAGTGTGAGTGTCCATGATTTATTAGTGCAGTTTGAATCCCTCTAAAATGTCCCTTTTTAAAGAATATATAATAACTAAAGCATGAAATACAAGGCACTAGATGTCTCTTCACGGATCCTTATAACGACATAAAATATCTTTACAAATACATTTTGATTTTGACATGGTGTGTAAGTTCGTTACGGTCAGTCGTATTTTGTATGTTGAGCATTTTCACTGCCTTTTATAAGAGTATGGTTTCTTTTAATTCCTCCCCCCCAAAAAAAAAAAAAAAAAAAGTTTTAGATCCACACACAATATACGCAACATTCTATATTTCATACTAGTTTAACCTTAATTGCCTGGCGAGGACAACGGTCGCCATATAAGATCCTTAGAAACCTGGGAGACATGAAACCGCGGCCAGTGGAAGCTTTCTTCATCCAAGGCCCAGATAGGATTTAAGAAATACGTGAGGCATGTGCGTGCTTTTCAATATAACGATGACAGCGTTGGAATATTAGCTGTTCGGACAGAACATTATTTTATTTCTGAAGCACCATCATAAGCAATAGTTAAAGGATTAGCTCACTCACTGACTGATCCACAGCTTGAAAAGTAGACCTTTATAAACATAAGTACAGAATAAGCTTCCTTCCTGATCCATACATCATTTAGAAAACGAAGCTCATCTGCTCTTGAATACCATTAGAAATATAATATTGTAAAAATAAATAGCACATTTGGTTCATGACAGCGCAGCTTAGATTGACTAAGATATTGGCTTTAAAATACCTTCATAAACATATGAAAAGTTAGCTTCTTGATAAACAGCTAAGATAGATTACTTATGCTCTCTAAATCATCCTTTGTAAACGCAAGTATGGAATAAGCCTGCGTCCTGGCCAATGCGCAAATAAGAGAGAGAAATTCAGTGGCTTGTGCGTAGGATTTTTCATCAGATGAACAAAACGAAAAAAACTCAAAATGAAGAATTCGTCTAAAAGTTACGGCTGCATTTATCATGCTTAATGTCGAGTATTTAAAAAAAAATGTCTTCCGTTTGTTTTCCTCATCTATATTGTCTTTCAATAATTATACTTTTATCTTCACTCATGCACGCTTAAATTAATATTTGTTTGGGCGCGTTAAGTACAAAAAATATGTTCGGAAACGCCTCTTCGTTCGGAGCAGAATATTTATTATCGATATTCATTTGCCGAAATGTATAAGCAAATAAATCTGACCATTCTCGATATAAATTTAGGTTTATAGTGTCTACTTCTGTGTCAGCAATTTAAAGGAATGAAACCTTACACACAGCTGCTGAGCTGTGCGAAAAATCTTGAGATCACCAAAGAGTGAGCAGGCTGTATGAATGGGACATACCGGTCAATTTTATTCCTTGCCAAAAATTAAAAATTATGTAAAGTGTTATACAATAAATTATACTTAGGGATAGTTTGAACACTATTGTTTACTGTGATTTTTTTTATTTTAACGCTGCAGCGGTAAACGAACTCCTCTTGAAATCCGCATGGACTTTTCTGTCCCCATATTCAAGATAGAGAAAAGGATGTTGTCACAGACATTGCACTTTCGCCTAGGCCAGACTTAGACCAGTTAGTTTCCTTTTTAGACGCTTAGGAACAAAAGATCTCTGTTAAAGGCTTACACAGTAGTGGCCATTATCCCTGTGCTGTAGGTTTGGAAAATAGTTGGTTTTAGCAGCATGTTTGACATGCGATGATAAAGTGGGCTTCAATGAGATTCTCTTGGTATGCACACATGTACGTGTACATTATTGTACTATACATTTTGTTAATACAAAGTTCGAAAATGTTTTTGCACTGCTTCGTCGCTTTATAACTGACATTAATTGTTTTAAAGCTTGAAAATATGAATGCGTAGATTGTTTTATTTAAGTGAACTTATAACTTCTTGCAGTGTTCCATAATTTTAGCTGATATGATTTTTCAATATTTCGACACACACACACACACACTTTGAGATGATTAAAAAAAAATAGGAGATAAAGATGTCTACCCGCACAGATGAATAGATAGAGAAATAGCATTCTGGTGTATTCAAGTGATGTCGAAATACCGCAATGAACTATTTTTTTTTTTAATAAAATGAAAGGACCGTATTAATCATAGCCTCAATTCAGTTTATTTTGAAAAAAAAAAGTTTCGATCTTGAAAGATCTGGTTGGCTTTAAAATCTAAATGTCAGATAATTATACTGTTATGCAATATTTTTTTCTTTCTATGCTAACATGTTCAAGTTACTGCATGGTTACATGTAATTTTGAATTATTCAAACTCATGAATGTGTCAAATATCCTATTTCTCACATCGCGAAAATAACAATAGTTTATAACTGTAGCTCGCCAAAGCATATATAAAATATTTTCATGTACTGCAAGAGTACCTTCAAGTTATCCAAACTGATGAGTAATGTCATTGTTTTTTTTGCTGAAACAAAGGTCAATATTATAAAACCAGGGTCCTATTCAATCAAGAGATCAACTCAGAATAAGCTAACTAGGCTTACCGCAATTTCATCAAGGCTTTTTTGGTTTTTGTTTTGATCTGGGAAGGTTGTAAAACATCAGGTTCATGAACGTCATTTAAATAGAATGCTAGTGCCTACGTGATCCAATGCTCCGACATCATTGATTTTCAATTGAATAGTTTGCAGATTCTAAATCATTCATTAAAAAAAAATAAAAGCAGAGTCATTTTCTATAGAATGCTGACATCAAATCATTCCAAGTCAAAGGAATAAATTGAATAGAGGCTGCACTTTATAATGAAGCTTTATTTGAACCTTAAAACATCCTCGTAGAAACACAAAAATAAATTATACAGTTGGATTGATATAAATATATAGAGAAAGAAATAGATACAGACAGATAGGTACACGGTATTGTGAAGAAACAAGGAAAGAGAGAGAGAGAGAGAGAGAGAGAGAGAGAGAGAGAGAGAGAGAGAGAGATTGGAAGAGAGTGATAGTGAAAAAGGGAAAAGA
>BLXT01002238.1:2247091-2259138 GCA_019648995.1 Plakobranchus ocellatus | reverse complement strand
AAAAAAAAAAAAAAAACTAAAATCACCAACTACACAACCCATAGGTTGCTGTAAGGTGTGATACGTTTATAAAAGCTTGCGAAAGGCGAAACAGAAAGAAGGAGAGACGGAGACAGAGAAATTTAGAGAAAAGAGAGAGAGCAGTGATAGACGGGAAGAGAAAAAAGAGGGGAAAAGAGGAAGAGACGAATTGTGCAGCCTTTAGATTGCTGTAGAGGGTGTGGATGAAATGCATGGAAAAGATACAGCAAATAAAAAGTTTGCCCTCGTTCACTGAATATGAAATATATTCTAAACAACAACAACAACAACAACAACAACAACAACAACAACAACAACAACAACAACAACAACAAACGCAACAATAATAATAATGATAATAATAATAATAATAATAATAATAATAATAATAATAATAATAATAATAATAATAATAATAATAATAATAATAATCAGTGTGCGTAGATAGTAATCTTAAGGCTTAGAATAATCACGATGAGTGTTTTGTCAGGAATAGGGTAAAACGTGAATATGGAATTTTACATTGAGAGCAAGTATCCAAAGCTAAGCCGTTTTTGCGTACGAAGATACTACAGTCCCTTGCCATTCTTGTCCGCAATATGGCGACGACTCTTCCTTCCTGCAGGCCGCGTCACATGACCCGCTGTAGGCCTGTGAATCAAACATAGGTTCAAAAGAGCAAGTACTGATCGACAAGTTTTTCTTTTCATTATCTCTTTTGCTTTCTTGAAATGAGGAATAAAGGAAACAGCTCAAGATGTGATTCTGATATTGCAATGTGTGCGTCTACTGAAGGGCATTTCTTCAAACCTTAATATCTGACAATTTGCTATTTTCCATGAATGGTTCCTTAAATGTCAAATTTATCCAAAGCAAAAGATTCATTTATAAAGCTTAACTCTAGATACCTTATTATAGTGAGCCACTGAAATCTTATTAAAAAAAAACAAAAAAAAAGCATAAAAAATCTGTCGGTATGGAAAATCCTATCTATACGGAAAATGCAGTCATTGATTTTTAAAACTCACTTGCTTATTAATAGAAATCTGTTTGTCAGGGCGGGGAAACAAAAGATTTATAATGCCTATTTAATGCTATTTCCAGTCCAAATTCCACCTATTTTCTATACAAAGCAACTAAATCCACAGTTTAAGGAAGCCTACTATAAACTATTCACGATCTTTTAAATGTTGTCGAAGGTTTCAAAGTTCTAAAAGTTTTTAGAATCTTATTTCTAGATGAGCACGCCATGTGGCCTTAAAAAGTTTGTACCGCCCTAGATTCCTAGCCTGTCCGCCCCTCCCATATGTTTTGCTAGGACGTAAAAAAATGATTTAATTTTTGTTCCATTTTTTATCTCGATCACCCCTCTCCTCTATTGAATAGATGATGGTTAGTTTCGTGCGACTGAAGGTAAATCTGTCTACATGAGGTTTAATTTAGTTGCCTTCTTTTTTTTTTCCACAATGTACAACACAGCTAGATTTTCCCTATAGATAACAAAATGATGGCCAAAGAAAGGCAACATCTTCATCATGCCTGATAGCTATTTTACTAATCTCTGTAACTATCTTCTCCGAAAATATGCCTAAGTTTGCCCTCTTGCGAATATTGCTTATCTTGACTTGGAATAGTTTAAACATATTAAATTGCCATATTATTTTTCTTTCAAGAAAACTTGAAAAAGGGATCGATGAGACCATGGGTTCAAGAAAAAAAAATAATGAGCAACCTTTTACCATTTTCTTTAAAGGTTTAGGACTGTGGTTACTTTGCGGGATGAATAAACACATTCATTTTCTAAAGTGGAAAATAATTGCATTTCAGTAAATTCCTTCACCATTTTTATTGATCATTAATTGTTCTACGTGAAGAACCAAACAAACTACACTGAATTGTCAATGGGTATTTCCGATTTGATGTTGATCTTCGACAACCAGCCATCATCGACATTTCTAGTTTTATCGGAAAAAAAATAAAAATTCAGACTTCATCCCATCTATCACAGCGCGCATGATACTTTAGATCAACGCCCGGGCTATGGTATTGGCTACTTTCTGAAAGTATACCGTAACAACATTTTAAAAAATAATATCTATCGAAATGAGAATAGAATGTGTTTGATTGCTTTTGCCTTGTGTGGATTAAATAATATAATATTTCTTTCTTTAAAACATTACAATTTCACATACGTTTTTGTGTCCCGCTTTGAAATTGGCTTTACAAGCTCACCTCGACTAAGCGTTCAAGTTTCCTAAAAGTAGATCAAACTTCTGGAACTCATAATAATTCAATGAAAATTGGCTTTAGCGGGCTAACTTAGCCTTTTACGAAAGGTCAAATTCACAATTCACGAGCGGCCTGTACAGCATTTTAACAAGGACTAAACATTTCACAAAAGACTCGTTCAGCCATTTCAGCTTGAACTCATTCAGCATTTCAACAATGTGTCGCCAATATTTTCATCAAAGCTCGTTCAGTATTTTAACAACAATGAAAAAAAAATACCAGCATTGTTTCACTAAGTATTAGCTCAGCCGTTTAATAGGAATTCTGTCAGCATCTCACCGAGACTCATACTTCACTTTTCTCAGGGTTCAGAGCTCCCCAATGAGCTCAGCCAGGCTGATATCAGCCCTGCATCTCATCCCCTTGAGTCATCGAGAACACCGTCCAGACTCAGCTCCTATCAGCCCACAAGCTTCAGGGACTGGGAATTTTATCACCATGTTTACTTGCACTAGCGATCAGGCAAGTCCATTCTTTGTAAATTGTCAATAGTTTTCAACCCATATGAACCATCATTAAAAATAAAATTATGAAAAGCTAAAAACTCTAGGCTCTGTAATCTGATTTCTATTCATGTTGATGAAAAAAAATATAAATTTACCAGTTTATTCTTTAACGTTATAGTTTCACTTTTAGAAGGAAACAAAAAATTTTGCTCTGATGATAAAATCACCATACCATTATTGAAATATAACTTAACATGGAGAAACGGGTTATTGTTGTACGTTTGCGACGGCATAGGCACGATTGTTTTACATTTTAAAGGGTATATCCACACATGGATCCACCGCATAGTAAAGGGGTTACTTATACCTGGGAAAAATCACTAAACATTGATGGTTGACTAGAGCGTTCTTTTGTGTTGTTTCTGCCTTTAAGTTTTAAACTTTAATGATATGTCTCGGGGTGTGAATAAGTTGAAACGGGCTGGTAATCTCTATGTGAGAGAATCGCTGCTCTGCAATTATGGTTTTTGATGATTAATTGTGAGCTGATTTGTATTAATTATCAATTGCAATGAGCTGGCCATCATTACTTACAAGATTACGGCTGATGGAACTATTATCATTAAATTTTTAAAATTACTTTTCATTTTCCATAGCTTCTATCGTCAGAACAAAGAAAATTGAATGTGATTATGAGGACATTTTCTTTTCTAACTGTGTTTGCCGCTCGCGCCGTAGCAACGCTTTGATGTTGACATTGAAGTTTTTCTGGTTATTTTTTTAAACGAATCCATTTGTTTGTAATTTTAAAACGTGTGTTGCCATTCCAAACCAACTATAAGTTTTAGCTCGAACATAGACAGGATTTCAACAAACCGTGCCCACAGTAATGTCACAAAATTTAAGGCGCGTCAAATAGTCTAATAGCAGTAGAGGAAAAATTAAAAGGCATTTATTCATTTTCCCATGCAAAGGGTTTCATGAATGAAACAAATAAATAGCGTTTTAAGAAAGAGAAAACTTTTGTATAATATGTATGGTGTGTGGGGAAAGGTAAGTTTATGTTTAGGGCATTGAACTTCGATCTTTTAGCATATTTGATTTCCTAAAATCATCTACAATACATCATTCAGTTTAATGTGTATTGTCCTCCTGTGACTTGTCTCTGCTTCCTCTTCAACCAGACCAGCGATCTCTCCGGACTAGGAACCGCCAATATGGATTCCAAGTTTGTCATACACCAGGTACTCATCTCAGCTCTTGTGGTTACCTGCTTTGTTTGTACAAAGACTATTCTCGACAATGTACGACGCAGCAGAGCCAAGATTAGCGTCATTATTGTCGGTGCCGGGCCCATCGGGCTGACGTCTCTGCTGGTAGCGGCGCGCTGTATCCGTGTGGCTCGTATCGTTGTGTATGAGGAGCTGTGTCGCAAGGCCATGCTGTGCACGCCACACCAGATCGCCTTTGATGTGAAGAGCGTGCACTTCTTAAAGCGCCACGGAGTGGACTTTGATAATATCGAGGGCTGCTGGGAGGCCGGGTGTTTCTACACTAGGCTTGCTGTCTTTCAAGAATATATGCTGGATATCGCACCCAGATTGGGCAAATCGGTAGATGTTCGAACAGGAACAAAGGTATTGAAAATAAATTGTGATGGTTTTCGATTTAGTATTCTGAATTTTTGAAATATTGACTTTTTAAATGAACCATGACCATCGACTACCAAAGACCAAACCACCACGATGAATTTCACACAATCTTTTCCCGTAAGCTACTTATTTTAAACATCCAATCCCATTTATCTTTTCTTGTTGCTTTGGAATAAAATTAATATTTTCTCTCTTGGCACGAGCCCTTTGTGATTCAATTTTATATTTCTCTTTCGTCCTGACTGCTCTGTGCAAAGAATACAGGCAAATGGGATTGCTTGGCAAGAAAAAATGTAATTATTATATAAGAGAAAAAGCCAAATTATATACTTACATTGATTGATTCGTAATGAAAAATTAAATCACAATGTCTCATTTTGCTTAGACTGTTAAGTTCAAATTTTATCATCTTTTCCTTCGACTGCTTTGTTTGGATAGTTAAGATATCAGTCTTTAGCTTGATGACTTTTCAAGGTAGCCTATTAAAACTTTGGAAAGAGGCTCTCTAATGTCACCCTAAATAGCGTAACGAAAGCTCCAATTTGGTCAGAAGGCTAAGGTTCTGCCCTATTTCAAGTCATTGTATCGGAGCAGCTTTGCCAGTTCCCAGAAATAGATTATGATTGATGATAAAATGTTTCATAAGCTCTTCTTTGATAAAGCGAATGATTGGCCTTTTTGTTGTGTTTTTATCTAACTATGGTCATTATAAATAAGCATTATTTTGAAACATCAATATCTGCTGTGTCGTGGAGTTCACAAAGCATTTTCCATAGTTAGAAGCATATTTATATTTAATATTATTATTATTATTATTATTATTATTATTATTATTATTATTATTATTATTATTGTTATTATTTTATTTTATTTTTTTGTGAAGATTCACCCAACCCAACCTCCTTCTTCTCAAACCCTCTGATTCCAAGTAAATGTTTCAGAACTGTTTTTATCTTCCTACCGCCAGAAAGCATGCTATATTTCAAAATTGAATATCTGGACCATTAAAGGAAAAAAAAAACTTATTCCATCCTCCTGCGCATTCGTGAAGTGTCACTATAACAAAACGTATGATCAGGCTGTCTTCAAGGCTTTTCTCTTTCCCCTCTGAATCAAATCCAGTTTACACGCGAATCCTTACGTGACCTGGAACGTATCTCCGGTCGAAAACTGGTCATCGCTTGTGATGGGTCGAGTGGTCAGGCTGCACAAATCCTCGGCCTGAGTGACGAGTTTGCCCAGCAGTCGTGTCGGGCATACGGTGCAGTGGCGGCTCTGGACAGGCCGTCCGAGTGTCAGATCCCGTTACCGGTGAGGGATACACTTTCTTTACTAATCTAGGGTGGGGAGGATTAGATGGGTATGATTATTGTTACAATATGTAAGGGTGGGCAGTAAGATGAAAGTACGATAAGATAATTTGTTGGCAATTTCGCGAAACGCTTATTTTTGTATTAATATTTTTAACATGAGATAGTATGAAGAAATTGCTATTTCCTCAAATCAGAAGTTCTTTTATATGAGCTGGGTGCTGTGACAAATCCTTTATGGAAAACTAAAATCTGGTTTATTCATAATGACTGATACAGAGACAATCATTCAGACACACAGATATAAAGGCAGATAAATAGGTTCAGAAATTGATAGGTAGATTGATCTAATGTTAGACAGATAGAACTGACAGATATATAGATAAACTATATTGCCAGATTGATTTATACATAGAAGAATAACTTACATGGATTGAAGAGTAGATAGAAAAATAAACACACAGACAGACTCGTTTGGGTTTTGTGCATATTGTCGGTCTCCAGGCGAGATGATCTCAGGCTTTCAGGTCCCCTTAGTAAAGAGCATAGTGGTCGGCTCGAATTCACGATAGATAAGTTCCAAAGATTTTCCTACCCACTGTGCAACCACTGCTCTTAGGCAGAGAGCCAGCCAGCCAGCCAGACGGCCAGAAGACAGATAGATAAATAGAAAGATAGATAAATACTAGGTAGACAGATTTACAGATAGATAGATAGATAGATAGACAATTATTTAATAACGAAATAATAAAGCCCAGATCGACTGCATTACATGAGTATAACTGTATTGTCTAAGAAAAAAAAAGAACCTTAATTGAAGCAGGCATCATATGAGGAAAAAAAATGAGGGAAATGTTTTAGTCTGTTATCCAAAGCTGCCTGATTCCGGAGAATGTTATGTTGTATTTGTTTTTTAACATTTATGAAAAGTCACATCATTCTTAACGTCAGCTTTCTTTGTTTCTCTCCTTGACTCAGGAACGGTATGTGCACAATCTTCACTTTGATCTCACAGCCTACGGCTCAGACACGTCAGAAGTTGACGGCTATCACGGGTTCTCATTTAAAATTTTTGGGACGTCCCGAAATAGATATATGACATTGTCTATACCAAAGTGTGAATACCCCCTCGTGAAAAGTCTGAGAACCGTTCTAGATAGATCAGTAAGTGAAAAGTACTTATGTTTATGTCATACAAAAGGTGTGTGTATTGCATAAGTAGTATTTTCTAGAAGCTGTGGACCGTGTGTATAACAGAGAGCGCTGTGAGATTGTTGGGGAGCTTGCTGAGAAATAAACCGCGGAGATGTTGGAGAGCTTTTTGTTCAAAATGATCGTGGATATTAAATTCCTTTTCCGCTATTGTTTTTTATGCAAATCAATAAACTTTCCGTTCAATTTTTGGCAAGACTTAGAGTGATTTCTTTCTTCAGTCTAAATAAAAGAACTCATAGTCACAGATAGTATCCAAGTGGATCTATAACTTAATAGCCCTAAGCTTTTCGTTTCTGGAATATTAAGGCTGTTTATGAACACATGAACTTTGAATAAAATCTTGTTTTTAAGGTTTTGAAGAATCAAATAGAGAAAGAATGAGTAAGTCAATCACTGTCAAAAAAGAATTATAGCCAAAGGTTCGGTTAACCAGTATTTTATAAAGAATTTTTTTCTACCCGTAAGAAATTATTGGCAACACTTGAGGATAATGAGAAAGTGCTTTTGCAGAGGAGATGCAGT
The DNA here is from genome assembly GCA_019648995.1 of Plakobranchus ocellatus. Lineage (NCBI taxonomy): Eukaryota > Metazoa > Mollusca > Gastropoda > Plakobranchidae > Plakobranchus > Plakobranchus ocellatus. Next base: position 2,251,683 of record BLXT01002238.1, on the reverse strand, counting down.
TCTTTTTATAGGAATTCTATGTAAATTATGGACAGCATAGATAGGATCTGGAATTAAAAAAAAAAGTGCTAAATCAGAGAGACCATGAAAGACAAGTTGTGCGTCAGGCAGATGTCATTTACCGACTATGCGAAAAAAAGATCAAGTGGATAAATCAATTTTCTAGGGAAAATTACAAAACAAGGGTTAAGAGCAGATGATCTTACGAAGGATAAGCCTCAACAATAACGACATAGGTGGAAAAAATGTTTAAAATGGACTGACTATCATTTTATGCAAAGCAAGAGTCATGCAATTTTAAGGAATTTCATTATGAATTTTTTATAAAATCATGTTCATCTAGTTGCTCATTTTCCTTGTTGTGGAACAAATTTTTTTTTTATTTCACCCCTCCAGATGATGCGCAATATTTTCCTCAAGTGCTTTAACACATACAAATCGAGTACAGAGCCGCATCTCAGCGATCCTATAGCTGTGAAACATATGAAATTCAGCCCGAGGCTTTTTGAAATCCGCTTGTCTCAGAGAGTGGAAAATACAGCTTACTTTCAGGTGAGCGCGTGCTACTGCACATCATAGTCATTATCATAATTATCACCCACCCACTTTATTATCTGTCGAATCAAATGCCTAGCTTGTTATAATGATGAAAATAATGTCCGTATTATATCTCGGTTTTCCTTAACTCTTTTTTTTCCCTGTGCATTTTTTGTATTTGTTTTTGACCTGATTTAATAAGCGAAAGAGTTATATTGAGTTAAATATTTTTTTTTTTGGTTTGATGTTATTTTAATTTTTAATTTGCTCTTAGTAATAAGTGCCATATGTTTTCTATATCTCTTGGCTCCGAATAGTGCAAGGAAGGCATATCCCACTAGATGTATAAGGGGTCTGTACATTCGCCACCTTTTGCTCAAAACAATTGCTATCAGTCTAATACTAAGCTGACTTTATTCCTGTTATTCTGTCTATACTTTTCTATAATCATACAAGAAAGGAGAAAAAAACTAAGCAACGGGCCACAATAAATGGATCTAACAGACGACAGCCAAGAGGGCGAAAAGAATAGTCAATTAAGTTTGTTGGCTTTCCTGCATCTACAGGCCACTTCTCTATCTAGTTTGCCATTTCTGTTGAAAATGCCAGGTGTTTCAGCCCATTGGTTTACCTCCATTAGGTTCTGTTGAATTTTATGTCCATTTTTTTGTCCTCTATCGATTGTCATTACCTCAGTTTCCTGACGTTGATCCTCATGTAATAGTACGTGTAACTTGCGTGCGACTAGCCGGTTCCCGTGCTCTTTCATGCTGAGCCTTATTTTTGTTCGTTGTAGCCTGGTTGTCTGCGAACATGAATGCACTGAGTGCCTCATGGTCTGGGTTAAACCTTTGTAATCTTGGCCACGTAGACTGTGAAGAGCACACAGCCCTATCTAATCTCGGATATGACAGGGATTTAGTCAGTAATCCTCTCTTGGTCTGCACTGCAGTCCTGCTGTTGGCATACAGGGCGCGGATGTTGTATGTTGGTGTCCCAAAATTATAGTTCTCGTTCACGTCGTGCGAGATCATAATGGATAATCTAGCCAGATGTTTTCTGGTGAGCTGCGATTGGCTTAGTAAGTTGACAGAAGATACAGCTGCTTATTGAAACAAAAACAAAATAAAACCAACCAAGAAAAATGAATGCATCAGGGCGAAGATGAAAAGGATGTGAAAAAAAGCGGCAATTCTTCATCTATCATTTCAGTTATGTTTAAGTGATACTGTTCGTGTGTTGTCTTCAAATAAGCACCATTTTCCAGTGTATAATCAAAGAAAGCATAATATCTTACTGTTAGTTTTCTTCCGTAATGCCTCCAAAAAGGCAAGGGATTTTTGTGTAAGAAGGTATTATATCCTTTTTGTTGTATGAAATATACATACATGGTTGTCTTTTAAGTTTAAAAATCTTATACAAAATAGAGAATGTTAATCCTAACCCAGAAAGCCATAACCTTTTAATCTTATGTTACATCGTTCTTTATGTCCTATAAAATATCTAAGAGAATACGTATTCTCATGTTGGCAGGAACCTGATATGTTTGTTTTAGCAGAGGGTGAAGCTGCAAGGTGCTATAATATACATACAGGTAGAGTAAAATCTTTTTGTACTATGTATGAAAACTTTTAGAATCATACCTCAATAAAAACAACATTGTAACTAGTTGCAATATAACTATAATAAGAAAACTCTGACGTTGGCTTTGATTGAGATGATGATAATGGCAATAATGATAAAGAAGAAGAAGAAGCCAATATATAAATCTTGGTGTAGCGACGTGATGGTCTAGCTATAATGATGTGAATAGCGATGGTGGTGGTGATGATGGAGATGATGATGAACAAATCTCAACATCTTTGAGAAAAACAATTCTGGTTGAATCATTTAGATAAACGCACACCAACAAAATGATATTGTTCTATCATGATAGTGAATTAGCGGAGGCGTTGGTGGCACAGTGGATGACGAATCCATCCTGAGATCTACAGGGACCCTTCTGTTGCGGGTTTGAGCCTCGCCACTGGCGCTCTGGCCTGACAGAGGGCCTGAAAGCCTGAGATCACCATGTGGTGTACAGGCTATGTACATATAACCAATCAGCCAAGAGGGCGTTCCATTAAGTAAAAACTGCTAAAGTTTTGCGATTCTCATCAAGAAATCCTTTTCCTTGTCAGGTATGGATGTGAATGTGGGCCTGCGCGGCTTGATGGCGCTACCAAACTTCCTGACTGTGATAACTCTGGCCGACACAGACCACGCCATACTGAAAGCGCTCACACAGAAAAATAAGGACGCCGAGCGTGTTTGTCGTGAGTTTACTCGTACGGGCCTAGCCGAATACCACCTGTCCAGGTCGGCGCGAGTATGACCAGCACTCTTCTCCCGCCAGGCTGGGAGACAGGACAGGGTAGATAGGCTAGAAGTAAAAAATTGTAAACTGTTTCAGCTGTGAATGTTTTGAGCACTGGCTTTCCCCTTCTTCCCCGAGAAACTAAATTTTTGTTCACTTAAGCAATTAAACAAGTTTAACATACTTTTTGATCACACTTTCTCTGGGCCAATTTCATATGATCTTTAATGTTGTGTCTGGTTTTTTGACGAATACGCCAGGTTTACTGAAAAGACTTTCTGTCCATTTGGAAAACGCGACAATTGTGCTTTACATCAACCTGACGTGATTTGATGGTGTTAGTGTTTTTGCGCTGTAATAAGTTAAATAGTTAAAGTGCTCAATGATGAACATAATTTGTGCGTCGTGTTTATAGCATGTGTATATGCAGGTAAAGATTGCACATGTATTGTATGAATGTGTAGAAGACCGGATGTGGCGATATTCATGTAGACAAGAGAGATTTAAATTTTCAAATGAGCAGGTGTTGTTTGGAAAAAATGTACCAACTTATGACAGTTGAAAAACTATAAAACTTTTGTGTGACTTTCTTTCATGTGAAAACTTTTATGTTAAATTACATCATACAAAGATTTGTTTGATAGAACTTATCTGAAGATATGCAAGAAAATGATTAGAATAATAAGTGTGGCAGCAAATGTATTAGCAGGAAAGGAATAGTGTGGTAAAACCATCACTTAAGAGACGGATTTTTTTTTTTACATTTACAGTTATTAGATTTCGTGTCCTGTGACAAATGAAGAAGCTGTGTATGCGATTGCTCACTACTTGTGAGCCATTGAGCACATAATTTTTCCCTAAAATAAAAGTAAATATTAGTTTTTCTATACTTAATCAGTGCTTCTTTCCGAATTGAATAGCCCTGAATGTAGTTTTTGGTTGTTTTTATAGCCATTGTTATTCTTTCTGTTGATTGAATAATTCCAAAAGAAATTTGTAGAAGATAGTGTAAAAAAAAAGTTAAGCGTGGGAAAAAACAACAGTGATAAAATGTTTCTATGCATCATGAGCTAACGTGAAGTTGGAAAAGTAAGAGTTGAATTTTTATTGGAGAATGGGAAGATTTCCTTTATTTAAGATACGTTTCCATACAATTATTAAGACTAAGATTTTGTAAATGAGTGTGATTCAACCATTCCTCTGTAATCTATGAGGTGGCCAAAGAAAAATTACACACAATGCGCTGTGGACAGTTGCCCACTACATTTAAAAATATATCAAAAGGAGAAAAAAAGGGCAGTCTTCAAAATTACGTATAATTTCGCAGAACTGAGCAAGAGACCCTCTAATTTAGTCCCAAGTTTTGCGGATTACTTTGTGGAGGTGGCATAGTACACAAGATTTTTTTTATTCTGTGATCAAAACAGTGTGAACTATAATATTTTGATCTCAATACATCCATATTGTTACTAACGCCTGATTTTCCTGGGCCGCCATTATATCTTAAATGTTTTTGCAAGAGTGCATATTTGTTTTTGCTTTAATTTTAACTTTTATCATTCGCATCTTCTTTATGTCCATCCAAAAGACTGTATTGCGTTTCTCTGATATTGTTATTGTATTTATTAATATTATTATTATTATTATTATTATTATTATTATTATTATTATTATTATTATTATTATTATTATTATTATT
>BLXT01002238.1:2185654-2197553 GCA_019648995.1 Plakobranchus ocellatus | reverse complement strand
GGGGAGGTAGGTATAAACAGCGCTCAGAAAGCTCCCGCGAGAGGTCTCGTGAGGAGGGGTATGGAGGACAACAATGTTCAAGAAGCCCCAGCAAGAAGTCTCGTGAAAGTGGGGACAAGGAACCATCACCAGATATCGAGAAGTCCGGTGTGTCACAGAAGTGACCAAAATAGGAATGCAAAGAGTTACAGACGTGACTGCAGCCAGATTCCCATTTATCAAAGACGGGATGGAGGCAACAGAGGTATCCAAAATCAGATGTCTAGGAGGTCACATGTGCGACCGCAACCAGCCCCTCACGGAGGAGACAAGGGCCACAGACGTGGTCATAATGGGAGCTCCAGGATACGTATCCATGATTAGGAGGTTCTCAGAGGTGGATCAACTCATCCTCCTGAGTCCAAAACTGCACGGGAATGCATCAAGAGCAGTGAGAGATTCATGGAATATTCACAGGTGTGGATTCAGTAGGATAATAAAGTGGCATACTTACTTGAACCCGGGCGTTCACGGACGTGAATATCCCGGGCCCGCACAGGGCCTGATGGGGGCCAATGCAGTGGCAGGCCTGCACAGGGCCTGGTGGGGGCCAGTGCAATGGCAGGGTATTTGGGGGGTCATCACCATGCACAGATGTGATTTCCACACACCTTCTTTACCTCAGGTGGGGACCGCATCTTTAGGATGGGGGAGAGTGTGGAGGAAAGTAAATGGCCTTCCCCTGTGTCAGAGGGCATGGCACACTCAGGTTGTGCTGTGATGTCATGGGACATCACAGCATAACCTGGTGAGATTAACTCACCCTAAGAATAGGTGAGAAGTATGTACCAAACATTCATGAATGACTTTTCCTTATATAGTCATGCCTTTTTTTCATTTTTAAAGTATTTCATCCCATTTAAATTATCAAAGTGAATTGCGACAAAATCTAGAACTTAAAATGATATCTCGATTGCAAACTTTCACCGCCTCTGCTTCATCCATTCCAAGGTGTTCTGTCTTTTGGGACGACCTGTTCTCCTTTTTCCAGAGTTTGGTTTTGGTTTTTTGTATATAGCCAGCCCACACCAAGGTGATCTCAGCCTTTTTCCAGGGACCTTGCCTACATGTATTTTTCTGTAGGCCTATACATTTGTGCTTCTTTTCATTTCCAAAGTGAGTTCATCTTTCCAATTTAAGTTATGTTCAGGAGTTAATTTAAACTTATCTTTGTTTTCATAGCCTTCAAGCCCTACTATTTTTTAAATTAGACTGTATATAAGGATTTCTTTCAAATTATGCAAAACGTCCCTCTTTAATTGCTGAAATTCTCTCCAAGTCAAGATGTCAACTTCCAGACTTCAGGATCCTGCTCAGATAAGGACAAATTGAATTGAGGTTGCGTCACATAGCAGTAATTTCATTTGATAAACTTTTGGTTTGAGTGAAGGACATCACGTCTGAGTTCATAGGCTATGAATACTGAATGAATTATAGCAGGCGCTAGATTAATTTTAGAAATTAAACCTTATTAAGGCTGCACTATGCAAAGCATCTTTATTTGGTTTATGTTTTACTTCTGGGATTTTCACTTCACTTGCAAAAGAATGTTAGATCTTTTGCCTGGCTACAAAAGCAGTTATCATTTAATCTCAGTCAAGAAATATACTGGAATAAGGCTACATTTCAGGTGGCTAATTCTTTGGTTCCCATTGTGGTTCATGAATTTTTCACTTTTTTGCCAAGCATTCTTTGCATTTGGTTTACTGCATGTAGATCTATATCCAAGTTAGGTAGATTATGGCTCTGTTCAGGTTTAGAGAAATCTGCTTAAAGTCGTAATATGATAAGACATTCTTCAGCATATAGTTTAAGGCAAACCTCCATATATATGCTGAAATATATGACTTTCTAAAATCAGTAAGTGTTTCTTTGTTTTTATGTACTTAATGCGACTCTGGGATAGGTAAATTATGTTCAGGGAAAAGTCTGCTCCTTTCCCGTTCATTTGAACGGGCAAACATGCTTGTGTATATATATATATATATATATATATATATATATATATATATATATATATATATATATATGTGTGTGTGTGTGTGTGTGTGTGTGTATGTATATGTTTATTTATTTATTTATCTATTAATTTATAAATATATATTATTTTTCTTCATATGCAATTACTTCTATGGTAATGCCCTAGGCAAAGTGATTATATTTGCGGATGGGTTTGCATCGCTCCATCTGTCCAACATCAAGATTAAAAAAAGCTCCGTTAGCGTCATTGATCAGAATAGTCAAATGAGATAGCAACACCGACCGAAAATCTGTTATAGAATATCGTTGACACTTTTTTGACGCAAAAAGGTGCCACTGCTTATGCATCACGGAACAGGTAAATCGTAACCATGGCTGTTATCACACCCAAAGGTGAATTACTTCGCTAATGTACATAAGCCCCTGAAATGATGACGCATGAAGGTGATAAAAACCAGGCTTCCTTACCAATTGCGAACAGTTAAAACGGAGTCGCAAATTAATCTTAATATTGAAAAGTCTGAAACGAAAGTAGGCCTATTTCAACAGTGATGAGCTTGAATAAAATTTAGAGGAATCCATTGCCTTCCTTAAATATTCGCAGGGTTCGAATATTTAAATGAATCTCATGAAAGCCTACACAGAAACATATTTTCGGGATTGGTACTCAGAATAACATTTGAGAAAATTATAAACAATGCATAGTCTATGTAATCTTATAGTACCGGTAGTTCGATTCGAATAATTTAAAAATGCACAGACTTATAAGTCAATAAAATAAATTAAAATACAATCTTCAAGAGAGATTGTTCAGTAGTCAAAGCGACAAAAACTAACAACAACACACCGGAGAGAAACAGAATTCATTACAGGGGTATAAAGTATCAATTGAAGATCGGGGACGCAAAATAGAGACGAGAAAACCGTCAAATAATAGACGACAATAAAAAGTGCAACAAATAAGGCATTGCTGCTTGATGCACATTCTTTTTATTATTGTTATTTTGATAATATTATTATTATATAAAAAACATCATATAAACATAAGATACACACACCATTAGAAAATTTAAACAGTATGGCTTCTTCAAGAATTTTGCATACATAGCCGATCAATAAGTACGTGTGATATTATATTATGAATACTTGCATGCAATTGTAACGGCAGGAAAACTGAAGGCAAATAATGTGACATAGACAACATCATGAAGCACGCAATAATTCCGCACTTTCTTCGCCTCACAATTTGCAGTGAAGCAACTAACATGGTGGAAGAACATTGGTAAAACTTCTTACTTTTGAGTTCGTGTGACAGTGTTTGCAGCCCGCACGGCAAAACCTCAGAGAGTAACTATTAAAGCCACGCTGTGTACTTGTAAACAATACAAACTTTTGAAACATTAGTGTGGATGCATGGAATCGACTCCGATTCAAATCTATTTGGTCGATTTCTTAATTTAATGGTATTTCTTGACTCACCATTTTTAAAAAGTAAGGTAAGAGCTGGACCTTATATGCAAGAACTCATAATAGTTTGAGGCAGTAATGTCTCAAAATATTTTTTAAGTTAAATCTACACACCACAAACATAGATACGATACAGCATGGGGTGAAGTGTATAGATGAGAAGATTATTTTCCCCATCAAATTGATAATGGATTTTAGTAAAATGAAATAATGATACAAAAATAATGCGATTGGCCAAGACAAGAGAATGAGTAGTACGAGATAACGAGATTGAGGGTGGGTGGAGAAAGATGGGTAGATCGGGGGAAAAAAAGAGGCAAGTAGAGACACATCTGAAAATTTCAGCTGACTTTATACGGCACAGGATTTTAGACTACTGCGATATGTATTATAGATAATGATGGTGCTCAATAGCAGGTCACGGTAGTTGTTCAGTGCACATACATTTACGATTCAATACAATCGACCAATTGGATTTTATTCAGTCTAAAGTTAGTGGTTCATTCGTGGTTTGTTTGTTTTGTAGCCTTGAATTGTGTTTGCAATCACAGCAACAAACAACTCTCAACTCCATCACAACTTTTGCAAGTCATGTCATTATCTCATAGGAGTGATTGCAACTCTCAAGAAAATTATTGCTTCTCCTAAGCTAATGCCACGCTGTAGCACCAAAGACAGGCATCTCTCCTGCATCTTTTTGGCAGTAGGGGGTTAAAAGCATAAAGTAATGGAAGACTACGATAGTTAGGAAAACCAAAATTTAATTTTAAAATGGTGCACGAATACACATTTAGTAAAACCCATCTAAATCTAACTCCAGTCAAATTCCATCGAACTTTTTTACAAAGGAACTAGATGCAGTGAAATAACTCTATTGTGAGCTTTTAAGTGCTTCAAAAGGTCTTTTTTTAAATGTAATTTCTGCACATGCCAATGTCATGCTGCCTAAACTTTTTTGCACCGCTTTAGCAGAGCTCTAGCTTGTCCGCCCATGCCTATATGCTTCGCTAGGGGCTATAAAAAGATTAAGTTTCTCCACTTTATCTAGAACATTTTATTCTATTGATTTCTAGGCAACCATAACCCTCGATCTTTTGTCGTAATCGCAAGCCTTTGAACCCATTTTGTAGCCGAGTGTCAATGGAATCGTCGGTTAGGTATTTGGTTCCTCTGCCACACTCAGTCCTTGGCCAAAAATCACTCTTATCAAGGTCGAATTTAGTTGATTTTAATTTCGTCAGATGGACGCGCACAAGCCGAGTGACAGAAGGCTGTAGTAGTCAAATGCTCTTTGTAGGCAGTGTTTGATGAGTCTATCTAGACTCTTCAATTACAGGCAATAAATGGACTTTGCTTTCCTGTGACGCAATAGCAAACATGTATATGTGTGCAACTCTTACGTTAGAAATGATTTGCGAGTTGCAGAGCACTTTCTTACAAACAAGATCTTTGAGTCTCTCCTCGCTTTACCACTTTCTTATCCTGATTTACAGTGTGCAGGTGTGTTCAGCTTTCCGCCGTATCTTTTAAAGGAATGGAGTTTTTTTTCTTCTTTTCTTGTATACTAGATATCATTCTCCGGGCTTCAATCACTAAAAAATACATGTTTTTAGGCCTACAATTTTTTACTGGGTTAAAAAAAAAATAACGTTTTGACTGGACTACATAAGAAGCGTACGTTCCAACATGCACAATTTCTCATTATTTTTACTTTGCTCGTGCAAATTTTGTCATCTTATAATAACCTGTTAACGCTGTGTTGTATAGCCAAAAACGAACTAGTTTTTACAAGCATCACAAAAGACAAGCCCAGGCTTGCGAAGTCGCCAACGGACTGAAGTAGATAGGATAAAGGTAATTTTTGTTGCATTGTTTGCGAATTCATTGGCAAAATTTCACACTTTTATCTGAAAATAATCTATGAACACGTCTCTGCATTTTACAATAATTAACCCAGGAAAATGTATTCACACAATTCAACATTAACTCAAACCAAAAAAGTATCAAACATAGGCATATTAGTAATGGCCATCAAAACTATCAACAGTTATAAACCAAAACAAAAGAAACTCTAAACAAAAACCATGAGTAGTTGTAGGCTTACTTAAACAACTAACAGCAAGTCCTTCCAAAGTCATTAAGGGTTATACGTAGAGACGTATGTTTCAAAATGAATGGGAAAGCTTTAGGATAAAAATGAAATAGAGTCAGTGAAAGGTCTTAGTGCTGAATCTTATTTGATGAACATTTCCCATACCTCTCAAAATGAAATGCCACATAGATTTTCCATTTTAAAAATTGAATGCTCTATCATAACACTCATTTTATTGCAAAATATGTTACACAAATAGCTTTACAAAAATGGTATATTGCACAAAACTATATTCGCAGTTATTTGTCACTACTCCCTCTCTCCTTCTCTCTTTCTTTCTCTCTCTCTCTCTCTCTCTCTCTCTCGCTTTCTCTCTCTCTCTCTCTCTCTCTCTATCTGATTTTCTCTGATTGTTTGCTAATTTGAAATGTAAAAGTATTCTCTCTTTATCTGTGTTACTTATGGCCTGGCCTTATTTTAAGTTTACCTTGAATACCTAACTTGCACTTATGAAAGAGAAGACTTGATTTTTTAAGTAGAACACGTTGTAGCAAAAAGCTACGTTTGTTTTCATAAAATTTACAAAAAATTGTAATTATGTCTTAAAAAAAAAAAACATTTTCTCTTTGCTGTTTAAATCACTAATAGTTATTGCGGGTAAAAATACGCCTTGAGAAAGCTAAGCAACAGGGAACAACGGATTAAAGATATATGAGAAAATGGATAAGGTCAATAATGGAGACATAATTATCAATCTGCCTCTTTGAAAATGAAATGAAATATCATTGAGAGTGATTCTTTAAAACTGCTTACAATACTATCAATCAGTAACAGCAGTAGGCATCTCATTTTGCTGCCAAATTTTCTTTCAAAGTGAGACCGTATTGAAGATGTACCTTTAAAGTGAATATATACGCCTTTTTAAAATTTCCTTTGCCCACATTGAAAATGTAATACATGACAGTATATCAGAGGAATCTTACAATAAAACTAGGGGGAAGGGGGCAAGATTTGTCTGCGGTGTTCTGTTCTTAAGCCTCTTAGCGCTGAATACTTTCTTTTTAAAAAGTCTACCTTGAAGCTTATACAACAGCCAATGGCACTCTGGTGATTAAAAAAAAAAGCAAGAAGCACAGTAAACAAAAGATTTAAGCATATTTGATAATTGTCAGAGATATGTAATGACAATGCTTCTTTGTGTTGGAAGTCTGCTTGCTGCAGCCGCTATTTCAGCTTTTGATGGAAGGATGGAGGTGCCGACCGGGTACTGGGCGAAGTTTGGCAAGTAAGAAGAAGCAGGGTAGTGAGAGTCAGGATAAAGTTCATGAGCGGAGAGAACGGAGTTGTCAATTTCATCGTCGCTCTTGTCCTCAACATGTGGAAAAGCAATTGTAGCTTGACCTGGTGGGAGCTTCGATTGCTGAAACCTTGAGGATGTAGAGGATGGCGATAATTTCCGTGAAGATTGCACATGGGTTTCAGTGGAGGAGGGGAATGGTGCGGCTGCTCCAGTATTGGATGAAGACGGGAGTTTGTATGGAGCTTGTGTATTTTTGCTCAGTCTAGGCTTTGGTGTAGGATGTGGTGGGAAGCCATCTTTACTATAGTCGAGATACGGTGCGGGATTTAGGTAAGCTGGGCGAGTCCCCAGCTGGTGCGTTTTGGTATTTGTGGCTTCTGAGCTTTTAACCTCGTGCCTCTGGTGAGGCAGTTGATTTTGTTGCAGCTTTAAGGGGAAATGAGGGCGCTGAGGTAAGTGCTGGGGGCTAAGTGGAAAGTAAGGCCTTTTGGGTGGCAGGGGAGGAGGCTGCTCGGTTGAATGCTGTTTTTGTGGACGGTCAGGTATGGAACTTCTTGGAAGACTGCTTGCTGTATGACTTGATAAGTGAGTCTCTATTAAAACAGGGGATGTCGAATTTCCTGTCAAAGAATTGCCTGCTGGTTCTGGTTTGATTCCAGAAACATGTGATGCTGATTTCATCAGCCTTTTTGGCTCCGCTGGTTTGTTTTGAGAGTTCGGAGGTTTATTTCCTTGGCTATCATTACTTAAAGAATCGTGAATGCCATTACTGAGCTTACTTTTAGCACCTGAAGATAATCGTGGAGAATGGACAGGACTTGAACCTTGAGGTGAAATTCGCATTGGATTGCTGTGCATGGATCCTCTGGACACACTCTCGGACGGTGAATCCTTAGATAGTTTTGAATCTGATTGGCTACTGCTTTTACTACTTTCATTTAGTAAGTCTTTTAAGACATTTGAAAATCCATTTGAAGCTTTTGGTGGACGTAATGGCCTAGGAGGTGACTCTGGTAGTAAATCTGAGGCAGATATAAAGATTTCTTCTTCATCAGCATTTGCTTTATTTATATCGTCAGAGTCAAAGCGGTTCTGCTGTGGTGGAGAAGTAAGATCACCGGATCTAAGTTTAGGTAATTTAGACGTGTTCTGAGCATCTGTGGGTTCATTCAAAAGTAACAAGCCGTCCATGTTGACTTTCTCTGGTGATTCACTACGAATCTTTCGCATTTTCATCTTATTTACCTTAGCATAAAGGGCGTCAATATCTTCTTCTGAAGGTTGGTCTGTTTGTGCTGGTTCAGTCTGAATCTTCTGGTGCAGTTTTGTTTCTGTTGGGGAGTAATGCAATTCTTCGTACAGGTTCATATCCTCGTCGAATGCGCCAAGAGATTCAAGTCTGTCCTCGGTTTTACTTGTACCATCTTTCAAATCATCGATATCTTCGTAATCTTCATTATAAGAACGTCCTGATATCTTGCTACTGCTGTCACGGTTAACGAAGTTTCGATGTTTTGTTTTATCTTCCACCAAATGTTTAGATGAGTCTTTAGGGGCTCGACATTCATCTGAGCTACTTGTCAAGGACGTGATCAAAACATCATCGTCTCTTGTTTTTCTTTTCTTAACACTTGGTTTACCGGACTTTTTCAGAATCATGGAATTCGACTTTGAACCATTTTTAAAAGTTTCTCTTCTATGAAACAATTCTGGGTAGTCTTCATATTCACTTTCTAAGACGTTGAGCATACTGAGACTACCATTACGCTGATTATTGGTAGGAAATTCGATGGCAGTGTAGCCATCTCCTAATGAAACATTTCCAATGGATTCGTCGCTATCACTATCATCAGAGTCGTATGCATTATCAGTAGGAGTCTTACTGGTGCCCGAAGACTCTTTTTTGTCCACAACAAACTTGTTGGCAAGGCCGTCTTTATATTTTAATTCTGGTTGTTTCTCCTCCTCGTCTTGCTGAAACGTAACAGCATCGCTGCCATCGCCCTCGAAATCGAGATCCTCAAGATTCGCAATGTCTTTATCCTCGTTTTCTCCAATAAGCGTGTCCCTGTCTTCGTCGTCATCATCAAAAGCGCCAAGTTTGTCACCATTTTTGCCCTGACGTGTAATATCGCACATGAAGGACGAGGCCTTTAGCTCAAATATTTTAGCCTCATCTTTCTCAACCATTGGTTTCTCGATTAAAGAACTTGAGAACCGTTGATGATCAATTCCCAGTTTAGCAGAATCAGTGTCGCTGACTGAGCCAATGTCTACCTCCCTGCTACCAGTAATTGTGGAGGTGCTGCCAGACTCAGACAGGCTGATGCTTCCCCATCTGTCTTTCTTGAATGTGTCTGAATTTTTTCTCACCTTTTCAGAACCATCAAAAGCCTCTTCTTCTTTAACGTCTTCATCTTCTCCTATGTTAACAAGGACTTCTATACTATGCGAGGAGGTCCTTGCCTGAGGGAAAATGTCCCGCCTTGAAGTCGTGTGCATTGGAGCCGACTGAACAGAGTCTAAACTGGCAACACTGCCGGCATGAGCTTGGGCCCGAGCCATCTGCATCTGGTGAAACAGCAAGGCGTCTCGATCTATGTTAGTAATCGTTACAGGAGGTTTAACGAAGTCGTCTTGAGAGATTAAGGAATCCGGAGATAAAGGGCGCGCGCTGAGTTTGTTTTGATCTAGTTCAATTGCTCCTGCATCTGAGCCTGAAAAGGGTGAAGGAGGAGGGTAAAAGCTGCCTATCTCTTCTTCGAGTAATATCTGGCTTGCAGAAGAACGGACTGGAGGAGGAGGCGGAAGTTCGTTGTAACTTGACTGGGAATTAAAATATCGTAATCTGTAAATTTCATCGGCTTCATTGTGAAGCCTCAGATCAATTGAGCTGACAGATTCACTTGGCGACACACTAAAGCGATCGTCTTCCAATTCAAAGTCATAATCATTGATATCAGTTTTATCCTTTAATGAACTGAAGTTTTGGTGGTCTCTTTTTTCGATGACATTTGGTGTTTCTTTCACCTGACCGAAATGACTACTTTCAGTGCTCTGAGAATTTGATGCATTGACAATCATACGAACAACCTCACTGTCTATACTGTCCCTAGAATCGGATCGAGTTAATATATTGATATCGTTTTCATCTGGACGATTGTGGACTGTTTCGTTGGAATTTGAGTTTTTATTATCGGCCGATACTGGCCTAGTGATAGGTCTGGAAAGAATGCCCTCTGAACTTAAACCAACAGACGTTTTCTTGGCATCTTTCTGAAGTTTGGCCCAATTTGTATCTTCGCCTGCACTTAACATGACACCATCATCGTTTTCGCAGGCAGATTTTTCGTTTTCATTTTTGTCGTGAACCATCATTTTAATCTCCCTATCCACTAGCTCTTGGGTAAGGCGGCGCTGCAGTATTTCTTCCCACTCCTCAGGGTTACTTGCCCTCTTCACATCTCTTGGTTTCTGAGCTAGCCAGTTTGGCATAATGCCATCTTCTTCTGTAATCAAAGGATTTTCATTGTTTCCAGAGCCACTTTGATGTTGATTTCTAACATCATCGAGGACTTTACTTAAAGCAATTTTGAGTTCTCTCGCCTTTATCTCCTCGGAAATTCTCCTCTCCATCACATTTTCAATACTTGCCTGAGGCGTGAATGCATTTTTCTTGCGAAAACGTGAATGCTTGGGACTATCACATCCCTCTACCTGGTCCTTAATTTCAAATGAATGATTATTACTTCTCTGTGACGTGAATGACAATGACACGGAAGACGAAGGTGTGTGGCGTTTATCATTACCAGATGTTGGTACATTTCCGTCAGGATTGGGAGGGTTATTTCCAGATAAAGGGAAAGTAGGCATAACTCTTGACGCTTCTGAAAGTTCATCTACCAACGAGCTACCAATTGATGACACCCCATTTTCAGCATGGAGTGCCTTTCTGCTGCCTTTTCGACCTTTCTTAGCATGTCCAAATCTATCAATAGTCACTTCGTTCAGTTCTTCGACTTTGGGAACACCGTCTCTCAGTTGTAGAAGATTATCGTGGGGACCTAATACCTGGTACAGAAAAATAACATGGCATGTAATGAGCTAGCCTAACATTAAATACACCGTACACAAAAATTGCTAATATATATTTTTTTCAAGAAACCTTTTTTTTTCTTTCGACTTTAAGTATGCAATGCCAACAGAATGGTAAAGATTATTTTAATCTAAAGCTTCATCATCATCATTATCATCATCATCATCACCATAGTAATGATAATAATAATAACAACAACAACAACAACAACAACAACAACAACAACAACAACGACAACACAACAACATTAACAACAATCATGATAATCATTACTATCATCAATATCTTCAACGACTGCTAAATTATCACAGTATCTTTCAGTGACTACACTTGTCCAATCAATGTTTATTGACTATATTGATAAACTACTCGCGCCAGTAATCGTTTTCAATGCTTCCAAACGTCAATTACCCATTGCACGTCAGATCTTCACTACTTCGTCTTACTCTTCAACTACTTTCTATAATTTTTAATCAAGCTTTTTATGAATTTTGACTATCTAAATTATTTTATATTTCCCCTCACGTATGAAGTTTCCAAGATATTATTTTTGCTCCCTTATTTCTTTTCTTTTTTACATAACGTAAAAAAGCACCAATGGTGAAGTATTGCGCATGTTCATTTTTTACTTGTATACACTTTCCACATAAAAAAAATTCTTTGATGAAAAACTTATTCTTCATCAACTCCCGCCCTTCTCTCTCTCTCTCTCTCTCTCTCTCTCTCTCTCTCTCTCTATATATATATATATATATATATATATATATATATCTCCACTTTTCTCTCTCTCATCTTTCCCATCCCTCTCATTCTCCACCTCTCTCTCTCTCATTCCTCCAACTCATCTTTTTCTCCTTCTTCTTCTTCCTTTTCTTCTTCTTCTTCTTCTTCTTCTTCTTCTTCTTCTTCTTCTTCTTCTTCTTCT
>BLXT01002238.1:2166807-2177707 GCA_019648995.1 Plakobranchus ocellatus | reverse complement strand
GAAATACCAATAATGTAAAATTTTAAAGAAATTCAAATGATGTGATTTTAATCTGCTTTTCTACTAGTGAGGGAAAAGAGAAAGTTTGTCCGCATTTTATCAGTTAAAATTTATACCTGTCGCACTAGATCCATAGGCCTCAAATTATTCTCTGCGCCCGCCATTTGATTATATTGACTTTAATATAAGATCGTCAATGCGCGAAATATGCTCTCTGTCTCTCTCTCTCTCTGTCTCTCTCTGTCTCTCTCTCTCTCTCTCTCTCTCCCTCTCTCTCTCTCTTACTTACTTTCCTATTTTTTATCTTAACTCTCCTCCATCGTCCCCTCTGTCTCTCTCTCCCTCTCTCTCCCTCTTTCTCCCTCTGTCTCATTCTCTCCCTTTCTAATGTTGGAAAATACCTTTCTCCTCCATGCTACCTTTGTTCAATTTTCAGTTATACCATAGTATCTTTATCTTGTTAGTCTTAACTCAATAGTTTTATACTGTTTACTTTCTTTGACTTTGAGACGATGGCAGAAATTGTTTGTTTCTTAAATTTTTCATTGTGTCACAATGAATTTTGATCAGCTGACCATACCATAGAACAGCGTTTTTACGTATAATAATTAAACCTATACACTACTGTTAAAATAGTAATGAAAAAAGGTTCTGAGCTAATGTCTGTCCACACAAATTATACCCTCTCACTTGTTAAGCAATAAACCACAAGTCAAGCAAGGTAATGATAAAGCTGGTTTGAACGAAAGATTCATTGAATATTTTAGACAGCTTTGCTTGGTTTTGTTTACAGCCAGTCTACAACAAGGTGATATAGGCTTTTAAGCTCTCCGTCAGGCCAGGGTACAGGTGGCAGGGCTCCAACCTACTACAGAAAGGGCTGTGCAGAAATCAAGCCAGGTGTTCTATCAACTATGCCACCAAAGGCCCCATTCTATACAGGCAGAAAGCCCAATAAAATGATTTTAGGCTGATGATAAAAAGATAAACCTGTTGAAGAATATTCGATTATGCCTAATGAAAATCATTGCTCACATTCATAGATATGGAGGATTTTTTTTTAATTGCCTAATTTCTGAGTAAAATATAGGAAAAGATAAATACAAAGCGCAACATTAAGTAGCCTATGACACCTGGGCTACTGAACAAGCAATTGGGAATCCAGACATCATCAATGTATATATCAAATGGCGAAACATTACTCCTTGGGAAGCCATGGACGTTGGCATCCCAAAAAAATGTATCTCCTAATGGCAATGCTATTATGATGTCAGATTTCCTATCAAAGTTTTTTTACATCAACATTCTCAAAAACGTAAGAATTTAATAACTTCAAATTGATTTATGACTCTGTTAGAACCACATTTGTCTCACTTTGCTGCCTCCATGTCATGTGACTTGACTAGGATGCTGGGATTGGCTGAGATATCGAGAAGAGACACTTGAGAAGCCATCAAATTGCTCATATCCACATTCGTGAGATGGTTAGAGCTAACCTCCAGAACCTTACAATAATTTAAGAAAAAAGGAAGGAAAATTATCTGATTACTATTATAAGCTGTATTGCGTAAGGAAATAACAAACAGACAGAAACTAATAAAATAAACTAGTATTGTCTGACTGGTTTAAAGGCAAGTCTTAGCAGTGTTTTTGGGATACTTTTCTTATTTTGAAATGAAAGTATCATTACTTTTTGTATCTTACATCCGTTTTGTATTTCTAAAATCTACCTAATAACAATAAGAGCATGAATGCTCATTGAGAAAAGTCAAATTTAGCTATAATAGGTTTTCTTTTCTAGGATTTGTATTCCGTTGTCCATAGGAAAAGAATAAAAGAACACTAAAGAAAGTCTTAATTTTAATATTTTTTCTTATAATTGTTTACCTACTGGAACACTGAAGATGTCCGTATTTTTTTAGAAGTGATTATTTTAGTTATGAATTTATATAAGTAAGAAAACATTTTAAAAGTTTGTTGTCTAAAAATGAACCCCACCTCTTCAATTGCCTCTAATACTATTCTCTGTATACGTACTGCTTTCACTTACTATGGAATGATCATTTTATACTGTTAACCCTGCATGTGTGACTTGCTGCATCTGGTGGTGCTATGAATGCCGGGAAATCCGTACAAATCTTCTGCTGCTGGCATGGCCCGTATTGGTGTTATATTGCTGATACAAAGCTTGTGACGATTCAAAGTATTGAACAGGCTGTAATACACAAAACCCACCCATGCCCACAACTGAACTACCCTGTTTTTTCCCCCTTTTCCCTTAAGATAGCTTGTTAATAATTGTTTCAATTTATTGTAATCAGTCCTCACTTTTAGCCCAGATGAATTTTTAAAATTGGGCAACTCTTGGAGAAGGTTACAGTTTGCCCGCAGAACCTGGAGCTTGGGGTGTCTTCCCAGGGCAGCTGGTAGATATGTCAGGTTGTTAGCAGACACATTTAGCTCTGACAACTGTTCTAGCTTCTCAATATCTCTGAAAAGGGATAAATGAAAATTAAAGAAAAGGAAGTCAACCTCATCACGAATATTGTCAAATATTCGAAACACTGTACGCTCATTTCCATTGGCAAAAAATAATTTAAAACGTACTTTTCTCAATCTTACTTAAGAAAACCATCGCATCTGCTTCTTTTTGGAAATATGAGCACACAGCTTTATTACAAGAGGGCTATAAACAAAAATAAATATATCAAATAATTGACTTTTTCCATTGGGCTCTAAGATCTGCCACGTATAAAGCAAGCTTTATTTCACAGCTGTACAATAGCTGGCGTCAAATATGCAATCCCAATAAGTTCTCTTTACCAATATCAGATTTATAATTATGCTTAAGGCAGAACCTTTAATTACAAGCATTCCCGATGAAATAAGACAAGGTCTGTGAAACAATGTACGTTCTATTTTAGAAAGAAACAAAAATTCCATTAATGTGGTGCACAACTTAAAACATAAAAAAGACATCCAGTCATCTATTAAGAAAAAGTTTGCTATTTTTAATCTATCAAAACTCACATTTCTTCCATGACGCTTAGCTTATTGCGAGCCATGTGAAGCACCCGGAGCCGTGGAAAGCAACAGATTTTCTCCAGAGCACGATTTGCCAGATGGTTGAAGGAGAGATACAGTTCTTGCAGCTTGTTGTAGGAGTCATTCTTATTTGGCGGTGGCAGATCACACAGTTTGTTTTTTGTTACGTTTAAATAACGCAGCCTAGAATAACAAACCCCAATCATATGATTATATAATTGAAATAATTGGAGTGCACGACTGGACGAATGCATTCGATGTCGAATGAGATTAAGAATTTTTAAAAGTAATATTATTATTTAATGCGGCAATAACAATAACAGCAATTACAAATGAGGCTTTAAGTTAGATGCGTGAATTGTATGTGCAAAGTAAATTAAGCATCTAACCATGTATATAAAAGCATGTCCTTACTTGATTTACTTTTTTCTCTTCATTACTCAATTTAAAAAAGCAGTTTTATAGCATTTCAGAAAGCTATTAATTCAGATATGAACAGTAGTTTTATAAACTTGTATACCTTGTCGCTTTGAGGAAAAGTTCCCCTGATAAATGACGAATCATATTGTGCTGCAGGTGCAGCTCCTCCAAAGTGTCTGTGCGAATCTTCTCCGGGAGTGACGCGAGCCGATTATGGTTGGCTTTTATTATCTTTATCCTCCGCCCATCTGTGAAAAGTCTACAAAAAAAATAAGATGGTGAAATATTTTATTTCTTTTCGGTAAGTATATTTTATTATTTTTAGAAAACCTTTAGAGCCAATTGCCCTTTTTGTTTATTTATTGGTATTCATTTATTTATGGCATGTGTGTGTGTGCGTGTGTGCGTACGTGTGTGTGTGTATGAGCTCTAAAACAAAGATCTGGTTTAAAAAAATCAATGAAATCATACCTCTCAATATCAGTATAACCAGAGCATACATCTAGAAATAAAAATGGCCAAAATTGCTCGAACTGGAACTGATGATTATAATTGTCACCAACCACACTTCTCACCTCTCTGGCAGAGCTTTCAATAGGTTATGACTGACATCTAAGTTGACAAGGAAGAAACAGTCAGGAAGCCATCCTGGCAGATCTGTTATCTTGTTGCTGGGAAGTTTAGCAAAACAAAATGTTCACTAACGTTCACTGTAATTTATGCACTTTTTTAAAGGAGAGCAGAGATGAGGCATGGAAGAATAACATGCGGGCAGGCCAAGGAATACAACTCCTTCAATATTGTAAAGGAATCTCGATTACTTCCCTTCTAATATCGGGTACAAAAATATCTCCACCTTTGTTTCATTGAATATTCTAAGGCCATTGACAAAGTAAGACATGCAGAGCTTTTTCGTATGCTAGAAAAATTAGACATCGATGGGAAAGATGTGACAGTGATTAGAAATTTATAATAGGATTAGACTGTATCTGTAAGAATTGAAGGAGAACATAGTGATTTCAAATCCATCAAAAGAGGTATGAGGCAGAATATGTAATGTCTCCTGATATTTTTAAACTATATAGTGAAATAATCTTAAGGAATCTTGATGGTGTTTCAGGATTAAAAATAAATGGAGAGAATCTTAATAATCTCAGGTATGCAGATGATACAGTTTTAATAGCAGAATCTGGCGAACAATTCCAAAAACTTCTATATACTGTACTTTTAGAGAGCAAAAGAATAGGCCTGTCTTTGAATGTAAAGAAAACGGAATGTATGGTCATCTCAAAGAAATCCTCCTACCCCAAGAGCAATCTCGTTAGCAAAGGCGAACAAATCAAACAAGTTACAAAATTCAAATATGTAGATTACCTGATAACATCAGATGGCAGATGCACAAGTAAAATAAGTAGAATAGCCATGGCCAAAGATACACTCCAAAAAAAAAAATAAAACCAATATTAGCAAATAGAAATATTAGTATGAAAACCAAAATGAGAATAATTAAAACATATGTGTGGTCAGTACTTTTGTGTGGTCATGTGTGTTGGACAATAAACAAAGAAATAGAGAAAAAACTAGAAGCAGTTAGAGATGTGATTTATCAGAAAAATGATGAGGATATCATGGACAGAAAAAAAATCAAATGAATTGGTACTGAAAGAGGCTAATCTCGAGTGATCACTGATTAAAACCATAAGACAGAGGCAACTACAGTTTTAAGGCCGTATTTGCCGAAACAATGGTCTAGAATACTTAGCAATCACTGGAAAGATTGAAGGCAAACGCAGTAGAGGTAGACAGCGAATAACTTTCATTGAAAATCTTAAGTCATTGGCAATAACAACTTTTTAAGGTTAACTGAAAATAGGTTTGAGTGGAGGACATGATCGCCAATGTCTGTTCCAGACAAAGGGTTACCTGATAATGATGATGAATATTAGGTACATTCGAATGATTTTTGCACAGTTGACATATGACACAAAATTAATGCTGTTTTCTTTGGGGTTTATTCATACTGAATTCTCAAACTAAAAATTATCGATAAGAATAAAGAGAAACAGACTCTATATTGTAAATTCACAATGTTTCTAGAAGAAGTTCAATAGTAAAAAAAATATTTGTACCCTTAGAGGAGTGGGCAACAATATTAAACTTACTGAGAAACATCCAAGGTCACAAGCCATTCTGGTTTGGGGTTGATAGACAATGTTTGTAAACCTGAAAAACAACAGTTCAGCTATACAAGCAAATTAGCAATCTATTTCTGGAAAATTCAGCGTGTAATTTTCATTTCTACCAGTAAAATTAATGATGAATTGAAAAATGTAATGCTCATGGGCGTGTTACGTCTTGTATACCATGGTGTAATTATAACAAATACAGGCAACTCTATTTTTCAAAACTCTACCTCAAAATGATTCTTAAAAAAAAAGTGTGTGTAATTATAAGTTTTTTCTTCAGAATCGTTATTCAAGTAAAAGGAATGTATTAGCATCTTCCAGGTTATTCAATGATTATTGGAAAGATATTAAAAATGATGACAATACTTTCTACAAAAAAGCGACCATATAATGTGACTTGTGTGGCTGAGGATTGCGATTCATTAATTATTATTTAACAATTAAGGAGAGGAAAACAAGGGGTGAGAGAGATAGAGAGAGAAAAGAAAGAGAGAGAGAAGAGAGAGGCACAAGCAGAGAGTCAGAGAAAATATCAAAAGAGAGGAAGAGATAAATAAATGGAAAAAGGAAAGGGGGAGAGAAAGATAGACAAAGACAGATAGAACAAGGGAGATATATGTCTATAAAACGAGATTCGGAGGCAAGCAGACTATACACGTGGATACAGCATGAAAAGAGAGATGACTAAGTGTGGGGAAGAGAGAGAAAGAAGACTCAGAGAATGGGCAGAGAAAGAAAGAGAGAGAGGTGTGTGTGTGTGTGAGTGAGTGGAGAACTGGTTAAATAACCAGCCGTGTCATTGGTTATTAAGTCTCCGTTTATGAAAGCAACACATAGGTTATCAATTACATTCTAGGTTCACAATCGTAACGCTAGCTGATGACTTTTTAAGCAAAGCAATGTTTATTTCCTTATTTAGCGAATATCGAAATATAAACAATTGAAAAAAAAATACGAAACTCATTGCAAGAGCAATTCAAGAGTCATATTGTAGGTTAAGTAAGGACACAAAAAGCTTTACCTTTTTCTTTTTCTTATGGCGTTGACTCAGGAGACTAAAAAAAAAAGGTGCCGTAAGCTGACGTATTAGTATTACTTATCTCCTAATCTAAGAACACGTACAATTGTAAGAGGCATAGACGTTCTTGAGGGAGGAACCGTTTGCTTGCATAGATTTCATATTATTTCTCTCACAATTGAGGTACTCCAGCTGACGAATGGCACGAATATCCAAATCTGTCACCTAAAGTAATAGAGATGATTATGTAATAAATTAACAGTAAAAAAAAAACCTGAAATAAAATAGAGGTGCAAATATAAATCTACATAATATTCTGCCTAGAGTCATAGAATGAACGTTTGCTGACCTAGAACGTTAAAAACAAATATGAACCCTTTGGTGAGTCATATATTTATTTGAAAAAAAAGTAAGGTGGATTTTTTATTAGTAAAAGTCGTCAAATTTTACCTGATTCTCGCGGATGTCCACATGTGTGACATGCTCTAAGCTTTGAAACTTGGCAGTCTCTGTTGGCAAAAGCTGTAGCTGGTTCAGGCGCAGGTCAATTTTCTTGATGTGAGACATGTGGGTGAGATGCTCAATGGGCAGGCGGCTGATCTGATTTCCTGCCATGATCACACTGTCCACCTGGCAGAAGCAAAAAGTTCCGTGTAGTGTGACCATACCAAGATTTAGAAACCGGAATTATAGAGATCATTATTGCCATGCGCTTCTTTTGTGTCAACAACAGGGTAATTTTGAAAAGAGTGTTTAATCAGTGATGAGCAGAAAACAAAATGAATTCATGGTATCGAATTTATTTTCAAAAAGGTTAGAAAGAACAATGCATTTTTGTAGGACGTTTTTTCTTACTCTGAATATATTACGCCACAAACCTAATGTGCTATAACAAAAATATGGGAAACGGATAAAGCATGTTCTATCTCAGATACTGCTTAATATCATGCAATAATTCATATCTTAAACCTTGCAGGTGATGACTCTGGACTGGATGAGAAAGACTGGCACATGAGCAAACTTGTTGAAAGCTAAGACAACAACAGCGAGATTCTTCATCTGACCCAGTTCATCAGGCAGCGAGCTCAATATGTTGTTGTGGAGGTGAAGCACTTGGAGGCTAAGACAAAAGGTTAAATAGGATTGTTTTAGTATAACCTCAGAACATTGCAATGATAGCAACAAGTAATAAATTAATTACCTGTTTAAAAAATTCTTCTTCTAACAAAAAAATATTTTGTATATTGGAACTTATTTCCTCCGACTGCTAGAAATAAAAGCCCTAATTTTATTTGACAGGTTTTTGAAATGTAAATCAATCCTAAGCTTATTGACAAATAAAAATTGAAATAAACTATGACGGGTGAAAAGAAAACTACCCCAACTGTGACTTCAGTCAGCGCATAACTCACTTGACCAGCTCAGCAATTTGAGATGGAACTTCTTCGAGTTTATTACTAGCCAGGTTTAGTTCCACAAGAGATCGTATGCTGGTCAAGGACAACGGAAATGACGTCAACTGGTTGTCAGCCAGATTGAGACTGCGAAGACAGTTGAAGCGTGGTAAATCGTCAAGCCAACCTAAGGATTGATATGGACGAGTCGACAAATCATGTATAAAATAAATGATGATACAGTGGGGGATGCTTTATTTTTGTATCTTCTTTAACACCTTTGATGCTACTTGTCCGAGAGAGTTTGAAATTTAGATGACTTAAAGTTTCTGAGTTTTCAAAAACATTATTAATACAATCAACATCTCAATACTTATTACTTTATCGAGTATAAAAAAGATATAAAGTCATTATAATAATTATAATATATGTCACAAAAAAGCGAACTGCATTTTTTAAAAAAACAATTTTGTTCAATTGTTTCATTTTTTAAAAGCAATGGTTAAAAACGATGAAATAGAATATTAAAAATATATCTACTTTTATGGATTTAGAACTTGTCTTCAGTATTGACATATTCCTCTGTGGTGATTAAATTCACTTAGAGTATTGATATACCCTATTGTGGTATTAAAAGTCCAACACTAAAAAGTTTAAAGTAACGTCTAATACAGACTCTCCTGCATGGTAATAAAACTTTACAATAACACAGCTATTTTTCTTCAGTATAAGTGCAAGTTTCCTGGGTTGTTGATATTCTCTATGGAAGAAACTCACATTTTTTATAGACATGCTCATCTACAGAATAAATATCCTCCTCTATAGGGACTCTTCTTTTCGTCCTTTTCCTTCATCCATTAAATGTACCTATAGTGTAGATATCCTCCTCTATCGGTCTCTCCCTGAGTGCGTTGTGTCTGAGGATGAGAATCTCCAATTCGGTATTGATGAACACTGTCTCAGGCAGGAACTCCAGGTGACAGTTGGACAGGTCAGCTTTGCCTGGGAGCTTCGCCGTTGCCTAGTATTAAGGAAAAACAGAAATTGTAAAGAAATCCTGCATGATGAATTTACTTCTCAAGTGCACTTCAATTTGATTTTAGAGAACTAGAGAAGGAAAGGTTAGTTATATTATAAAAAGGGGAAATAGAAAATTAGAGGTACATTAAGAATAATATTTCTCCCCATTTAAAATGTATCGCGAGCAACAAAGATTCGGAATCAAGTCCGAAAGGTTGTTTTAATAATTAAATTATTTACCTTTCTAATCTTCTTGAGCCACTTGTTATAGTCTTCCTGTGATGAAAAAGACATATACAGAGACCTTTCACCTTGTAACGTCGATGTCAGCTTGAGGACAAGCGACTGACCTTTGACCAGCACTTCCTCTACAGACCCTCTAGCTAACTGCACCGCAGTAGGCTCAGCACCTTTCTCTGTGAGTGAGGGAAGTGCAAACAGAAAATTTTATATTCGTGTTCTCTATACTGAAGTGATAATGGCAATGCATGAAAAAAAGACAATCTTTAAAACATGGGGTGGGAGGTTATTATATTCAGATCAAATGTCAATTTTATAGCAAATTAAAATAAATACTTTTGCAACATATTTATCTAAGTACGACTTGGAGGATGTATAAGGAACTAGAATCAGGCTTGGATAGGTAACATGGCAATTCTAATGAATTATTTTCTACCCTACTTTTCTGAAATATTACAATGAACGTAAATGTTTACGTAAAACATGGCACTTACCGAGTTTGTAATACTACATTTATAGAGCTGTGCAGTTTAAAAAGAAAAAAGAAAAGGAAATCAAACTAAAGATTATCCCGAGAGTAGGCCAAAGAAAATGTGATTTTGGTTATTTCATTGCTAACATGATGGCTAAATTAAAATCATGCAGAAAAAGATGGTCTGTCAGACCAAAGAAATAACACTCACACCTAATTTCAATCTGGTCGGAGATCCACAATGGATTAATTCCAATAGAAGAGACAAAGATCAAGGTGCTCAAGGTATTCATATCAATGAAAGAGATAGAAGATGAAGATCGAGGTTTCAAATTCACGACAACGGTCTCTTTATTTAATAACTGTGGTTATACACAAAAAACAACAATAAAGACAACAACAAACAACGGACATAGCAAACAACAATTCAGAAAAAAAAAAAACGGAAAAAATATATTAACTTCAACCCAAAGAAGTCGGTTAAATTATTTCCTACCTTTTATTACAGATTCAACCTAACTCGTCGTTTCTCTTTTCAAAGATGCGAATCATTCTTTTTTAATGGTTAAATGCACTTCTGGTCAAAGAATAAGACTCACCTCTATAGATAAGCAATCTGGTACCAGATATGACGCAGAGGCGCCTGGTCCACTGGTGCAGAAGTTTACCCTTGCGGATGTAAGCGTAGGTCGAAAGTTGATTGCGGGAGTATGTGAAATCTGATAGCGGCTTACCTGATACAAATAAATTTTCAGAAAAGAAAGAACTTACGATATAATTTGTTGAAATTTAATATAGTAAAAGAATACATCAACCAACCTAAAACTCGTTACAACAAAGTGAAACAATAGAGTATAAGTAAAAACGTTTTGTCCAATGTTTTCTTTAGTAAAGGAAAGAAAGTATATTTTTCTAATTCTTGTTGAATTACATTTCACTTCAAAGCAAATTATTTCAAATCATTTCCCATCAATCTCTCTGCCCCTTTGTGAATGTATCTATCCATCGTTTTGTACTTTTTTTCTGTCCCCTTATTTAACTTAAACTACTGATTTTGTTTTTCATTATTTACTTATTTATTTATTAATTTTTGTGTGTGTGTGTG
>BLXT01002238.1:2060105-2080528 GCA_019648995.1 Plakobranchus ocellatus | reverse complement strand
AAAATAGTGAGTTTTCTTCCAGCCATGTTTCTAAATCTAATGGAATCTTGAACGGAGCGGTAAAAAAAGCTGTGATTTTATAGTGAATCGACTGCTCCAGTGTAGATTCAAATCTACAGTGACGGGTTTTAACTTGAAGAGTATATCTTTTGCTTCTTGCCACTTTCAACCGCCTCAATTAATTTGATTTTGCGTTTCAGCGGCAAAATAGTGAGTTTTCTTCCAGCCATGTTTCTAAATCTAATGGAATCTTGAACGAAGCGGTAAAAAAAGCTGTGATTTTATAGCGAATCGACTGCTCCAGTGTAGATTCAAACCTACAGTGACGGGTTTTAACTTTAAGATTATAGATCTAGATTCTACACGGCCGATTAGACGATTACATGGATATACAGTACTGTGTGTGATTGGGAAGGGGCGAGCAACGTGTCAAAACAGCGGTACCGGTACTGATGTATGTGAGGGGGGGAGGGGAAGGGGAGAAAGTGATGAGACTGTAGGCCTAGTGATGCGCGAGCAGCCAACGCCTAGACCTATCGGAGGGAGAGAGGGGGAGGGTAAAATACACACTTGTACTGGATGCGTGAACATGACCCCTCCTACAGGGCTGGCCGTGGAAAGGGGCTGTGGTTAGTGGGGAGGGCGGGAAGTGGCAGACAGAGACAGGCATTGTCTGTGTAGGCTCGATTGTTAATGTTATCCTAGACAGAGTGATGACTGGCGAGTAAACACAGCCTCCGGCTAGGGCCGCTGTGCGGAAATGTGGGGAAGGGGTAATGTCGGTTGGGTAGTTTGGACTGTAAGTAACCGTTGCCCGTAACACTCGAGTTGTTTCACGTCTCCTAAGGTTCTCAAGGCTTATAGTTATTATACGGGTAACAGTCAAGTCTGGCAGGCCATGTTTTATGGTCGCCCGTTGCTACAGATTAATGATAGCACACGCAAGATTTTTTATTCTTTAAACTATATCTAGATCTAGTTTCTGTATGGAAGATCGACTTATCCACTGAGAATTAGCAAACACAAAGGGAGGGGGGCAAAGAAAGAGGATCCACTTGACTGTCAGAACGGCTAAGTCGACATCGACTCATCAGCTTTCTCTTTACAATAAATCTACTATAAAGGGGACCGTTCCGAGAAATTACAATCGAATCAAAAGAAAATCGAGTCACCCGAAGTCGACTCAAGTGAAGTCGACTGTATTAGCTGGAAACTTTTTCCTGTTGGAGCTTTCTTATGAGCTTTGGCATGAAACAAAGTTATGTGTGTTTAGGTAATCAAGCAATAGAAGCTCATTAATTTATTTAGAGATATTGGAAAAGTGCTCAGCAAGTTAGCAGACTTTAAATCAAATATATCCTCTTTTACAAGGTAGATTTCAAAATATTAACCTTTAGTGTCTTGAGCATTTGGCATATTATCAATAGTTCTATAATCAATGTTTATAGTAGCAAATACGTCATATAACTGTTAGAAAATTACATGCTTGTTTTTATTACTGAGATTTTAAAGTTAGACCTCAAAAAAGAAAGGAAAATACCAAATCACATTGAGAAAAGCTGCAATTTGTTGCCACTGAATATTGAGAGATGGAACTTAATGTGAGTGTTGTTATATAAGTATTTTTTTTAAACAACATGGGTGTTGAATTTTATTTAACTTTTGTTTTTCTTTTAGGATGGTGATCTAAGCTCTTTGCCACCATCAATTACAAAGACAGCATCATCTAGTATAAGGTAATGTATAGCACAGTCACCTTTGTCATTCCTGCTTTTGTTAATTTAAATTTTTTTTTTTTTGCTTCTTCTGTCACAAAATGTTTTGATATTCAAGTACATATCTAAGTAAAAATGGCTACTAGCCTATAAAACTCTTTCAACGTTTAATTAATTATGTTGTAGAATTCTGATTTTTTAAAACTTTTTTTAGATCAAACATAAAGCATGGGCACTGATATCTCCACTATGAAACTCCCAATAAGATGATTTTTACTTTCTTGCTTTTTTCTGCTGCTTGCCTGTTGAAACTATTTTTTTTTTCTCTGTGAGAGCCAAACATTCGAGCTTTTTAGGATCGATCAAATTCTTTTTTAAAATTTCCCATGAGGATTAAACAAATATATTTAGCGAAGGCCAAAATTTCAGTGCCTATAAATGACATAAATAAACAGTACTTTGCATTATTAATTCTGAGCTCTGGTTATTTTTGTCCTTTCAAATGTTAATCTAACAGTTTTAAAGTGTCCATTTTTAAACTATGTTCGTGGTTGGTTATGTGAAAAAAAAATGACAAACATAGTATTCCAATTTTATTCAAGTGTTTGTGTACCATATCATTATAATTGACAAATGTACAATTTTTGCAAACTTGAGTATTATTAGTGCATTTCAAACTTTTCAGTCTGGAGCGAGATCTTCACAGGAGAGAGACATCTGTTTCATTGCGTAGATATTCAACGTATTAAACTTCTGATAAAAATTGCAGAAGCCTTAAACTCAAAACCTTTGTCCTGAAAGAAAGTGCTCAAAGTTAAAGTGTAATGTGTTGCTATTGCAATTGCAGATCACACATAGTGATTTTGTCACACAAATGACAAAAATTTTATATTTCTTAAATGTAGTGGCTGATACCAGCAGTAGAAAAGCACTAAGTTGTTATGAGCAGCCAATAAGGCTTATTGGAATACTGAAAAAAAATGTAATGTTGTGGAAACAGAATATAATGCTGCATTTTTTTTAAGAGTAGAAAACACGTTAGTGAATTAATTTGCTCAGCAATTGACAATAGGGGTCTTGGTGTATTATAATTGCTCTCCAATTTATGCAAGATCTCTTACAAATTTTTTTCCTAAAAAATCCTAATAAGCCAGTGAAACAATCTGCGCTGAATGAGTTGGAAGAAAATAGTTGGTCATTGTCATTGTTTATTTTTATTTTCTGATATAGTTATTTTTACTGAGCAATAGTAAATAAAAGTGTAAACAAGAAAAGCACAAAACACATATCTTAAAGTCTGAATTGACATCAACAACCTCAAGTAAATCTGTATGACTTTTGGTATACCATATACATTGAAAGATATCAACTTTTTTCTTCCATATTTGATTTGTTCCATTGGACAGCATAACAAATGTTATATCAGTGCAAGAATGCATCAATTTAAGTGACTTATTTTTAATGAGAAAACCAAACATGTTGCATTAGACAATTTTTTTAATATTTCATTTTTAAATAAATGGAGACCAGCAATTTAAAAATGTTCCTTTTATGTGACATGAATTATTTTTCTGTATAACTTTAAATCTTTGTAACAAAAAAACACTAGAGCTATGGAAAGACGCACACATCTTAAAGTTATGCAATTTTTGACATGTCTGACTTTTTCATTTTACCCTTTATTGTTTTTTTTTTTTTTTTCAGAGAGCGGCAAAGGCGTCAGTTGTCTGGTTTCCTTTTGGAACAAGATTACTCGGTTGGAGACGATGACTCTATATCGTAACATCCAAAGAAATGATACATAAATAGAATCTGAGAAGAAATAACCAACATTTTTTGTAATAAAGAAAAATGAGCCATACGTCCATTTTCTGGTTCCTCTTTTGCTTTATTTTTACTTGTTACTAGTGCTGGTTTTGCACTCCATGAAATCATAATATTTATTTAAAGTATATGGACATTCTCCTGTTAAAAGAATAGCTGTTCGTATGTTTATAAGCATTTTTCACTGTTGAGCAATATTTTAATATTACAGATTTTTTTTCTTTTTCCATTCACCACAATTATGAGCATTGTGGTTGCAATGGTTTTCTCTATGGTACATATGCAGATGTAAAGGCATATTATTGTAACTGCATAATAAAATAACTGCAGTTAAAATCATTTGCCTCTAGAGCCACAATATCAGATTTTTTTTTTTTTCAAAAGGCATATAATTTTTTTGAGGCACGTTATTATGATGTGAATTGGACAAAACTTGTTTTGTATCCTTGGTGTGCCATTGGATGGATGGGCTAGCACTGCTGACAGCTGCTTTTGAAGGAATGCTTGCCTAAGTAGTTGATGTTTCTTTTCCAAAATGAATCTGAAATTAATGAAAATGCAAGAGAAGCATATTAAAATAGGACTGGCAATTATTGCCATAGAAAAAATGAGTGAGAGGCTTCTTTAAGAAGCAATATCATCTGTTCTTAGTGATGTTCGAAAAAAAGAGTTTAAAAGCACAGCAAGAATCGTTTCAACAGTGGAATCCCCTAAAGATAAATTCAGATCAAGTTCATGAGTTCCTATCACCCAATCAACATGATATATTGAAAATTGAAATGGGTGCGTAATCTAAATAAAATACTGCATAGAGCCATTGCCCTGTTCATCCTATACTGCACTGGTCTTCAATTTCCCCTTTGTACTTATCTAATTTTTTTTTCAGTACATCAAATTCTTCATTTTGGTATAAGAAGAATAACATTATTCATTTCATCTGCAGCCAGTTTTGAAAAGTTTGTAGAGACAGTCACTTTTGTGAAAGATCTGTGTTGTTTCTGGCAACTAGTTTTCTGGTAATGATAAAAAAGAGTAAGAATGGGACCATATGATAGGTTTGTCATATTTAGGTCCACTGGTCACATATTTAATCGCATTTTTAATGAAAAAAAAAGGCAAACCATCCTGTTTTGAGGAATTCACTGGTGTTTTGCCAGCTTTCTATTAACAAATTGGCAAAACAATATCTTCAATTGAAGATACAATTTCACACCTTTTGAAATCACACTGATGTGCCTGTTCACAGAATAAACATTTTTCAAAACCTTTGAAGCAAATCATCACAAATTACTGTGGATGTATTTTCACACTAGAGCATTTTAAACATTTATAAGATTCAAAAAGGCGATAAAAGAACGGTCTGCAAACCTACATACTTTTTCACAGAGTTGGGATAGAGTATAACGCTTTTCTTTATGAAGCGCTCATTGTAAGCTCAGTTAATCCATCATGCTCGTATTCAATAGTTTCAAGGTGACTTACACAGGTTGCCTCACATTCATTCAATATGATCCACTCTTTTAATTGCTTATTGAGATTTATCCTCTGTATTTTTTAAACTTAGTGTATCTAGAATACCACATATTTAATTGTGAGAGGAGTCTGTTTCCAACACTTTGTTTGCTCTGTGTATATGCTGAAAATAAAGTTCCAAATGTGCACATCCACAAGGTGCTTGCTAACTCAGCATTTTTGTTTCCTTTTTTTTTTTTCTCAA
This sequence comes from Plakobranchus ocellatus, assembly GCA_019648995.1. NCBI lineage: Eukaryota > Metazoa > Mollusca > Gastropoda > Plakobranchidae > Plakobranchus > Plakobranchus ocellatus. The sequence continues at coordinate 2,075,272 of BLXT01002238.1, read as the reverse complement.
GGCTTAAAAAAAAATCTTGCTTAAGAATTCTTCAAAAGAGAATAAATTACATTTTGGCTTAAATTATCCATAATTTTGGGAAAGAGGAAAATACATACTCTTTTTGTAGTCAAGTGTATAGTATGTATGTATTTGTACATTATAGTTTCTCTCTTAATCTAGATAAATTACTAGATAAGATTTACTTTATTCAATAAATCTAGATATATACCGCAATGTAATCTGTAATTAGACTTAGGCTAGATTGAATTTAGGTCAGGGTCAAGGTCTAGATTAGCAGTGTTGGTTTTTTGCTTTCTGAATTTTTTTTTTTTTGTCTTTGGTTTTTGTTTTGTGCACAATGTGCATCATTATTGTGTAGTACAAAAGACTCAAAGTATGATGATTTGTTCAGTATCCATCAGCAGGTCATCCTTTCCAATATCAATCATCAATTATCAAAATCTCTATGTTTTATAAGCAACGTTTCTCTTGATAGAACTGGTTTCAAACATGTTTTAAAAAAAATTGATACATCCATTTAAGTGAGGATGGAATATGTTTTATTCCACCACAATTTCACACCAGGACAATCCATACTTAATGGAAAGCTGAAAGGGCTAACTAGCTTATAATTACATGTATTTGTATATTATTTTGTTAAAAAAATTACAGGGGAACGAATATGACTGTGTGATATCCCTTTCCTGTGGAATTCAGTATGGTATCTTTTTTGTGAATCCTGTAATTTACCCTATGATCAAAGGCATTGTATGAAAATACTTGAATTGAGCTAAGTTATACTTTGATAAAGTTAAAACAAATAAAAAGTGTAAGGTTTTTCAGTTTTTTTTCCTTTATTCCAAAAGCTATGAAAAAGACAAAAAAAGTCTGCCGAATTTTTTCAGATGTCATGCATTCTATGTTTGGAAATCTTAGCTTAGCTTTAAAAAAAACAAAGGATGGAAAAAGCTGGAGAATTTTTTTCAGGCATCATGCAATCTAATTTGTAAATCTTAACATAGCTTTAAAATTTCATATATTTTTTCCTCTTTTTAAATTTAAAGCCTAAAAAGGTAGATTTTCTTAACTTTATACAGTATATGCATATTGATATTATGAGCTTGATTTTTCTAGAACAGTTATTTTTTTGTTTTAACTGTAGAATTGAAAATATAACATTTAAAAATAATCTCGTGGCGTAAATACAACTATTACTAAGGTTTCTATCAATGCTATATCCAAGTAAATGAGGCCAGATATGGAGATTGTGTCATGGTATGTTCGCAACATTATTTAAGACATTGCACACATTTCATTCTCTATTTAAGACTTTCTTTGACCCTTTCTAGTGAATCTTAAGTAAAGCATTTTCAATATGTTGTAACAGAGTTTCAGCCATATTAACTGACTTATGTGAACTACAATGAGAAAAGTGTATGCAATTCGTTGTAACTGAGTTTCAGCCGCATGTACTGTATAAAGTTATGAATGTATGCTGCCTTGATTTTTACTAAAGAGGTTTAAGTCATCTTTTTTTTATTTACAACTTATTTTGGAGAGTTTATTTTTTTCAAGGCACAAAGCATCAATTTTGTAGATGAAAAAGATGTCGAAAAATATACAATTCAAAATTCATGAGAACCGAAAGGCAAAGTATCTCAACTATAAATGAAATGAACAATTGATTACAAATCATATCCATACGTTTTGAAATTTTATTTACAATGGCAGTATACATTGAGTTTATATCTCTTTACTTCAGCTATGAAAAAACGCCAAAATAAGCTGTTTTAATATATCAAAAGGGATTTTTCAAAAGTATGGTACACGAAACAAAACTTGACTTAAATTCTGAATGCTTTTGTTTTTAGTGTAAAAAAAATCTAAAATTATAAATACATGTAGATGTGAATCACAACGGGTTGCTGCATGAAGAAGTACCAACAAGTATACAATTGCCTTAGGGATAGTTAAACTTTTTTTTTTTCAGGAACATGTTTTTTCTTGAACCTAAGAATATTTATTGAGTTAGGTTGAAAACTCGAACAAATGGAAACTATAATGGCTAAGTTATGTCACTTGTACTTATCTTAGGCATTTTCTCTATACCCACAAGGCTGTAGCGTGGCTAAAATAACTATTATAAGTATAACCTTTGTTATGAGATTTCGTTTTCTTGCAAAGTAAGAACCAAACCAATAAGAGAGCGACATTTACTGCTGCGCCAGGTTAGGCAGGCTAAGTTTATGTTTCCTTCTCAAGTTTTTTTTCCGATACCCTTATTAAACGGCTATAACTTTATACTCTGACTGCAATCGACCAGCACACCGGTTACTAAGTAACTAATATTCAGCATAGAATGTAAATCAAACTTAATATTACATAATTTTCCATTGCCTTTTCACCTCTATATTTTTTTATAAAAATAGTTAGTTGATTACAACTTTAACTTATGTCGACAGAAACTTTTGCAACATATTAAAAGAATCGAAGTCTTTAAAGTGTCTAAGAGTATTATGGTTTAATTTCCCTTGATATTTTAAAGTCCCTCAAATGCCGACCATGTTTAATTTTTTAACCCAGTAAGATTTTGAAGAACCAAGCAAATAAGATTGCTTAATAAAAGCAGTAAACAATAAATGTTACGTTTGCACCTAATCAAAACATAATTTTATATAACCAAAGATAACAAATTCTACTCTGTACATTAGTCCCACTTTGGACGGTTTATTCACGGCCCAATTTTTAAGACAATTTTTTCGCCTTTGCCCACTGTTGCTTAAAGTCTGCAATGTTCGTTGGGGGCTTCGTTTTTCTATCGTGACACTGTCGGTGTCAACATTCCCTACGTAAAGCCAGCCCTGAAATGTGCCGGGGTCCTTCTGTTGCATGTTCGAGCTCCTGGCCTAATGGAGGGACTGAAAGCCTGATATTACTCTTTTGTGGACTGGCTATACACAAAAACAAAAACCCTCATGTTGCCAAACACCACAGATCTAGCTACACCAGTCGAATGCAGTATTTTCTTTTAGATCAATGACAAAAAAACCATTTACGGAAAAAAAAATTCTATCAATCAAAATTGACAAAGAAAAGAGTAATACAAGTTTAAAAGACTTCTTACCTTTTAATTCTTTTTGCCCTTTGGTTTCCCCTTTTTCCCCTCCCCACCTCCATTTCAATTTCTCTCTCTCTCTCTCTCTCTCTCTCTCTCTCTCTCTCTCTTCTCTCTCTCTCTTTCACTCTCTTTCTCTGTGCCTTTCTTTCTACAACTATCTTTATAGCTGTTCTCTCTAGTTTCTTCCCTTCCAATTTCATTCCTCTTTCTTCCCTTGTCGATATATTGTTAAAGGGAAAACTAATCGTTTTCAACGTAAACATTGGCTAATACTTCCACAGCTTCTTTATTGGCTTTGCTTTGGCGTTTTGCTTTCCCTGCCTTCCTTTGCACACTGTGTATGAGGCGGTCTTGTGAGCTGTGTGTGGTTGTGATTTGACGTCCAAATTCTGCTTCCCTTTGTTGAATGCTTTTCTTTCAGTATATGAGATGCGCGCCTCTGATCGAGATCGTTCTTGTATTGGTGTTGTTGGCTGCCTTGAACCTTGAGGCTTAGGGTTTCCATTACTGCGTGAAACATGTACTTTGCTTAAAGTGTCCTGGGAAATAGGTTCGATGCTCACAGGCATTGCTGAGTTAGCATTGTATTTTTTAAGAAACAAAGAGTTGAATGATTTCGTTGTCTTTTGAGGAAGTCCATCCCACCATTGCTTGTCCGAAAAACCTCTTTGTTGAGAGCATTCAGCATTTTTTGACTCATCTACGGCTGTTTTCTTCATTTTACCTGAACAATTGATTGAGTAGGCTGCGTTTACATCTGGTGGTCTTATAGGTGAAAAACCAGTTAGGAACGACGAACTATCAGCTAAATCATTTTTCAATGACTTTGAATCACATTGCTTATCATCCTGACATTGTCCAAACTTGGTCTCGGTCAGCAAAGCTGTAGTTCTCGCTTCTAGTTCTCCGATTGCAGTAGTAGTCGGGGAGGGATTTCTGGATTGAGGTACACATTCTTTACCTTTGGATTTTTTAGGACTAAATCGCCCTTGTGATTTAGTGCTTTGAGAAACTCTATCTTTTTCCTGGCTTCCATTCATATTTTTGCTATTAGATTCTAAACCAAGTTCTTGACCAAAAGGAATAGAAGACTCTTCATCACCATAAGTTAAATTGATTCGCCATCGTGGCTTTTCGGAAGATGTCGCTCGCTTGGGCTGATAATGACATTGAGATGTGTCGCTTTGGAAAGTTGGGTTTGCTAGATTGCGATAAAAACTTGTGCCTAATGAAGCACCGTCATGAGGGCACGGTGTCATTGAATCTGTTCCATAGCGATGAATAAGATCAGATATTGTTTTTCCATTTTGCGGCACCCACGATCCTTTGAATTGGGAGTCTCGGTTACCAAGAAAGCGAACTGGAGTAGCCCAATTATCGTCATGGCTTGTAAGATATGTCCCTGTATAAGTAAATGCCCTCCTGTTATTATTCTTTTCCCATATTCGATCCCTATCAGAAGATTGAACTGGATCAGTAGCAGATTCGCGGGTCCAAGCATCATTATTCTGATCATTACTAAATAGATCATCTTGGCCTTGATGCTCGATGTTGCGATTACTCCAGCTTCGATCAAATGGCGTGCAGCAGCGAGCTGTGCTACCCGGCCACCAACCCATGCGCATGCTGCAGTTTCTCCAACTAGAGTTCCAGCGTGTGACAGGCTCATATCTGCCGCAGCAGTCTTTCTCATAGTGACAAACAGGGGGAGGCCGATGACAACACATTACAGACCGCATTGCACAGGAATCGCCACTGGCATTACCACCAGAATCTGACTCATCTTTTTTTTCGCCTTTTGCTTTGCCACTGCCTTTCCTCTTACGCCTTTTGGGACTATCTCCTGCACCTTTTTGTTTAGAAGTATTAGGGCTTTTGTTTTTCCCGCCTTTAACACCAGATTTACCCTTCGCTCCAGATTTCTTCTTTCCTCCACCGAGGAACTGTTCCAAACTTTTACATATTTTTGGACGGTCTATGCATGCTGGACAGCTACAAGGCATTAGGCACCGAAACATCTGTTTACATACCTTTTCTTCAATAATAGCAGTCACTATTTTTAAAAGCTGACGAGTACTGTCTTCTGTGGCATTTTCTGTTAATTTTTCCAGTTGCTGTACGTGGCTAAAATCTAAAGGGATGCAGTCACCGATTTCTTGATCAATTCTATATTTATTACAGCGCTCACAGATTTGGGCAGGCGTTAAAGGTACAATGCCATCCAGTACAGACTCCTTAAGCTTCGTTTTACCTGCGGTTTCTTTCCTCTTGTCCCCTTTTGGGCTTTCACCTTTTCTTTTTGGAGAGGTCGACGCATTTTTCTTGGCACCCCTGCCAGAAGGACTTCTGCGATTTGACACTCGCGTGCCAGAAGGGCTTTTGCGACTTGACACACGCGTGCCAGAAGGGCTTCTGCGATTTGACATACCTGTTCCAGGACTCCTGCGATTTGCCACACCCGTTCCAGAGGGACTTCTGCGATATGACACACTTGTGCCAGAGGGGCTTTTGCGATTCGACACACGCGTGCCAGGAGGACTTTTGCGCTTTGACACACCCGTGCCAGAAGGACTTCTGCGATTTGACACACCTGTGGCAGAGGGACTTCTGCGGTATTGGACAGCCGTGTTAGAATGACTTCTGCTGTTTGGGACACCCGTACCAGAAGGACTTCCGTAGTATGGGACAGCTGTGCTAGAAGGACTTCTGCTGTTTGGGACACTTGTGCCAGAAGGGCTCTTGCGGTGTGGAATAGCGGTGCCAGAAGGGCTTCTGCTGGTTGGGCTACCTATACCAGAGGGACTTTTGCGATTTTTGGCAACCGTACCAGCGGCGTTTCTTCGGTTTTTGGCACCTGTGCTTGCAGGACTTTTGCTTCTTGATTCTGTCTTTCCAGATCTCGATTTTCCGTTCGAAAAAGCAATTTGTTTTTCATTGCTTCTGGTACGAGTAGGCGAAGCTGGAGATTTATTTTTCTCTTTCTGATCTGATCCTCTGCTAGGCTGTCTATGACGATGACGACTATCTTCTTCTGAGCTGGATGTTCTTACGTTCATTCCTCTTTGACTTGAAAATCTAACCATCCCAGATCTGTCGCCCATAGAACGATACCGTTTTGATGAAGACTCCGAATTTCCTTTGTTATGAGAGACGTATGAGCTATTATTTTTACAATTACACGAATGGCTGATTCCGTTTGAAGGTCTGTTATGCAGATCACTTTTTAAGTGATTTCTATTGTAAATAATTTCTGAGCTAGCTCGACTGTTTCTGTCTGTGTCTATGGCTATTTCATTGGGTTCATATTCTGAAGACATTTTTTCCCAAAGTAGAGGCGTATTAAAAGATTTATATTTGTGCTCGGATTTCAATTTTTTGGCAAGTTCTTTTCCTACGGTATTTATTTCAGCCGTTACTGTTTTGTGCCTTCTGGTTTCGTTTGGATTCCTGTAGAAGCAGCTTTTGCCAGTATCGTCCGTAGTTTCATCTGATACACTCAAACTTGACTTGGAGCTGGGTGGACTTGAGGTCGATGAATGAAAATCTGTTTGATACATTATAGTCATATTTGGGCTTCGCCGTCCATCCGTGAGTGTTATACCAGAGTTAGTGTTTGTGTTCTGTTGAAGCAGGCCAAACTTATTTTTCTCTTGTTGTTTGCCTGTATATACCTGAGGCAATGACATAGACCAACTTATGATATATTTACCGTTTGTGCAGGATTCTTCATCATCCGAAAAGGACTGTCCAACTGGTGTAATAGACAGCGTGCTTCTTTCTCGTCTGAACATTTTAGCTCGAAGCGAAGTTTCATGTCCTAGTTTTTTTGTTGACTTTTTAAACAGTATTTTATCATCTTCTACTCTATGGAGCGTGTCATTTGTTTCCTGAGTCCCAATCAAAGCATTGGGAAAAGTTATGACATGAACACCTTTAATGCTTTCATTTTCACACGTGTGACTCGCCAAAAAACTATCTGTCGATGTTTTGCTGACATTTGTTTCATCTAAAAATGTTCCTGAGCTTTCCAAATGGTGATCTTCATCTGTGGGACCAAATTTAAAATACGATTTTGAGCTTGATGGCGGGATGAAAACCCAAACATCTTCGGCTGATAGAATCACCTGTTCATGCTGTTTTTTTTCGGTGTTGAAGAAACGTTTATTATGGTTTCTCCTTTTAAATGAAACAAGAGTACGCTTTTCTGTGTTTTTTAAGTAAATAGAATCACTGTAACTTTCATCACTCCAACTAAATCTATATCTAGATCTAGATCTCGGTTGAGCCTTGCCCGGAGACTTTTCACTATAGGAATGGGCTCTATATTTTCTCCCAAATCTTCGCTCTAGCTCTCTTTGTCCAAAAGCATGCCTTTGCCTACCCACCGAATTATGTAGGCCTGTTTTAATGCTCGAGTCGTAATTTGACAGTGTCACTTTATCATAATTTCTTATTAAACTCGGTGTGCATTTATAGGTTGTGGACATTGTTTAACACGGTTTTGCTCCTCCATAACTACGTCCCTATAATGGAAAGCACATCTCGTATTCCTCTCTTTCCGTTTCTCAAAGAAAAGAAGTCTGAATGCACTGTAACTTTTTGTGTGAAAATTTTCAATTAGATATACAACGTCCTAAATGTTTTATAAAAATTTCGACGCGCAAATGTGTGAGGTCTGCTTTAAAGCTACAACTTCTGAAGTGCGCAATAAAGGATAATCGTTATCCTATTTACGGGGTGTGTATATGCACTTAAGGAGCAATCCTCTCGCTTCATAACTTTGGTAACATTTAACCATTTACTTTCAGGTCGTTATCCAGCATCTGTTTGCAAAATTAATATCAAACAAACATAAAAAAATAGCAACATAGAATGTGCGCATATTGCATCAAAGAGGAAAGTTAGGAAGCGTTATTCAAGAAATGGGCAGAACTAAACTAAATATCCTAGGACTTGCCCAGGTAAGATAGAAAGGAGCAGGTTTCATGGAACTAGGCAGCAAAACTTTAAAAAAAAAAAAATATATATATATATATATATGAATTCAGAGGGACGTGAACATGAAAGAGGCGTTGGTATCTTATTGGATGATACAACAGCGAAAAATCTGGGGAGTTGGTGTCCAATTCCGACTGAGTAGTTGTAGCTAAACTATAGGTATTCTTCAAGTAGACCTCTATGTATGCATCAACATCCGATAGTGAAGAAGTAGAAATATAAAATCTTGCAAGGAAATAGAAGAATCAAAGGGCTATCTTAAATCCCAGCACATCGTGATAATAATGGTAGATTTCAATGCCGGTTCGGAATCGAATAGTTCTTGGTCATGAAATAAAAAATTAAGGATGAAAGGCTAGAAAATATTGGGCTCAGTGGCAAAGGGACTGTAAATGAGCGTACGAGTAAGCTAGTTGAATAGTGCCAAATCAATAATTTTGCCGTCACAGAGACTTGGTATGGAAACCTTCCTAGACGACAGTGGACTTGGAAGAGCTCCGGTGATAGAAGTCGAAACAAAATAGGTTGTGTTCGCATTCAGAAACAATCCCGAAACGCCATTAGAACATCAAAACCACTGTCGGAGCCGAGTGTGATTCAGATCATATTCCAGTCATGCGTAATTTCCCAAAAATTTTCAGAAATAAAAAAAAGAACGTAAAGGCTAATCTTAAATTCCAAATGGGCTTACTAAAATCTGATGAGAAGCTAAGAAACGAAATTGCTTTTGCTGTGTATAACAAGTATGAGACTCTAAACAACATCTCAGAAGTAGAAGAACTATGGTGAGAAACGAAAACGTCATCTAGACAGAAACGTCCCTAAGAAGGATATAAAGGAACATATGAAATAGATAACAAAGAAATAATCGATTGATGGGAAAATAAGGCGCAAATAAAATAATGTAGAGGCCATGTAAAAAGACCTAAACAAAAAATAAAAAAGGCAGCAAAAGAAGAGTAAATTAATCAACAAAATCAGCGAATAGAGCAAAAGCTAAATATAGGCAGTAAATTCATGCATTTTAAAATAAAGGATATCAGTGGTAAAAATATCAAATGCAGTAGCCCCGTCTGCATCAACGCAAAATATGGAAAATAGTTAATGAAAAAGAAGGAAATATTAAACAGATGGTCAGAATATGTTGAAGATGATAGGTGCAAAAAACCTGAAGGTCCCACTTTCTTTAGAGAAGAGATAAAGGCAGTAATAAAAAATAAATTAAAAAAAAAAAATTATAAATGGAAAAGCCATAGAACCAGATAACATACCAATAAAAATAATTTCAACATTAAATAACCTAGGAATAGATATGAAAACAAAACTCCTTGGCCTTATGCAAAATACGATAGCGGCATGATTCCAAAAGATCTTGTAAAATTCTTTTACCGTATTTTGATGAATAGAATGCGCCAGAGTCAAAGACCAGAACTAAACGAAAATGCCTGATAAAGGGACTGGAAATGCAATATTCACTTTGTCAATGCTGATGCAAAGGTGTATAAAAAAAGTAAAGTGGGTCCCACGCTTTGTCCAAGCATCGGGGAACCAGGAGAAGGGTCCTGATTGTTCTTGGCATAAGACATTTGAGGTAGTTTGCCATTGCTTCTTCGCCACCTTTACTTTCGCCGGGTCTTAAGAGACCTAGCTACCCATTTGTGCTGGGTGGACATGGAGGCACAATGAAAATCTGACTTGGCCCGGACTGGGAATCAAACCTCGGACCTCTATGCGATGAGCCACCGCTTTCACGCAAAGGTGTATAGAAATGCAAAAAGACCCCCATCACTGTTTCATTGATTATTCTAAGGCCTTTGACAAAGTAAAACATGTAGAGATGTTTCATATGTGTAACAAAACTAGACTTAGGGCTTGCTATTGAGCTCACATCAACTCGAGAATTCTAGAAAGACCCAGTTTAGGGAAGTTTATTTATGCAAAGCGAACGAGTTTTCATTACGTAAACGAACGTGACTCATGTTCTATTTTTAGCCTAAGGATTTCCCTAATGTCTTTTTAAAGACTGCTTTTTTGTTATTTTAGGATTATATGTAATGTTCTAGATCTACATTTTCGAACATTCTACGCTTGCATTATGGGATAGATTTCCAGAAATTTGTAGAGTTTTCTTTTGAAAAAAGTATAAATACCGGGAAAAGTTTGGTGAAATCATCACACAGAGTAGGCAGAGAGTTCATAGAGATCACACAGAGTAGGCAGAGAGTTCACAGAGATTATAAAGATTGCAGTAAGACCATTGTATAGCGATTACGCAGATTTTTAGAGCTAGATCTAGTTTTCTTACCGACGGCCTATGTGAATATTGTTTGATTTGATTTCCTGCTGTTGAGTTAAATAAACTCAGTTTTTTAGTCCTTCACACAATACCCAGAGTTCCGTTATTTTTCCAGCTAGGTCTATATAGATCTAAAGAACTCAACGTCCTACATCAGAGGTATTATCTACCTTTTATTTCTGGTGTTCGTGACAATATGCTAGAAAATGCGAAAAATCATCTTAGAGAAATTAGATATCCATACTGGGATCAAACTTCAACTGTAAGAATTGAAGGAGAACATCTTGATTTCAATCCATCCAACGAGGTTTGAGGCAGTGATAAGTAATGTCTCCTGATATTTTTCTTCTATATCGTGTGTTAGGACTAATGTAGTCATGTTTTATGTTAGCTGAGTAAAGTTGAATGTTTGGTGTGTGTTGTGATTGGTAATTCAGCTCGTGACAGCACAAGCCGGACGGGACTGCAGATCGGAGGATTTTGGCTGCAAGAGATCACTCCTATTTCGTCGCTTGTACAGAGCACACTCTCGTATTTTATCGCTCTTACAGAGGAGTCAAAAACTATCCTGGGCAGTTTAGATATTTCGACTGCAGATAGTATATTTTTATTCTCCCTACCACGGGACCTGCTGAATGATCTAAGTTTTGTGATTTCCTGAGGCTGTGTGCCTAGGCAGACTTATCTTTAAGTCTATGAATTGATATTTGAGAACGGTATTGTATTACCTGCATTGTCCCTCGCGTAAGGGTTATCGTCCTGTGTGGACTAGTGATTGAATTGTGACAGAAAGCAGTTAACAAGTTACGGTTGAGTATGAGATCTCAGTGACAGTATTTGACAGTGTTGAGAACGTAAATAGCTGAACCCAGTTGGACTGGTACTTGTTGAGAACTATAAGTGTACATCTGGACCCCGGACTATTGTCTCTATTTAAGTGCTGGACCTTGGATCTATTCTACTGCAAGCTCAACGGACGGGAAGCACCGATGGATTTAGTTTAGAAGCGTGTGCTTGTGCGAGTGAACTTAAATATATATATTATTATATCTATTAATTGTACCTGAGATTAGATCTATTAATTATCGCGGTAAATTATATGTCTAAGCTATATCTAAAGATCATACCTATTAATTCCTATAAGCACCTATGTGTCTATTGATCTAAGAAGTAATTTGAGGAGAGTTTCCTCGTGAGTGGATTTAAACGGTACTACCTTATTTAATTGTATAAGATTACGTAACGCACTCTGAATAGTTATTGTCGCGCCTGCGTGCGTGGACTTTTGTATTTGGCTCGCCTCATATCTATCTGTCTACTTCTTTATGTGACTACCTACTTCTATATTTTTACTATTATTATAATATAAGTTCCTGTCGCCTATTCCCGGTGTTCCGCCTTTTATTTGGTGTGTCCTTCTTGTGCAGTCGTTTATTGTACCCTGTGTTGTTATATCCCTATTCCCTAACATCGTGAAATAATCTTAAGGAATCTTGATGATATTTCAGGCTTTAAAATAGGTGGAGAAAATCTTAACCTCAGGTATTCAGATGATACAGTTTTAATAGCAGAGTCTGATGAACAACTCAAAACTCAAGTGCAATTTTGTACGCAAAGTCAAAAAATCAAGTTACAACATTCAAGATCTTTTCTACCTGAAAACATCATATGGCAGATGCACAAGTGAAGGAAGTAAAAGCAGAGCCATGGCCAAAAAAAAAAAGCATTCCAAAAAGGGAAACGAACACTGGCAGTAGAAACTTAAGTATGGAAACCATAATACGGGTAATTAAAACGTGTATGGTCAGTACTTTTATATGATAGTAAGTGTTGGACAATAAAGAAGGCAACAGAGAGACTGCTCACTGGATGTGAGTGACAAGGCATAAGAATACAACGTAACATCTGACGTTGGACAGGACCTTATTTTCCTTTGAAGACAGAATGCAGTGTACCAAGAAAGCTGTGTTAGATACCAGGCTAATAACCCAGGCAAATGGATAATGCAGTACGAAGCACTTTGATGTGTTAAGGAAAGCTATCCAATATCTTGCTGCATTAAAAAAGTTATGAAGGGTTTTCGGTGCCATGGCAAGAGAATATTTCAGGATAGCTAGAAAAAAAAACAAAAACAAAATCCATTTTAAAGGGAGGATAAACAAGCATTTATAATTATTTCATCTAGATCCAGTTCCAGTTAAATTCACTGATTTTCTATTCAAGGAACTAAACCCACTTAAAGAAACCAGCTATAAATTTTTACTTGCTTTCGAAGGTCTAAACTTTTTTTTAAATCACATTTTTTAAAGAAAAGCACGTCATGCTGCCTAGAATTATATGTAACGCGCTAGATCTCTAGCTTGTCCGCCCTTCTTATGAGTATTTTTAAGCGGCTGTAAATAGATTAGGTTTCTCCACTTTATGTCGAACGTTTCTATTGGCTTTCTCTCTGACGAGAATTATGTTCCATTAGACGTAAAAGAGAGAGAGAGAGAGTGGATGCTTCACTTACTACCAATACCATAGTCGCAGACCAATCTTATAAGAAATATTTCACCGGCATCATCAGCAACATCACCGACATTATCATTTGAATCTCCACATCATATAATGGAGAACAATAATTAGCATCCTTCTCTGGATGCCCACATCATCATCTTCAGATGACGCTGCATCATCATTGTCATGTCTTCTTCATCTAACAGCCCTGCCTTGCCATCTGGAGAAGGTCTTACATCGTCTTCAGATTTCTCTTTATTGCCATTTATTGAAGACTTGTATAGTCTTCAGTTCCTCTGCACTGTCATTTATTGCAGGTTCTGTGTAGTTTTCAGGTTTCTCTGCATTGCCATTTAGTTGAGGTCCTGCAGCGTTTTCAGGTGAGCCTATGTCAACTAAACCTCTGCGGACGCTGCATTATTTTCACCAGACCCACCAATTTCAATACTTTTAGGTTCTGCGTCATCTACTGGGTTTTGGATTATCAATTTGACCAAGTTAAAAAATTTCTTTAGATATCCTTTGTTTTCTGATAACCCATTGTCATTATGAGCGGGATCCATTGCAAAGCCATTGCCTGATAGCTCTACCTCCACGCAATCACCTGCAGACAATCAATGGGCATTTATTTTGCCCGTTAGAGTGGTCAAGCGGGCTGAGGCTAATAGCAAGCGTAAAAAACTCTGGACTAGGAGGCCCTACAAAAAAGGGCGTGTTGAGGAGGAAAATACAATTTCACCCAAAAGGCAGTCAAAAGCAGGAACATGTGGCTCCAAAAGAATACACACAAAAATCTTGAAGTAAAAAAGCAATTACCAAATAGCTGTTAAAAGAAAGTGGCTTGTGAAGAAGACAGTGCACACAAATATAGAAGCGTATCATATCGCATGTTGTAATAGACTGTACAGATATGGATCTTGTGCAATTTAACTTTGTGTGGGTGTGTGTGTATGTAAACACTAAGAACATGGAAAGTATCCAGACGGTGATGCTCATGTTGGCAGCAATCAAAAGCGATTAAAAGCAACGCGTGATTTAAAAGTAAAAAAATATCGTGTGAAAAAAATGTCGAGGTTAACGTTTCGTTTTCGATGACTGAGTGGCTGAAACAAAGGTTTCATAGTGTCACATATAAAAATTTTCTGTTTGCCCTGCAGCGGAACACCATTAATATAGATCTAAATTTTTTTCATTTTGCTTATTTCATCAACAACAACAATAACGAAATAGCCTGCAATAGAACTCTTTAGTATTTTTGTTTTCAATTCGAATGGTACATAGCGTTTTATACTCACGATCAGCACAATTTGTAGGCGCAACTAATAATGCAGTTTATGAGGCTGCGTTCATCAAGTAAAGGAAGTTCAATATCTTATTATTTTGTTTTTAAACTTAGCCTTCGTATTTGCGAGTTGTGACGAAAAACTCAAATAGCGCCTGAATGAAATCATAATAGTAGTTTCATGACACTTAAAAGGTATGCATAAGCTTTAAAAAATTACCAGGTAAGTAGGGAAAATAACTTTTATGGCCCTAAGCCTTCATCAGGTGACACCAGCAAAACATAGAAAAGGATTTGCAAGAGTAGACAAAAGAAAAAATAAATGAATAAAATCTGTAAAGTGCACATGATTTAAATTTAAAACAGTAATCAATAATTGTTTTTCAATTGAATTTTTTTTTTATTAATAATCATATAGCAGTAAAACAGCAAAAATATGTTTTTGAAAATTTCAATCGGGAGAATGAAAAAGTAGAAAAAATAAAGACAGTAAGATTAGTTGCAGGACCAGTATCGGAAGAGCTTAATTGTAATAATTTAAAAGCTTTGTGGCAACTACAGAGAAAGTACTACATGGATAGAAGCCTAGTCAAAAAGCAATTGGGAATAATAAATTCAAAGATAATTGATCTGTGAGGATTAACAAAATTATATAAAAAAATGGACTACTAAAAGTGCACCGTCTTACATTACATATGGACCTAATTTTCGTGAAACCAACTTTAAATTTGAATGTTTGACGCTACTTTTCGATACTTTGTGGCACAGATTTATAGAAGTACGTAAGAAGATCTTTAGAAACGTTTTCTATGTGAAGATTTTTTCCTTCTTTATAATAATTGGACTTATTGGTTAAATTCATTTTTCCTTTCATCTCCCCTTGTCGTTTTTCTCACAATCACTAAGGCTTATCTCTCCCTCTCTCTCCCTATACTCTCTCAATCTTTCTATCCTCTTCCCTCACTCACTGTGTCTGTGTTTTCCTCCCCCCC
>BLXT01002238.1:2037309-2048171 GCA_019648995.1 Plakobranchus ocellatus | reverse complement strand
CAAGTCTGTGTGCATATGGATCACTGACAGCATTTACATGGCAGAATCTCTCTCTCTCTCGCTCTTTCTCTCTCTCTGTCTCTTTCTCTCTCTTTATCTCTATCTATCTATCTACCTACCTACCTATCTATCTATCTATCGATCTATCTATCTATCTATCTATCTATCTATCTATCTATCTATCTATCTATCTATCTATCTATCTATCTATCTCTGTCTCTCTCTTTCTGTATGTCTCTCTATTTTTATCCCTCTTTCTTTCCCCTCTCTCCCTTCTTTCTCTCTCTCTCTCTCTCTCTCTCTCTCTCTTTTCTGTTTCATTTTCTCTTTATCTCCGGTTATTTGAATTAATTTTCTTTATCGTTGATTCTTGGGCATGAATTCCGTCTGCATAAAAAAAAAACAAAAAAAAAAAACATCTTGAAAGATTTAAAGTACTTACTCAGAAAGTAAGGTGACCACAACTGAGGGTGATCGGGAAGCGAATTTCTTAGTGCCCTGAGATAAGGATTTGTAGCCGCAAAATCTTCAAACAACAAAGCATCGAGCTAAGGTAAAGTTCCAGGAGCAGATGAACTGGTTCGAGGACAATCATTTTTTGTTGCTGTCGACGGCATGTTCATGTACATCGGTGTATAAGGCGCAGCTGTGATTGCTGCTACTTTATTGCAGGGTGCTCCAGAACTGTGGGATTTATAAGACACTTGAGATTTCTCGGCATGCGTAGGAATACATGCAGTTGCCGGACTACTGCAGCAGATGGAGGATGGGAAGTACATAGGGCAGCATGGAGTGTACGGCCTCAGGTGCCGAGGCAAAGACCGAATTGGGCAGAGATGAGGACACGGTTGACAAGAAGGCTTTGGCAAGCACGAATAGCGCAAGCTGACGCACGGCTTGATACTGCAGGTGAAAGGACAGGGTGTGCAACAATCGGACGTAATTTCCTGGCATTTCTTGAGCAGCTTGCTCCAGCCAGACGGAGTGTAGCCTCCACATCGGCTGCTACCCGGCATTGGAACGCACAGCCACGTTTCTCGGCATGGGATCGCTGCTGTTAGTGGGTAGTGCCAAAAAAAAGTGTCAAGAATAAGAAAAAAATATAGTTTTTACATATGAATAACTTTATAAGTATATATATTTATGTATATATATACATATGTATACACATACATGTATACTGTAATAGCTAGATCTGAAGGAAGTGGGAAGGGGAAGGAAGGAGTAAGGGTTTGGGGAGAAGGATGAAGGCTTTGAGAATGAGAAGAAAAGCGAAGAAAAGAGTGCAAGAGAGAGAAAGAGAGATAGAGAAAGAAAGAAAGAGAGAAAGAGAGAGAGAGAGAGAGAAAGAGAAGGAGAGAAGGAGGGAGAGAAGATAGGAGAAAGAATTTAAGAAATAGAATCAAATTCAATAAACAAATATATGAGAGCTTAAAAATGTCATTTTCCAATAATCATCCATCTTCCTCAAAATTTCAATTGACGAACCTTGAAGTCAATTTCTCGCCTTGAGTTAGTCAGAGCTAGTTCATCTATACGATTTATATTTGTGTGCTCTGAATTTTATGTCAAATAAAATCTCTGAACCACAAAACAGAATGACTTAAAATTTTGTATGAAAGATTGAGTGTAGCGGAAGGGTGCGCTGATTATGTCTAGAAGTTCAAATTATAGCTACTTCTATCTCTTTGTTTTTATATTGTCTCAAAATATAAGTCAGGATTTTACGATTAGCCAAGTTGCTAACTTTCAAATGTATTGACCGTAATTTCCAGTTAATAATTTTAATATTAAGGCTATAGAGATACACTATATGATGGCTTTCATTTGAGAGCTGAATGGGAAGTGAAAGTCTAGATTCTAGCTTAGATATCTAAATCAAGGCGTCATTGTCTAGATCTAAATAGGCCCGATTAGGCCTACATATCTAAATGCAAGACCTTAATATAGCTTTAGATCACGAGAGTCTAGATCTAAACGGGCAGAAATTTTACGAAAAATAACTTTCAAAACATCGATCATATTTGTCGATATAGTTCAGAGAGAAATAAAGAACCTGAGAGGGTTTATCACTTGAGATAAGATGGAAGATCATAATAAAAGTAATTATTATACCTTTTAGTTTGCGGATGTTTCTTTGTTTCTTTTTACAAGTAGCTTAAGTTATGTTCATGCATAGGTTCGCGCTACCTTTAGATTCCAATAGTTTTTTCTTAGTACTCATACTTACCAACACAGCGGAGTGTGTTCATTGGCGACAATACATTATTTATCAAGGGTATTTTTCTTTTAATCGATTAATAAATTGGCTTGTGGTTTGTGGTGCGCTTTAGCTAACGCAGCTTTGAGTCTAAAACAACAGCATGTCTTTTGGAATATTGATGTCAGCGTTAAAAGCACCAGAAAACTGCCATTAGTATAATACATCACTGTATGCGTAGAAAAATCATCTTTACAATGATCCTATTATGTGATCTCTTGTACACAATTTGGTGGAAAAACACTTACAAAGAAATGAATATAACCATCATTCTTCCTATTAATTACTAACGTTCTGTTTTTAATTTAATAATCTAAGATATCTACAGAGGAACTGATACTTTTTACATGGCTGAATCAGAAGAGCAAAGCTAAACCTCTTGAAAATGAAATGCCGTTTCAAGAAAATAAATTTTTTTGTAACTTACGAGTAAAGAACATTCTCCGAATTTAATGATCGACGGGAATTGACTGTTGCAAAATTGTAAAACGGAATAGGTTTTGAGGTTCGCCAAGTCGTTATGCTTGGCTGGTCATTACGAACCCGCCCAGAATATTCACTTGTTTTAATGACTTTGCTAATTTGGCCTGAGCTTCTATCGCCATCCTCAAATGCTTGACGAGTGAACGCTTGAACATTGACACCAGTTCTTCCTGAGGAGGTTTTGTTGGATTTAAATCCTAACCTGCCAGTGTTGCGGCTATGAGAACGATTGTGTAATGATCTGTTTGAGGGGTAAGAGTTAGGTGGATTTGCACTGCTATCCTCAAAGTCATTTCTGTTTGATGTATTGTAGCCTTTGCAAATAAAATCGAGACGATCAGAAAAACAGCTCTTTGCAGGAGCGGACGTAGGACGTTGATACGACTCAAAAGCACATGTAGATGGGGGCATGTGCTTTTTGTCCAAAAGTGGCTTCTGCTTCTTATCTGAACGTGGGGACAAGCATCTATAGGAGCGCACGATGGGAGTGCAAGTCTTTTGATTACTGGTTTTTGTTTTTGAAATGAGAGTCTTCACAGGAGGGGGACAACACAAAGGAGACATGGTAATGGGTACCATTCCCGAAAACGCCTGTGCAACACAACAACGCCTCGAACATTCCTGTAGGTTTTGTGGCTTTGATCGAAGGCCGGGCGTATTATGTACAGATTTTGAGTGAACGCTAGGCGCCTTAGAACAGCACGCATAACCAGATTTTGATTTAGAATCCTTCAATACACTTCTGGATTGGTGATAAGAGGGAGGCTCAGAGTACAGATCGCTGTCTGCAACAGGATTTCTGGGCTTTGGTTTCTTTATTGGCTTACTAGGTTGTTCCTCAATATGGTTTTCTTTCTCTAAACTTTTCAGAGTAACAGGAGGAGGAATAACAGAGACGTAGTCCGTAAGCTCATAAGGTGGAACACTCAGGAGACGTTTAGGACGTACTCGCTCTACGGGACCATTACATTGTCTCCTGCAGACACCAATCAAGGAGCACAGTGCCCGATTGGATGTGCGAGACGGGTTGTCGAGCATAGTCTTCAAAGTGCATTTAAGAATGTGGTTCTTGTTACGAATCACGCTGTTGTTTTCTCGAATTTTGCGAGTGAGGGCATTTTCTCTATAAGAAGCCATGTTTAATTCAGAAAATAAAAACACCTACTCCTAAAACTCCTTAGAATTGTGCTTCGCCATTTATTGCATGTTTTGTGCAAGGAAACATCAAACTCATAATCTTAAAATGGCACTCAATAGCAGTGTTCTAAAGAGTGCTACGCAGATGGTAATTTAGCAGATTTAGATTAGAATTTCTTTGAGTGAAAACAGGGACTCATAGCGTTATTTTGAAACAAATTAAGTCGCATATAATTAATATGTACGAACAAGTTCTATTTGAAAGCAATCTAGCCTCTTGTTTAATTTTTTTTCTTTTTTGGGGAGTTGGAGAGGGCAAAAAAGGCATCTTATTCGACTGTAATATTCATTTTTAATTCCAAATATATTTAGATTTTTATCTAGATTCAAACTACACTAGACTTGCATGCATAGACATTTTTTTTTGCCAATTCAGGTTTTTGAAACACTGAACAGTATGCTGAGGAAATCTTGAAATATAAGTTATTAATACTTAGGATGAAGAATTTTGTAAGCCAATCACGATAATCAATCATGAAAGCTTTTTATGATATCATGCTTTAATGCTACTTTAAGCCTAATCAATCTTTGAGACATGCATTCCTGTTATATAAAAATATTTATGCAATCGTTTAACTTCCGGTGAGAAAAACGTCAAAAACTATTGTTTATCAATGGTGCTGCACTGCGCCCAAGTTTCGATTTTTTTTCTCAAAAGTTTGCTAGATCTTTCATGCATGGATCTAGATTAGATATTTTGTATGACCTCTACTAAAATAATGAGCTCTTTTAGAATATCATTTGACTTGGAAGCTTTTGATGTTTCAAATGCCAAGAACTATAGAATTTAGTCTGGTTTATAGCACTAAAAAATTTATGATTAGAACTTGAATGGTTTAAAATCTGTTGGTAATTTTTCTCAACATTCTTTTTTTAAAAATTATACTTTTTAAAAGCACAACAAAATTATAATTATTGACCATTTTCAACAAAGAAAAAGTTTGTCAAAACCTTTAATCGCTTCTAGCTTATACATTTGCCGATAGGCCCCATTCTGACTAAGTTTTTTCCCTTTTGCTTTTTCAAAAAAGAGAGCTGAAAATGCTACGAAATATTATCTTTTATTCCGCAAATCTATATTCTCAGGAACACATTAAAAAATAAAGAGAGATTTTAAACGGTTTCATCCTCTGTAAATTCCATGATTTTGAAAGTTTAATTATCCCAGAATCCCATGAAAGTTATGGATCTGAAAAAAAAATATATATATATATATATATATATATATATATATATATACATGTGTGTGTGTGTGTATATTGAAAATTCTTTGGTATTATCACGTTCTGCACAGCTATTTGAAGGGGGCTCGTATAAGAATAGTGCGGCGGATGTATTATTAACACTTTATTGGTCTGAATGGGACCGGTGAGTAATGATAGATTTCTTTGCTCGTGACCATAAGTCGTGAATTAGAATACTAAATACTCTACGATTACGTCCTACTTAGTAAAGAATATTTTTGGGTCACCAGTTTATGTTTTCAATCAATTTTCATAGTTTCTGATTTTGCTCATAGCTTTCATTAAACATTATATTATGAAGATCATGAATGATATGCCTATTTTCATTGGAGGTTTTTACTTAACGGTCTAAGTCGGTCATTCTTTTGTTGAAATGGCAAAACCTTGTCCTTACAACATTTTTCTCGGTTTCCAAAGCTCTCTTCTTGTGTTTTAATATTAATTTGTCCAGGTAGCTACGACTGTATGCTTATTGAAATCATTTTCCTACTCCATATTTAAAAGTCATCATATTTTTGTGAATATATATATATATATATATATATATATATATATATATATATATATATATACTAACGTTTATACATACTAATGTATGCATCCAGAATATTCCTACTTTCGAATTTCGACTGTCAGCTGTCGCAGTTTCCTGTTTACTCTGATAGATTGCAACCATCTGTCGTTTCTTGAAGACATTCAAACGATAAACAAACAAAACGCTGGCTTTTTGTAATCTAACTATATTTTCAAGATTCAGACGCAAGTCTTTAAGATTTCTTGTAAACCTTTTTGTGATTCTCTAATTAATGTAGGTGACAAAAGATAATAATGGTGTTTTATCATTGTACATATTGAGTATTTTCTGTTTACTGTAGTGTGTAACATCGTTGTTCTGGCTGGTGGACAATCTGATGTCAGTATGATTCGATTTAGAATGATAGATACACAGAGAGTTGTCTTTGTTTAAACACAGAGGGACTAAGCATAATAAGCCAATTTTACTCAAGAAGAAAAACCCACACGTTTTTTAGAATATTTACTTGGTCACGACCTCATTTTTAAGGCAATTGCATCAACGCGGAAATGGGGTTTGGATGTAAACAATGGTCATAGATCACTGTCTTCCCAGTGTATTTGTGTTACATCTAGACCCAAAATAAGTCGGGATAATCTGGGGACAAGCCCACCGACTTCTAGATCTACTTTCACGTGCTACCAACAAAAGGTCGTTGGCGTAAAATTGTGCATATTTTGTGTGAAAGTAGCACTGCTTACAAAATAATTTGGCCTAGTGCCCCTTCATTTCATCGGTAGCTTGTGAAGGTAGATCTAGAAGTAGGTGGGCCAGTCCACAAATTATCCCATAAGTTTTGCCGTAACATACAAATAATTCTAAAAGCATAAACTTTTTTATTAGTGAACGTTTGTTCATCAATGTGTTCATTAGGCGTGGTGTGTGGGCAAAAGACTACATCACTAAGTCAAGTTGATCGTCAGCTAGATTTACCATTGCATACACTATACAGGTTCAGGGTGAGACCTAAATGGCCAGGAAACGTCAAGGTCATTGTTTTCTTTCGTCGGTTAAATTTACACGGTGACGATCACGTAACCATTTTTTTTTTAATATTAAAAAGAATATTTATTGATTTTTCGAACCAGTTAATTTTATTGTCGGTATTTTGCTTTTAAAAAATGCTCAAATTTTGCTTTTTTAAAAAAAAAATTAAGGATTTTCCTTTACTTTTTGTCGTCTGATCGAGTCTTAATATATTTGCGATTAAGCGGCATTCATTTGTGCAAATGAGTATCTAGGAGCCAGGAACATGTATTGAATGGAACAGTAACAGCACTTTTTTCGGCCGACATATTTTTGTCGTTGTGAATTCCGAAAGAGTCACTTTTTTCCCACTTGCATTTTTCGCCAACATAATATAAAAGTAAATTGAAATCTCTATTGAAAAGAGATTTTGATGAATTTTAATCTGATTTAAATTTCATCGGATTCTATTTGGAAAGAATGGTTGCTTTGCTTCTATCTGAACTCACCAGGCGGGTTTTGGGTCCCTACTTTCAGTCCTTGTTTCTTTTTAATTTGAAATCCATTCTCCTATGTGCAGCTTTAAAAGAAAAAAAGCCAAATCCTTAACTTTAAAATTCTTTTTGCAGCTTTGAAATGTTTCAAATGGCTCTATAATGAAATTCTAAGACTCCGAACTCTGAACAGATTATAAGTCTAGATCTAACCGCTTTCTTTACAATTGTGCCCCATTTCGGCTAAACAATGTGACAAATCAGGTAAGGGTAATTGTAAAAAAGACGTAATCGCTAGAATTTCCCTCTGGATGCACAATGCTTATTCAGGCAATACATAAAATCTTCCGACACAATTGGTTGAAGTCCTGCTCCTTTTATTTTATTGTTTGGAACTTGTAGAGGTCTCTTGAGGGCTAGTATAGCAGGCGACGACCTGGGAGATTATTTATTTCGTAAAGAATGTGCTTTTTAAAATCTAGGACATTTCATTGTGTTACTTGATGTTTAGTATGTGATAGTTGTATGTTATTTCTAATTTCTTGTGTTTTATTTTTTTATCTAATTTCCAGCATATCCGAGTGACCTTGCAACAGATGTGTACAACATTTTAAATAATTAAACAAAATTTTCTATTTTAAAGAGTCCAAATCATCTTGGAAGCTTCATTATTTGTGATCTACATGTATATAAAATTATGTATATGAGATGGGCTAGAATGCTTATAAAAGACATATCTGTCTAGAACCTGTATTTCTGACACTGAGTGACCACCTGCCAGAACAGGCGAGAATCATAATGTACTTTTGAAAACTCGGTGAACTATTCTGTGGACTTTAAAAATTTGCTGTATGGCCTACCGCCGGTGTGAGGCCCTGCCTATAAACTGAAGGTGCTGCTAAGAAGCCGCTTGCTGGACCTATCCCTCAAAAAGACCGCAGCCGCTTGTGATAGGGAGACAGACTATCCACTGAGAGCTGGATATAGTGTTAATTTATCTGTTTATCAGGTAATCTATATGTTTATCGAAGATTAAGAACTTATACCTGTACTCAATTTTTGCTCTCTAGCATGGTTTAGGGGGCGTCGGTGGCATAGTAGCTAGAAAATCTGCCCTGAGATCTGCAGGGACCCTTCTGTCGCGGGTTCGAGCCCCGCCACCGACGCCCTGACCTGATGGAAGGTCTGAAAGCCTGAGATCACCTTATTAAGGACTGGCTATTATACAAAAACCAAAGAAAAAAAACAAACCTTAGCATAACTTAGCTTTGACCTCTAAGAAAGAGAAATCTACTACCTATACATATCTAACTCTAATAATATAGCCTTTATTTAATATATACGTATTAGCAATCTGAAAATTCTTAAGAGCAGCGTCTATTTTGCTTGCAGTCGATCAAGAATTTTGTTTTGTGTATAAACGTCTTGGGTCTCAATTGAAACATAAACGAATGTAAGCTAGACCCTCGTTACTCTGATTGCATTGCTCTGCCATGAGCAAATGAAGAGCGGTATCGTCAGTGTTAAGCCTATGGACGATACTGCTTTTCATTTGGCAACGGCCGAGCTTTAGGTTGCTTATAGAAAAAAAATTAAGGATAAGTTCTCTTCGTCTTTCAGAGGGTCTATTTCCTTGCTTAGTATATTTGTTAGGGCATAATGAGTTAGTTCAAGTAAGTTTGTGTGAATGTAATTGCATGGTGTTTTTGTCCAGTTTAACTTGTTTGTAATTTCATTTAGGGAAATTAGTCCTGTGTTGTGTTGAGTTGCCCTTAGTTGTGAATCCCGTGGTTGACAGTCCTGATTGGTGTGTCCTTGTTGTGTGATGAGAGTGAATAGTGTTATGTTCATAACTTGAATGTTAACTGTTTACTAATTTGGTTAGTTATATTTCTGCTGTGCTACTCTCCAGATGTAACGAGCGGAAGGTTGCTTAAATTTTGTTCTTGATTAGCATAGATTTCTGTTGCTGCAATTTTGAGAAGTTTCATTTTCAAGACTCAGGAAATTGTAATTACATTTTTTATTTGTACATTTCAATCTTTTAAGTAAACAGCCCCAGGATAAATGGGCATTTAAAGAGATTTTTAGCAGTGCGTTAAAGTTGTAAAAGTTGTGATAAAGAGATGCGATATTCAGATAACAATTTCCAATTTGTCTTATGGCACCCTCACGCGTTTTGTAGTTTAATAAAAATTATGGTCTCGATTATTGTATCCCCTGGTGTATTAAGTACGCCACAAATCTATTTGGAAAAATTTTATTTTACGAGACGGAATATTAAATGCTGTACTGAGAATGTCAAGCCTTCGAACAAACACCATGCTATGTGGTACTGCTGATCCTTTTACTGATGTTCCGGCCACTGGTGTTCCGGTTATTGCTGACCCGGGTACTGCTGATCCTGTTACTGGTGTTCCTTGTTACTGCTGTTCCGGTCACTGCTGATCGGGATACTGCTAATCCTGTTACTGGTGTTCCTTATTACTGCTGTTCCGGTAAGTGCTGATCCTGTTGCTGCGCTCCTGCTGCTGGTGTTCCTGCTGCTGATGTTTTGGGACACTGCTTCTTCCATGTCAGTGCGTTCCCTGCTGACTCTTCACCGTTGGATATAATCAATGCTTCACCGTTAAATATAGTCAATGCGTCATCGTTGGATATAACCAATCCTTCATCGTTGGATCTCACCATTGGACTGGTTTTTTGAATCTCTAGATATTACCTTTTGTTTATTTAAGTGCTGGCTCGATAGTTCTTGTGAGTGGTTGTAAATCTATGCCTCTTTTTTTTTTAATATTGTCATATGTATATAGTGTAAATTAAATGTAGCATTGAAGCTTCTTTTTGTAAGTCTGGTTTCCCTCTAACTTCTTTTTATGTTCCTCTCGCCAAACGTTTGCTGTTAGGGGCTGTTCAAATATAATCTTACACCTTTTTTTGGGACTTTTTGACCCCCCCCCCCCTGTAATATTATTTTGTTGACTTGTTATAATAATAAGTACAACGATAACAACAACAATAGTGATGGTGATGGTGATGATGATGATGATAATGATAATGATGATGATAATAATAATAATAATTATAATAATAATAACAACAACAACAACAACAACAACAACAACAACAACAACAACAACAACAACAACAACAACAACAACAACAACAATAGTAATAATAGTAATAGTAATAATAGTAATAATAATAATAATAATAATAATAATAATAATAATAATAATAATAATAATAATAATAATGATAATGATAATGATAATGATAATGATAGGGATAGTGATAGTGATAGTGATAGTGATAGTGATAGTGATAGTGATAGTGATCGTGATCGTGATGGTGATGGTGATGTGGTGGGTGGTGGATGGTTGATGGTGGATGGATGATGGATGATGATGATGATTGATGATGATTGATGACTGATGATGATTGAAGATTGATGATTGATGATGATTGATGATGATGGATGATGGATGATGATTGATGATGGATGATGATGGATGATGGATGATGATTGATGATTGGTGATTGATGATTGATGATGATGATTGATGATGATGATTGATGAGGAGGAGGATGAGGAGGAGGATGAGTATGAGGATGAGGATGACGATGAGGATCACGATGAGGAT
>BLXT01002238.1:1974166-1989985 GCA_019648995.1 Plakobranchus ocellatus | reverse complement strand
TTATATATATACACACACTCTCTCTCTCTCTCTTTCTCTCTCTCCCCCTCTCTCTCTCTCTATCTATCTCCCACAATCACTTTCGTGTTTGCTGAAAGAAACCTTGTGAGAGGTATGTTTGCTGAAAGAAACCTTCTGAGAGGTAAGATATTACCTCTCAGAAGGTTTCTTTCAGCAAACACGAAAGTGATTGTGGGAGATAGAGAGAGAGAGAGAGAGAGAGAAAGAGAGAGAGAGAGAGAGAGAGAGAGAAAGTGTGTATGTGAGAGAGAGAGAGAGGTGTCGACTAAAGGAGAGAGAGAGACCGAGAGAACGATAATTCTCTATTCACCCTCCTCATCCATAAAATATTATTCTTACTATATAGTTAAAAGTTGCTTTATTTGAATTCGCATGTGGGTGTATATTCACTGATATATATTTGTAAGTACGTGTATTGATATTCTATGTGCGTCTTAATACATAATTGTATATATATATATATATATATATATATATATATAGAGAGAGAGAGAGAGAGAGAGAGAGAGAGAGAGAGAGAGAGAGAGATATAAGTATATATGTGTGTGCGTGTGCAATTATACATATTTACTACTTGGTGTATATTACGTCTATGAACAATTAATATTTCTCTGTGTATATATATATATATATATATATATATATATATATATATAATATTCCCCCTTTTTTTTTCACACGTTCTAATAATACTCTTTTTTAAGGGATTTTTTCATTTTACATTACGCATTTCAACGTTAAGGTTATATTTTATGTCATGCTCGTTTCCTTAGTATGTTTCTATGGTAGGTTATTTGTGTTAGTCATTTTTTTCTGATAAAGCCTCATGGCGAAACGTTTTTCCATATACTCTGTGTTGTTTCATTTGTTTTTTAAGTTTAAGTTGGTGGTTGTTTTCTTTTACAATATTTATTTCCTTGCCTTCTACCACCATTGCATCTTCAAGATCCTTAAACTTATTTATCTGTTTCTGGGAGTGCGGTATCTGTATACATTTTTTACTTCTACTGACATACAATAAACAGATGCGAAAATCGCATTCTCTTGACTTCGGCTTTCTCTCTCTCTCTCTCTTTTTTTAATACCAATGATATTGTTGGCGTACTTGAGAAAGACCATATTTTGACATTTAGATCATGGATTTGGTGTCTTTATTCCATGCAAAACCAGATTGAGTTACAGCTATGAAATGCATAGCAGTTCTTGATATAAATGACGTTGTGCTCTATTTTATGCGCCACATATCTTAAATATTAAATTGAGAATACTAAGGTTTTACACTTGTACATTAAGAAGGACTACTCAAAAACCATGGCGTTTAGGAAACAAGTCTTTCAAAGAAAGATCAAAAGCCCTAGGCATTTCAGAGAGAAGATTTAAAGAATGCAGTTTCTTTGCTAAAAAAAAAAAGGATAGACCGCGTTTATAATTAATTTCTTTGAAAATCAAGTTTACAATGGCACCAAAGAGAAAGAGACAAGCCGATGATTTCATAACGTTTATGCAAAATAAAAGTGAAGGATGATAATTCTGTCCTCTCAAAATCAGTGAACATGAAAATCACACGGATTGACACCTGTTAGGACCAAGACCAAAAATTTTAATTGCCATTATACTTTTGATATAAAATCCTAAAGCACATTCTTTCATGCTGATATAATAGTATGTTTGATTTACAATTACAGGAAAAAATATTATGCTGGCATTTGTGTATATATGCAGATAAAAAATATGACAGTTTACTCATTTTGCATGTTTCACTATAATTATAATTTAGTGCATTATCATATCAAAACATGTCAATGTTTGACAAAAGGCAGTAAACTGAGAAATACGCTTGTCGCGTCAAGCAGGTTTGTGGAAAGGTTATGAATAGATAGCTGCCATTTACCAATTACATCAGGCAATGGTTTGCCTTCCACTTAATACTAAGCCGTAACGACAGAGTGGAGAAAGGAACAAAAGGTCTTCCCGACTGCGTAGAGGAAAGACAGGTGGAACGGACACCTATGAGAGCCGATGCTTGCAACAGACCTGATTATGGTGATGATGAGACATTAATAGCAGCTGTGAGACCTACCCTCTGTCTCGAATGGTCTTGTTCAGCCGCCATGATGGTTATTTGTGAGAAAAATCTCATGATGAGCATAGAGATTGTTAATGTCACTCTAGGGACGTCCTACATAATATGTTATCTATGAGCCTTATAGGATAACAGGCTTACATTTGCAAGCCTCGGATGCATGGTAAATCATTCTCCTTTATGACTTTTCAATTATATTTACGAACATATTAATTGTTCAAGTTGGAAAATGCATCAGAAAGAAAGGAAAAGAGACTCTACAAAGGGTTTGTATTACAGCAACCCCACAATGAAAGACCGGATTTTATACCCGTTCATATTTTGTAGCCAGTCCGATGGTACGATTAATCATGATTGTTTTTAAAAAAGCAACTCAATGTTTTTGTAATGATTTCTTTAGCTAGTATTAATCTTCAAAAGTTTATGTCATATGTTTCTCAATAGGTGTGGGTCTCGTCCTTTTTAATAATTGTTGGACCAACCCAGTTTAAGACATTATATCTGAAGCAAAAAGGTTCCTGTGCTAATATCCTGAAAAAAGTCATCAAGTGTTTGAGCCACCACAGTGAGCAAAATAAGATCTAAATGATCGTTCGCCTCATCGTCCTAATTATGGGGATGGTGAGCTCTGATAAACTGCATAGCAGATCCACCACACACACCCATTAAATGGGCCAAATACAATTGCAAATAGAAGTTTAGCACCAAAAATACAGTGTTACTTGCTTCATTCCGTCACTGAATAGTTCTTGTGGATATCGATTTACATACCAAAACAGAGTGTCTGTAAACATAACTTAGAACATTATTGGGCAAGACTTCCAAATATTCACTCGTTCTCGAGAAAAGAGAACCAATGGATGCTAGAGTGCTTTCCAGCGTGTCATATCGCAGTGTAACCATCCAATCATGAGAAAAAGGACATAATTATCTTTGCATCACATATCTTATGTTTAAAAAGTTGACGACGAATTAAAGCTGACTAAATAACATTTACCGCCTTGATAATATATAAATTAGACGAGGCTTACCTGTAAGCTGAAGTATAATTGTGATTCTGTCGTCCTGAAATATTCTGAAGGGTTCAACTGAGATATACACCTGCGCAGTCGATCCACATTTTAACGACGAGAAAGCAGTCTCATCAAGATGTGAGGTGATAAACCATTACCGTTCACATCCAATAATGGAGATCTCAAGAGCTCATATACATATATACATACGTACAATCTATACCATTACCATGATTAATCAAATGTAACACAGGGAGGGAACACAAATTTATAAGGGAGGGCAGTTGAACCCTTCAGAATATTACAGGACGACAGAATCACAATTATACTTCAGCTTACAGGTAAGCGTCGTCTAATTTAATATTCTGTCGTCCTGCTTAATATTCATGAAGGGCTCCCCTGAGATTTCAAAGAGAGACTGATTTTGAGTTGAGAACGCTATTAGCAAACTGAGCGCTAGCACTTTCGGTTTGTACCGGTTTATTGTAAAACTTTGCAAAAGTTTGTTCTCGACTCCAGCCTGCAGTTTTTAGCACTTGAGCAATATCAATGCTTCTGGCTGCAGCAGACGAGGCTGCGGCGCTCGTGCTATGAGCTTTATATATATTAGTATCTATGCCAGCTTTATTTAGCATCGACTTGATCCACCTAGCTAAGGTGTCCTTGGTCACTGCACTGTGAGGAGAATAATTGCTAATGAATAACTGTGTCATCGACCTCAGATGTTTCGTTCGTTTTAAATAAAGTTTTAAACACGTGAACACACAAACCCGCCTGTCCTCCCGGTAGGCTCTAAGTGTTATTGTTGAGATAGGATTTTTAGGTGAGTTTGTCTTTAACAAAGGAGCGATATGAAATGTAGCTTTTCCTTCGGAAATTTGCCTGTATTTTAGCATAGCATAGTATGTCCATAGCATGAAATGTCTGACATCGATGGCCTGTGACCAGAGCGCAGAGCGTTGCTAATTTAGCACTTAATGACTGGAGTTTGAGTCCAGTTGATGGAGCGAGAGTTCGTAAGTATTTCAATACTAAGGATAGGTCCCATATATACGTATAACGTGGGCAGCTGGGCCGCAGGTTGAACACGCCTCTCATAAATCTGCATACAAGGGGGTGAGATCCCATATCATTTACACTAGACACAGCAACTCTCGCAGTGTTAATAGCACTATATCCATACTTTTTCTTATACATATCAGTGAGAAAGGCTATTAAAGTTTTCTCGTTTCTATCGAATGGGTCAGCATTCTTGGTTTTGCAAAATCTTTCATATCGTTTATGGTAGATGCTGTATTGTCGCTGTGCTTTCTCTCTCTAGCTGCTAAGGTCGTGCGGGACATGCCAATACTTCTCATTTTTTCCCTGACAAGATGCAAGCCGTCAACCTCAGTTTCCTGTAGAGAGGATGAATTGCTTTTGTGTCTGATGGAAGAAACACTAGTGTTTTTGATAGCTTTAAGTGTATTGTTTGGCTTTTCCACATAGTTTCCAACTTTGGGTACCAGGATTGTGTCGTCCACATTGGAACTATAATTAAGGCTCTCTCCGTTTGATCCTCCACCAGCTTCTTCAATACCCTGGGGATTAAGTTAAACGGTGGGAATATGTAAACATACTCGTCCCAAGAATGAAGGAATGCATTAATTGCCTCAGCGTTGGGATCTGGATACAGGGACATGTAACGGGACAGTTGGTGATTAGTGCGTGATGCAAACAAATCAATTACAGGTGTACCAAATGTTTGACAGAGATTTTTGAACATCGCTTTATTTAGTGTCCATTCGGTGTGAATTGATTGCTTTCTGCTGTAACTGTCCGCTTTGGCGTTATCTTTACCTGCGATATGACAGGCTGACAGCCATATACCTCTAGCTTTACACCATGTAATTAACTGCCTACTTATGTCATTGCATTTTAATGAGTGGGTGCCTCCCATGCTGTTAATATACGCTACAGCTGTTGTGTTGTCAATCTCGATTCGCACATGACAGTCAGTCAGTTCTCTGCATAAAGACTGGACAGCGAGCATAGCTGCTTTAAGTTCTAAGACATTTATGTGCTCCTTCCTTTCATCATCGCGCCACATACCATGAGTACTAACGCTATTACTCGTGCCACTATCAGTATTATTCATCACTGCCCCCCATACGTAGCCAGACGAGTCTGACTTGATGGTCGCCCGTGGTTTTTCTCTCACAAGAGACTTTTTGCTCTTCAGGCCATCATTAAGCCACCATTTTAAGTCACTCATAGCTTCTTCAGACAACAATATGAGTCTTTCAAAATCATAAACCGGTTTTAAGAATTTATTTTGAGAATTTCTAGGTGCCTGTGATAGAGCTGCCCATATTCAGTTGCAGGGAAACAGGCGATTAGAGTTCCTACAGTTTGGGCCAAGGTCCTAACTGTGATCATAGGTGTGAGAAGCACCTTGTTGATTAGTGTTTCTACATGTTCTCTTTTATCGCCACTAAGAGTCACTGTCATGTGTTCTGAGTTTAGAATAAATCCCAGATGATGGATTTCTTGAGAAGGGGTTAAAGCTGATTTAGGTGAAATGTCAAACCCTAAAGATTTTAGCACAGAAGATGCATATTCAACTTTTTGCTGACAGTCTGCGAAATCTGAGCCTTGAATGTAAAGGTCATCAATATACAAACTGCATAAAATTCCCCTTTCGTGAAGGTGTGAAATAATGGGTTTGGTTAGCTTAGTAAAGATTCTGGGGCTGTCCCTATATCCTTGAGGCAGAACTAAATAATTATATAACTGGTCATCTATTTGAAATTTAAGAAATTTTGTGTATTCAGAATGGATAGGGGCAGAGTGGTAAGCATTTTCTAGATCAATGTTGGCCATATAACAGCCACGCCCCATTAAATTGAGGCAAGATTCAAGGGTGTCCATCTTGAAGTGAGTATACTCGACATGGGTGTTTAATTGTTTAACGTTCAAAATCATTCTGTATTTTTTATCAGCAGCGTTAGAGGACCTTTTTTCCCTAAGAAAAACATTGTTGATATAGTCACCTTCTTCACGCTTGCATTTTTCTATCACCCCTTCTCTTAGAAATTCATGAAGCATGTTCTTCAAAGCTAATTCTTGGTCTTTACATAATTTTAGCGGGTGAGGCTCCCTTATTTGATCAGGTTGACTTACAAACGCAATTTTACACCCACTGATACAGCCAAGTATGAATGGATCGGAAGTAAATTTTTCCCATACATGAATGAAAGCCTTGATCTTGCCTCCTTTCTTATGAAAGTTATCACTAAAACTACCACTAGTGGGCGAGTCATATACCTTTATCTTTTGCGTGGGAATGCTTTCCTTTGCTGTCCCCAATTGCTTCGATTCTGCGAGGCCATAGTGTTCGTCTGTGCATTTCCGTTTCCCCTCCTCTTCTTTTCCATCCCTGGCGCTGGCCTAAAAAAGGGAACCTCCGCATGTTGGGCTTGTATGGTTGGAAACGCCGGGTTGATCGGGCGACCTGAAGAGATTCATTTACCTCTTTGATTTTTTCCTGGACGTTATGCCCAAAGAGGGATCCTTCTACAGGGTAAGTGCCCTGGCACAGAGAGGAATACTCCTCCTTTATTTCTCCTTTAAAGGAATGCCGTCGGAAAACATCTAGTGTATGTGAACCATGGGCTAGAGTGCTACGCCATCGGCGATCATTTCGGTCATGGATTTCTGCTCCTTGTCACCTTCATTTTGTGACATCTTATCGAAAGCAAATGTTATTGCTGTAATGCCCTTCAGAAGAGATTTCTGAATCATTTGTAGCACAGAGTCTTTGGTTCTAGCCCTAGGGCTAGCATTTTTGTACACCTCTGCGTTGCAATGGACTACATCAAGTCTAGGGCAGTTAGAAGGCATAGCATATTTTTTGCTTATTTCCTTTAATGTCTCTCTGGACAAGCCTTCTGCGAGAATCTTGGACACTCCTTTAGAGATGTTTTCATTGACGTTAATTTCTGACGGTGCACTAGTGCCCGCTACCTTGTCGAAATACAGCATAGAGTCCTGTGTCACTGCATCAGGAATATTTTTGCCATCCCCCGAAGGGCCGGCAACATCGTCATTGACAATACCACTATTGCCTTCACACTCAGACTCTTCACGAGAGTCCTCTAAATAAGAATCGTAGGCACTTTTCATCTCGCTGATGACGGGTACGAGTCCCATCAAAATCTGCATTTGATTTTTAATGATACGAATATCATCATTGTTCGTGGCGTCCGCAGGTTTTTCACTAGCGCTAGCGCTAGTAGAGCTGCCCCTGCCCTTTGCTCTGCTATGTTTCACAAGTTCCTTCCCTTTGTTTTGTTAATTTTTTCCCGTGAAAGTTTTTGAGTGCCTCGTTTTACCTGCGCTCTGCGCTTCTTTAGACCTAGGGCTAGGTCCAGGCTCACTCACACACAGTTCATTGCTCTGGTCAGGCGCTAGTTCCGAAGGACTAGCGATGCAGGGCGGAGCAGCTGGGGTTGACCTCGAGAGGTGACAACCAGGCTTTTTAGACACCAGACTCGAAAGAACTGGGTCAGCCTCGGGTCCGGGTGCTTTGTCTTTGCATTCTTTGTTCGCCATCTTAAAAATAGAATTAGCGGAGCTCATCCTAGGATTTGCTCTTTGAGACTATTAAAAACTGTCTCGTCACGGGCCCTTTTTTGTCCAATATTATTAAAGACGTTGTAAAGCAAACTTATGCGTTTGTTTGATACTTGATACAGTTTAATAAATGGTCTGCACCAGACTCGAAACACAGTTTGGAGTCACAGGTCAGAATGATGTGACTCGCTGGGTAAACACAAAGGTTACACGGCTAAGGGCAACAGAATTTCAATACAAAACAGCAATAAAGCAGTAGAGAACGTTGTTAATAATAAACAGGCTAAGTTTAAAATACAACTAGTCCTTAAAACCACAATTATAATAGAAATAAAGGCAAAAACACAGAGCTCGAGATTCCAGTGGATCAGTTTGCGAAGTAGTACAACAAGTGGATCGACTGCGCAGGTGCATATCTCAGGGGAGCCCTTCATGAATATTAAGCAGGGCGACAGAATCCAAAACTACTAAGTGTTCATTTTTTTTTTTATCAAAAGTTGAAAAAAATATCTTTGCTTTTCAAAGTTTTTTTTGTTAGGATTAACAATTTCTTCATCAGCTATAAAATTTTTCACATTTTAACGAAACTTACCTTCATTTTAATAATCTTATGGAATCTTACTTCTTGCGCTTATTTAGAACTCCTTCTCATTATTGATCATTTGAAGACTTGTGAAAACAAAACCATCTCACAAAATGCAAAGATTAAAAATTTCATTTTGACGTAATCAAAAGAAACAACCACTTAACTGTATAGCTAGAGACAATCAATCTCGGTTCCATCTGACTATGGCTAGATTTAGATCTAACATCTTGGACGAAATTCTAGATCTTGTCGCTTAAATTATGAACTTACGTGCCAATGAAAGCCAATTCCCACCAAAAGCTTTCTTGCGTGACAGAGGTAGATCTAGATTGAGGCAGAACGTAGCTGGAAATCTACAGATCTATATGCTTTTTAATGCAAACCAAGTTCCACTGCCTACTTCAATGTGGATTAACTTCAAGATGGTTCCTGTTATGGAAGTGTAATTATATTCGGTTACTTTTAGACAGATAGGCAGCAGATCTAGATCTTCCAATATTGTTACGTCGTATCATTTCTGGATGGACGTTTTGCTAGAAAAGTATACCTTACAGTAATGTTAGGTCTTTTAAAATCCTATTCCTGAAAGTTCAATTAATGTTAGACAGACAAAAAAGGAACTTGAGCCAACACCCAACCATACCCTAATACTAAATGTTAGTCCATGTGTATTTGACGTCAGATTTGTGAACATTTTCAGCACTACATCTTTTTTTTTAATTGCACACTTTTTTAAATTCGGGAATTTTGAGACTCATTGTGTTTGAGCGAATTCATGATATTGAAAAATTTTTAGAGTAATTTTTTAATGTCAAAATTATTCAAGAAGAAGGAAAAACCTCTTTGTTCAAAATAAGTTTGACAAAAAAATTGCTATCCTTACTTTGACCGATACGACAATAAGAAATATAATTTTTCTTCCATAGGCTTGTCACTTCTAGTGGCACTTTGGGATCAATTGTTGCAAAAAATTTCATGTTGTGTCATGGTTAAACACAATAACATTTATTTCAGGCACTGATTTAAGTCAAAGTGTTTATACGGCCGAGTTTATTGAATATAAAAACACAGCAGGTATATTGATTAATATAGATTGTAACAGTACGAATTTCAAGCAGTCAAGCTATTGTAAAAATAGTGAAGGTTTAAAACACGTCTTCACATTCTCACTTGCAAACTACGACTTATTAATAAAACGAACAAACTCGCAACCAAACACACCCGTACGTGATAGGAATACTCCCAGACGAAAGAGGCATCAGTTTCGGAGTTCATCCGTGCCTTGACAGTGGCAGGTTTATCCCCTGAGGGTTAATTGGAGACTATGCTTTTTGGTCGACACAACATCCTCCTCCTTCCCGTGGATAATAAGAATAAATGTAAGATTTATATGACGAGAACAAAAGTAATAAATGATAAAGATGATTGTAAATTTTATGCTCGGAAAGTAAACTATAGTTCATTGGGATATCGTGCTGGAGGGACTCCACGGTTCTGGCGTTGAGAGCGTCTCACAAGGGAGGCTGCGGTCTCATGCTGGTGGAGAAGAGGCGCCTCAGGCTCCAGTAGCGCCTGAGCTTGCGAGCGTTCCACATCTGGTCGTCCAATAGCCGGTAAGTCCAGTTGCCAAGGACCTTCAGGACAGCCAGGGGCTTACCCCAGGGAGACTGACCTTTCAGTACCTGAGGTCGGCGGGCAAGCACTCGGTCGCCCACACGGTAAGGTCCGCGTGAGTGGAGACCCTGCGCGTCTGAAGCAGATGTCGCCATCTGAGGTGATGGTGGTTGCGCACGGTGAGCAGATGCAGGAATCTGGAAAGGAAGTCGGTGAGGTCGGTTGAACATAACCTCACCTGGACTCCTACCGTGTGGTGTTTCAGCTGTGGCACGAGAGTTGCGGATTAGGGACTTGCCACTCTGTTGACAGCCCACACACTGTTTTGTAAAGTTTTCGATGTCCTTGTCTTGGCCTGGCACCAGTACGATTGGCGCAGTTTTCGCTTCATGCGGACAATACCTGGATAGCCTTGGTGGGCTTTGGCGAGAAGGCGTCGTTGCAAAGCAGTGGGAAGGACGATGCGTTTTTCCGTAGCAGGCACTGGTCCTCTGTTTGAAGCTCGTCCCGAACGGCGAAAAAATGTTGAATATCGGGAGCCAGCATCTTTTTGCTCGAGCATCCCGAAGACACGAAGTGAGGCACCATAGACAAGGTGCTGTCACGCTTGGTCTCGCTGATTTCATGTCGAGTAGAGTTAGATGGTCTGTCTCCAAAGCACCGACGACGTGATCATGGGTTGGATCATGCAACGCTGATTGTGCAGATTGCATGGAGAGAAGGCTGAAAGGCTTGGCTACAAGGTTATCCTTACGTTGTCTGTACTCTACCGTTTAATCGAAGGACGAAAGTCGATTTAGCCAGCGGTTGAATTTGGTTGACTTTCTGCTGTTGTTTGTGGACCGCAGGAGGGATTTCAGTAAAGAATGGTCTGTCCTCAGGGTGAAGTGACGTCCAAGAAGGTACTTACCCAGGCCTCACACGCCCAGACACACGCCAAAGCTTCGCTCTCGTTGACAGCATACGATCGTTCCCGAGGCTGAAAAGTATGCGAAATGTGAGCGATAGGGACCTCATAGCCTTGTTACGTCTCGCTCAGGACTGTCCATAACTAACGTCAAAGGCGTCAGTCGTGACGAAGGTTGCAGCGTTTGGATTGAGGATGAACGAACGCACACTGCTAGCCATAGTGTGCTTGATCTTGTTAAACGCCGATTGACAAGTAGCAGTCCAGCCGAATCAGACGCTTTTACGAGTTAGCCGACGGAGGGGCTCAGCTGTTGTTGCCAAGTCTTTGATGAACCGTGAATAATAGTTAGCTCACCATACCGAAAAAACTCTGTTTGCTTCACAGTGTTTAGAGTTGGAGCATCCAAGATAGGTTGAACATTTTTGGGATCAGGTTGGATCCCGTTGGAAGATGTTAGATGACCCAGAAATGTAATTTTTGGAACGGCAAATTCACACTTGGCTAGCTGCAAGCAGAAGTCTTTATCGCTGAGTCGTTGGAGTGGCATGAGGAGACTGGTGTCATGCTCCGCGCGAGTGGATCCAAAGATCAGGATGTCATCGATGTAAGTGATTGTTCCTGGCCAATCCGCTAAGGTTTGAGAAACTAAACGCTGACAAACGCAGGCGGAATCCTTGAGTTCCATTGGCAGGCATTTGTATTGATGTAGACCCTGGTGTGTGTCAGTGTTGTACGGAGATGGCGGCTGTATACGCCAACTCAATATGGAAAAATGCCTTGCGTAGGTCTAACTTTGTGAAGACAGTAGCGCCCCTGAGTTCTAAGAAAAGGTCGTTAGGGTTTGGGAGAGGAGAGCGGTCGGGGACGACATACCTGTTGAGCGGCGATAAGTCCGTTGTAATTCTGTAGTTTCCATTAGGTTTAGGAATGTCACCATATGATGAATCGAAGAAGACTTGTCTGCAGCATCCCAAATCCCAAGGTCATCCATGCTCTGGACCTCCTCATAGACTTTCTGACGTCGCGCGAGAGGGACAGGGCGAAGTTTCTGTGCTGGCGGCACAGCGTCATCGGTGAACAAAATATCGTGCTGGTAATCAGGAAAGGTGCCCAGTTCGTTGGACAGGAGACGTGGATACTCATGAGTGATATCCACGGAGTTGCGAGTGACTGCGCGTATCTCCATTGTTGCCCCGTCGATCTGTAGACCAAGGGCTGAGATGAGGTTCTGGCCAATGATAGCACTACAACGAGGAGGCAGGACGTAGAACTCTGCGCAAACTCGTCGGTTCTTGTTTTTGACCTGAGTCAGGAAGCGACCCAACGAGCGGCCAGATAAGACAGTGTTGTCAAAGTTACGGAGAGTAGCGGCAGGTATTAATGGGAGGTGAGCAAAATAGCGTCTGTAGGTTACTTCAGTTACACCTCAAATTTGAGCACCCGTGTCTACCTCAACAGTGATGGGGATGAAATGCTTACCACTGAGGAGATGAACTGTGTGGAGAAAAGGACATTGACTTTGGTCTGAAGGGCTCGTGTTAGCTGATTTCGTTGTTTGTGTGCAGGCTTGGCAGCAGGCCCAGAGCGACAGACTCTCTTGAGGTGACCTAGATTGCCACACAGGCTATATGTCTGGTTCAGCGCAGGACAAGTAGTGTCTTTGGCACGGTGATCCCGGCGACAACAGTTGGTACAGTTCAGTGTGCTAAGTTTTTTGGTGTTGCCTTGTTGTGATGCTGGCTTGTGCGCTAACCTGTGGATCACGAATTGTCCCCTGATGGCGACCTGGCTGTGGGATGCAGACTCGTCCGCCTGCATTATGCGCACCACTTCGTCCAGGTCAATCTTGGGCAAGGCTAACAGTTTCTTCTGCTTTCATGGCTGAAGCAGCCACAAACCAGCGATATGTTGATTCTCACGAGTCTCGAAGTCACAGTCAACCATGAGCGACCTAAGAACAGTAGATAATCCTGTGTAGATTCTGTGCTACCTTGTCGCCTTTGCTCGAGATCGTAATAGGCTCTGATGGGGTTGACTGGCACCTGAAACACGTTTCTTGCAGCAGAACAGAATTCCTCATGGCTGGCAGTTGAGATTCTGTGCAGAAAAAATTTTAATACCCTCAAGGCCTAGGAGATTAAATAGTAGGCGGTTTTTGTCATCGCTAAAAGGCTGATTGCGAGCGCCATCTCGCATGTAGATATGTTTGTCAAATAATCGGATCCACAGTTTGTAGAGCAGAAAGGGGTCCCCAGGGTGAGGCAAAAATGCTTTAGGTCAAGGTACAGTTTTATCGGTCATAAGTATTACTTACTGCAAAACAGTCAAAAATAACTTGAAAATGAAGATCAATGTATTCACAATGGACTAGTGAAAATTAGCTTCGCGTAACTGAAAGCCAAAACTATGTCCGTGAAAAATAGGAACACAACTTTATTTATTGTAGTTCGATTTTAAATTTCGCAGAAAAAGCTTTATCCCCGTCGCCATTTGTTGTTTCCTTTATATGGTTATACACAATAACATGTATTTCAAGCACTGATTTAAGTCAAAGTGTTGAAACGGCCAAGTTTATTGAATAGAAAGACACAACTAGTGAATGGATTAATATAGATTGTAACGGTACGAATTTCAAGCAGTAAAG
Organism: Plakobranchus ocellatus; assembly: GCA_019648995.1. Taxonomy (NCBI): domain Eukaryota; kingdom Metazoa; phylum Mollusca; class Gastropoda; family Plakobranchidae; genus Plakobranchus; species Plakobranchus ocellatus. Next base: position 1,976,500 of record BLXT01002238.1, on the reverse strand, counting down.
CTGTAGTAAAAATAGAGAGGGTTTAAAACACGTCTTCACAGTCTCACTCCCAAACTACGACTGATTAACAAAACGAACAAACTTACAACCAAACACACCCGTACGTGATAGGAATACCCTCAGAGGAAAAGGCATCAGTTTCGAAGTTCATCCGTGCCTTGGCAGTGGCAGCTTTATCACCTGAAGGTTAATTGGAGATTATACTTGTTGGCTGACACAACATTCATCCACAAAATACATCATTCCACCCAACTTGCTTTTTTAAAAACATTTATGGTGTACTTTGTACAATGTCAGGCTTTAGACCACTGTAATTGAAACAATGTTATTATTGGTCAAGAGGGAAACCCTTTTTATTTACGATTGTCTCACATGCCCAAATCCTTTTATTTAATAAAGTAGGCCTCTATGATGTTCCCTATAAATTCTTTTTTTCCAAACTGAAATTATCTCCTAAAGTATAATTAACGCATTCGTAGTAAAAATGTGTCAAAAGAGAAAAACGCCTGTACACAATGGGATATTATTATACCGATGGCAGGCATATGAAATCTCTGAAGTCCAAATGCACAAAGAAGGCACTTCAGAGGTTTGATGAAACTGCCATCGATATAATTATACATACATATATATATATATATATATATATATATAAGCACTATATATATATATATATATATATATATATATATATATATATATATATATATATATATATATATATACATACTTTATTTTATACCTTAACTCAGATTTTTAATCTGAGCAAAGGGAACATTTTTGTCGTGAAAAATGTTTAAGTGACAATTGGGCCTCTGGGCTTTCTTATTGGTATTATAATGCATTCTCTGCACTTAGTACGATATACTGATATTCTATTCTATAAAAGTTTAGTGTCCATGATACTCTAATTTCATGGTATGCAATCTTTTTGCACGAATTAAAAGAAAATTTGGTAAGATATACTTTGAAAGTAAACTGGAAGGTCATAGTAGAACAAATTAAGTGTTACGTCTTTAAATGCCGAGGACCCACAGATAATGAGCTGAATGTTGCAAATATTGCGCCCTCGCCAGCAAACTAACAGGAAGAAACGGTATAAAATTTTTCAAAATAAATAACTCGTACATAAAGATAATAACATCTTGTTAGTGCTTGAAAAAATATGGGTAAACTGCGTATAAAAATAGTTTGTTTCTAATATTTACACTGATAGGCATTAAACAAAAGATAGAAGTCATAAACGCTCCTGATCATCATTCCAGGAGTAAAAAAGAGTACCGAAATCTGATCTTTTGTGTCACACTCTTGACATTGAAGATGAAGAAGAAGAAGAAGAAGAAGAAGAAGAAGAAGAAGAAGAAGAAGAAGAAGAAGAAGAAGAAGAAGAAGAAGAAGAAGATTCCAATGAAAACAAATAAAACAAATCCTGTTTTGTTTTTTTTTAACGTAAAAAGAAATTGGTTTCTCACAACCACCCTCTCTCTCTCTCTCTCTCTCTCTCTCTCTCTCTCTTTTTTTTTCTTTCTTTTTCTTTCCCTCTTTACTCCCTCTTTCCCTTTCTTCTTTTTCTCTTTCGCTTTTCCTTTCTGTGATAGTCTGCTGCTAAGTATATTTGTTTTATCCAATTCCCTATTATGTATAACACCAGACACTACTAGTATAAAGCTGTGATAGGTTCACGGAGACCGGGTTCTGCCTGTCACCTGTTTCAAGCACCTTTCACAGGTCAATAATGTCATTAGTCCCAGTTGAACCAGTCAAACCACAGTTTCTAATCCTCAATTTCTGTCTTGTCTGCTTTCAAATGTGTTCTTGAATTTTAAAGAAAAGGGGAAAAGAAAATACCGCATTAAATCTTGTTATTTAAGTTTTATGTGGTTGTGGATTGGTCTGGTTTGTAGTCCTTTTTGGCATGAAAGTGTAATTGTGTGAATCACAAAAGGATTGAGATTTCTTTGCCATGTGTTTTAAAAATATTCTTTCAGTTTGGTGCTGTGAATCCCCTAAAGGTGTGGGAGAGAAATATGTGTGTGTTTGTGTGTGTGTGTGTGGGGGGGGTAAAGGATAGTGTGTTTGATATTGTTCTTTATCTTCACTATTGTTTATCAAGGCCTATTTTGAAAAATAAATTATCGGTCGTCCTGACCTTACTCATTATTTGCTATCAACATTTTTATTTCTTCTTACTCTAGGTATTTTTTACCAATATGGATGTAATAATATTTGATCATTATCATCAACATTCTCGTTATTATTATTATTATTATTATTATTATTATTATTATTATAAGTAGTAGTAGTAGTAGTAGTAGTAGTAGTAGTAGTAGTAGT
>BLXT01002238.1:1795220-1807529 GCA_019648995.1 Plakobranchus ocellatus | reverse complement strand
CCCCCCCCCCCCCCCCCAAACACACACACAATCGCAAATATTTACATATACACACAAACAATTTTGAGCTTGCTTTGGGTCTGCTTTGATCAATTGCCACATTATGATGTAAATGCTAGACTTGCCTTAACGATATAATTGGGATTAATTAGTTGACATTCGTTCCGGCATTTTGATATCTGTACAGATCTTGTATAATGACGATTATAACCTTTCAGGTGAAGCAATTTCCTGCATATCATAATAATGGTGCCAAATTTATGATAGATTGTAATCATTTGTACTCATTTAAACGCAATTGTACGAAATTACTCACAAATCGGCAGAGCGGTAACTCATCTAGTAGGGCAGTTGGCGACCAAGTCAGAGGTCCGTGGTTCGAATCCCAGTCCGGGCCAAATCAATTCATCATTGTTCCTCCGTGTCCAACCAGCACTAAATGGGTAGCTACGTCTCTTAAGACCCGGCGAAAGTAAAGGCGGCGAGTAAAGCAATGGCAAACTACCTCATAATGCCGTATGCCAAGAACAACCAGGACTCTACTCCTGGTTCCCTGATGCTTGGACTAAGCGTGGGACCCACTTTACTTTACTCACAAATAAAACTGATGGTTAAACAATCGTTGGTGCAGCTTTAATCATAGTTTTGCTGAATTAATTGAAACCTGCACCTGTCAATTTGAACGTAAAAATAATCACTCTTTAAACGAGACTTGAGCGGGTAGGGAGGGCGTTTCACTTCTTTCATACTTCAATTAACGCAGAAAAATGTTGGTTAAAGCTGCACCTATGATTTTTTTACCATCAGTTTTACTTATTTAATTTTCGTAATCCGGAAAAAATTGAGATTTTGGAAGGTGACCATTTTTCCTAGCCAGTCTTCACGAAATGTTACGTATTCCCTTAATGTCTTAGCTCTAAGGCTTTTGATAGCTGTGATATGATGTCTGCTGAAGATAGACTCTTGTCTTCACCCAACTGCAGCAAGAATTGAAGAGAGAAGAACATTTCCTCTCTTTGCAGCATTTGAAGTCGTACTACGAGCAGTGTGCGGCTTGAATCTATTCCTGACTGCTGCATTATGCTTCTCATCCATCCACTCAGGATACTTGTTGATATCCACCATATAGTTTGGTGAAACTTAAGAAAACTTGAGACGAATCATCAAGAACTTTTGATGTTCATTGTAAATACATTTTTAAGTATTTCACAAAACACAACTTTTTGCTTCAAAACTTGAAATAATAATTTCTGGCTCAGGTCTTCCTGTCTTAGAGGTCTTTGTTAGCTCAGGTATAGTAATCCAAACTTCTTGTTCAGCAAAATATACACAAGAATATTTTTTCTTCTTTCTGAGAGAAGTATGGGAAACACTGGAGTTTTCATAGTGAACTGCTTCAGATTTAACTGGTTTGGCGGTCCTAGCTTTCAAGAAATTTAAGAACGATGTCTGGATTCCAGGTTGATAGATATCTTAGAACCGAGGATCTCAGATTAAAAATCCCCTTCATAAATCTATTAAAAACTTCTGTATTTTTTCCAGGTGGTCGATTAAATGGAGTCAAAGAGGATCGTCAAATAGTACGAGCTCTCCATTTAGCACTGTGGGAAGTGTTTTTGGTTGCAATCTGAGTTGTAGGGGATGAAGTAAGGCCGCGTTGCTCTGCTGGTGGGGATGTCCTTGCTTCTTCGTAGTATTCGTCCGGAGAGATTTCTGCAAACGTCTTGTATTTTCCAGGTATTCGTATGTGATTTTGACTGGGCGTTTTGTCTTTAGAACTTATTGAGGAGTTGATTTGCCTTGTGTCAAATACCGCAAGACATTTAGATGCCGCCGAAGGTAATGACAGGCACCTAATACTCACTAAGCTCACTGTCGAGATTATTAAATCTGAAACAATTTGAGAACCCTCAAATTTCAGGTCTAGTACCTTCGTTGCTGCATTTCGAAATGTTTGTATTTCCTCTTTTTTTTTCTTTCTATCTCTACATTCGTCAACTTCCTTTGGTTTGTTTTCTTTCATTTGTTCTTTATGATAAGTAGTAACTGATTTTGTTCGATTTTCGATGATCGTCCTTCGTGACCTGCACATGTGTTTTGATTCTTCTCTCCTTTCGCTCTTTTGATGGTAAAAATAGCTTTGGCTCACTCGTTACAAAGCCTATACTCTTTTTGTTAAATCACTTTATTACTGTCTGTCGTGTTCTTTTTTGTCCCGTATTTTTTGTTGGGTTTTTTTTTCCTATCATGTTTATTTTGAGTAGTTGTGTGTCAAGACTGTTTTCATATCTTCGTCGATATTTGTTAGATTATTGGTGATGTTTTCTTCCGGCATTCTCTTAATTTGCAACTGTTCTTTAAATTATGTGTGCGAATTTTTTTTTTTCATTTGAGATGTATCTTTAAAGGTTGTCTTCATTGATGTAGTCTGGATTTTTTTATTTTTTTATTTCTCAACAAGTATTTCTATCTGGTTATTGATGTTGTTGATTTGTTCAGTCTAGTGATCACTTATTTTGTCCTAACCTTGTTGTTTGGAGTCTGCAGAGTGATCGAATGCGCTATTTGAAACGCATGGTTTTTTGCCATCACATGATTTAATTAATGTTTAAATTATTTTTCTTTTGTGTTTATTTTTACATATCTTAGCATGAATATCTCCTTCAAACAAAAAGGTTTGTTTCCTAAGTTTTCAGTAGCATTTTCCAGTTAATTGTTAAATGCTCTTTTCATCAGGATCTTTATTTCTAATCGTTGCCATGGTTTAGTCGATTGATTGTTGCTATACCCAGTCCACCATTTATCAGCGATATCAGAGTTTCTGTTCGTTCATTTTTTCTCACAGACCTTTTTCATCAGCTGTTAAAGCTCAATAAACCCTAAGATTAAACACGGTAAAAATCTGTATGAGTAAATGAAAAGCGTTAAGCCTCAGAGCTCTCTATGGATATCAACTTCTTTTGGGTAATCCATTAGGGGAGCGTTGACGTCTATAATCGAAATAAGGTTTGTTTTACCGTGGCCGCATTGGAGTTTGTGGAAATAACATTATTTAAATGCACCACGTAGTTTCTTGTCGGAAATGTTCCAGGTTCTATAAATATTTCGTATTTCATTTTTTTTTTTTAATCTAATAAATCCATACTCAGAGTCTCTTTTGTCAATTTGGTACTAAAAGCCTGTTTACATTGATCTTTTGATCTCTGTCTTTTTGAATTTTTGTTTCCTGAATGTATTGTTTATGCTAGTTGTATCATTTAAAGGCCTCTGACAGCGAGTTTTTAGAATTTCGCCCTGGATCGCTAAAAAATTAAAGAACTCATGATAAGATATTCATGCATCGCTTTCAATTCGGTCTGTGATCACAATGGTGGTGAAACCTCTTGCTACTATTTTGTTCCACGATGTACTTAGTAAGGCCTAATAATGTTTGAGTCGAGTGAAATGTTAGTTATGAAAAAGCAGAATGGTAAGATGCAAGAACTTTATTCGCCCGTTTCGAAATGATGTCAAGTCAAATTATTTTTCAGGAAGCCTTTCATTTTGTGTTCAGTCGATTAATTCGTAATTTTGAACTTTTTATTCAGCTTAAAGTTTTGAATTAATTTAACAGAGCATAATTTATTTTGTCCAGCAAACTAAAACAAAAAAAAATTGAGAACCTATGATCTAAACCAGGTGTTGATTGCGAAATGCAATAGTCAAGCACTCTTAGGCCATGCCGTGAATAGTCCCTTTCCCAACATTTTCTTTCTTGGTGTTACATTATTCGACGATATTTTAAAGAAAGTTTTCACTAATTAAAACGAAATTAAAATGTATGTTTATCTCAGCTTTTTTTCCCTCAAATTTATATTTGACCATCATACAAAAGCACCAAAATAGCCGGATCCTCTGTTCCTTTATGTCTAACAATGTTAATGTAAGATAGGAATTAATTAAATATTAGTTTCTGTGGTTTGAGAAATTTGTGATGCTATACCAAGGTTTTAAAAAATGTGGCTTATCGTATATTGCTAGACAAAAGTATTATGTCCACATAGAGCTGCTACAGAATAGAATGCTAGGATCGGATCGGACCAAAACCAACGAAATTCCGCACGTTTGGCACTAAAAGCAAAGTCAAAAGGAAAGGGCCGGCGGTTTATTGGAGACCGCGAAATAATATAAAAAATGCATGACCTCAATTTTAGCCCATAACCAAATACTTTTGGCCAAACATCACGGTAACGATTTTTTTTTTAATTCATGCTTATCTGATATTTCTTTCTCTATGTCAGATGTCCCGCGCGAGACATGGTCTTCACAACGGCCTTTCTGAAAGCAGTTTTGTTCTTCGCCATCGTTCGCTCGTCTGCCTCCTTCGACCTGAGGAGTTCCATGATTTCCTAGCTCCATACTGTCTTTGAAAGACCTTCCTGTCTTTTTTCTTAGTACTGTCCCTTCAAAAACGATTTTCTTAATCCCATCGTGCTTCTTTATGCATCCAAAGTTCTTAATCTTTCCATGTGTTTTTTCCTAAGGAGGCACTTCGAGAGTGATCTTTATTTCAACAATTATCGATTTTTTTTACAGTGTTCAATTGTAAAGGAATTGTTTTATTAAAAGTTTGTGTCCCGCATCAATTTGTAAATATTTCTGAAAAAGTACGTTCGTAGGAGTCTGACTTTTTTTTTGCAAGTTTTTTACATGTACAAAATGCTTGGAAACAGAAGTAAAAGATCGTCCTTGAGTTATATATTAAAGCAGATGAAAGGTCAAATCGTTGCAAGTTTATTATTTTCACAGTAGTACTCTGTATATATCCACGTAAGTGCGAATCGCCCTTTAGTGGCCAATCGAAATACTTTGCTCCCACACATAGAACTTCGGACTCAGCAAAAGTGAAAACACTTAAAGTTCGTTTTTGAAATGTTACATATTGAGCACACTCATTTTACTTGTTAATACATTGATCTCTTCTTTGCTGTGTTATGACACTTCCGGTATAGCCATCCACAAAAGGTGAACATGTTTTAGACGTGTTGGTTCGTGAGAAATTTTCGTGGTAGCGGCATCAGAGTGTATGGAACAATTCCTTCAATAAATGATGGAGCGCAAATTAAAGCTACTCACATAAGTATAGGTGTGAACCGAGGCCGCAGCATGGGTATCCCATTACAATTCTATGGCCTCCCGTGGCACCTGCTCTTTTTACAAAATCCCCTGTGAGGGTGACCAAGTACATGGGGGAACATCGAAGAGACAGGCACGACAGACGGCGTGACGACAGCAGAGAGGGGCAGCTGAATAGTTCCCATAACTGGTGTTACCTTCACTATGATAGGCAGAGGATATCATGATACAATGATAAGACAAACTGACATGTATGGGAACTGTTTCCGTGAAGGATCGCAACCCACCGCGAGTATTGTGCGCAAGAAATAATAAAGCCAACCGATCGGCGTGAAGATGTGGCAGCCGTTAAGATGGTGTCACCTTGCTCGTTCGGGAATGCCATGGGCAGCAAGTTGATAGTTGCAAATATATTGCAATATGGAATGTAAGAACTCTACAAGGGACAATATAGAAAGAGAGATTATTGGTTTTTGTATATAGCCAGTCCACAACAAGGTAATTTCAGGCTTTGAGGCCCTCCGTCAGGCCAGGGCGCCGGTGGCGGGGCTCGAATCCGCTACAGAATGGTCGCTGCAGATCTCAGGGCGGACTCGCTAGCCACTGTGCCATCGACGCCCCCCGAAGGAGAGATGAAAAGAATGAATTAATAATCTGTTTCATTGATTATTCTAAGGCCTATGACAAAGTAAGTCATGCAGAGCTGTTTCGTATGCTAGAAAAATTAGACATCGATGGAAAAGATCTGAGTCATTAGAAATTTATACTGGGGTCAGTCTGCATCTGTAAGAATTGAAGGAGAACATAGTGATTTAAAACTAATCAAAAGAAATGTGAGGCAGGGATGTGTAATGTCTCCTGATCTTTTTAACTTATATAGTGAAATAATCTTAAGGAATCTTGATGGTGTTTCAAGATTAAAAATAAATGGACAGAATCTTAATAATCTCAGGTATGCAGATGATACAGTTTTAATAGCAGAATCTGCCCAAACAACTCCAAAAACTTTTAGATATTGTAGTTTTAGAGAGCGAAAGAATGGGCCTGTCTTTGAATGTAAAGAAAACGGAATGTATGGTCATCTCAAAGAAATCCTCTAACCTCAAGTGCAATCTCGTTAGCAAAGGCAAATAAATCAAACAACAAATTCAAATATCTAGTTTACCTGATAACATCAGATGGCAGATGCACAAGTGAAATAAGCAAAAGAATAGCCATGGCCAAAGCTACATTCCCAAAAATGAAATCAATACTGGCAAATAGAAACATATGTATGAAAACCAAAATAAGGGTAATTAAAACATACGTATGGTCAGTACTTTTGTATGGTAGTGAGTGTTGGACAATAAACAAAGAAATAGAGAAAAAACTAGAAACAGTAGAGATTTGGTTAATCAGAAGAATGATGAGGCTATCATGGACGGAAAAAAGTCAAATGAATTGGTACTGAAAAAGGCTAATCTTGAGCGATCACTAATTAAAACCATAAGACAGAGGCAACTACAGTTTTTAGTCCATATTTGCTGACACAAGGGTTTAGAACACTTAGCAATCACTGGAAAGATTGAAGCAGTCGGCGTAGACAAAGAATAACTTTGGTTGAAAATCTTAAGTCATGGGCAATAGTCAAGGGTAGCAATAACAACTTTATAAGATTAACTGAGGATAGGTTTGACGGGGGGAAATCGCCAATTATTGCCAATGTCTGTTCCAGACAAGGTACCTATATAATATATTATACTAGTTGCTGTATAACCCGTTCTACGAGCAATTGAGTGGAACCGCAATACTGTGATTCAAAGAAGAGAAAGCGAGAGGGAGAGAAAGAGAGTTTGAATGTCGACATGAGATACCGCTTTAAACATTTAGATCTAAGGGTTTGGTTTTTGTATATAGCCAGTCCACAACAAGGTGATCTCAGGCTTTCAGGGCCTTCGTCAGGCTAGGGCGCCGGTGGCGGGGCTCGAACCCGCGACAGAAAAGTCCCTGCAGATCTCAGGGTGGACTTGCTAGCCACTGTACCATCGACGCTCCTAGAATCTAGATCTAAGGGAACCCTAGAATCTAAATCTGAATAACATGCGCGCCCATAAAATAAAATAAGATGCAGAGGTATTCCTTTATCTATATTTTATATATTTGTGTACTTTGAATGTTATTTTTCGTAAACCTCCTGAATGATTTAAGTAATGAATTCGTGCTAGTTTAGATCTAGATTCTTGTGGATCTTAAGGAATAATAAGGCCTTGAATCTAGATCTGTATGCCTAATCAGGCCTATCTAGATCTAGACAATGACGCCTTGGTTTAGATGTCTAAGCTAGAATCTAGACTTTCGCTTCCACTGCAGCCCTGAATAAAAGCCATTGATTAATGTATCTCTATGGCTTCAATAAAAATTATAAACCTAAAATTTAGGCCTATATATTTGAAAGTTGGCAAAATAACTGATCGTAAAAGAAAGAGGTAGGACTCCTAGACGTAATCAGTGCACCCGTCCGCGACAGCTAATCTTTCATACAAAATTTAAAGTCATTCTGTTCGGTGGTTCAGGAGTTTTACGTGACAAAAAAAAATCAAAGTGCACATAATTGTATATAGATTAGATATTGTGGAAATCAAGGAAGTGTGATGGAAAGGGACTGGCAATATTGTTATTCCGACGAAATTTACGCACCGAATTTTAAATACTAATTTGCGCTAAGGTCCTTAGCAGCCTTGTGCTTACGCATAAAAATAAGCAGTTTATGCTGCGAAGAAGAGACTGAGATGATTAGTGCTTAAGAATTCTTTCCGCGATAAAATCTGAACATTAGAGAACCATTATCGTACTATCAAAATATGCCCACTTTAACCTTTTTTGATTGATACATCTATAGGTGGATTTTATTGCCCCCCACAAAATTGGGTGTAGGTGTCACTTGTTCGGGCTTTACTCCTTTATTGTAAGAATACTCTATTTGGTAAATTAATTATTGCTTTGATGGTTTTGAAAAAAAAAAAAGAGAAATTTCAGCTGTCACTTAGGTTTGAGGTCAATAATTTAGGGTACACCAATCTCATTTCCTTCAGGTTTGCTTCACTGTTTTTTTAAGTGAGCAAAAGTGCGAATGGTGTCGATAAAAATGCGGGCATAATATAATATAATTATAATCTATTAAAAATACAACTGTTCAAGAACGAGTACTTCCTTTTCGATCTGTTTCCAGCGTCGATTAAATTTTATCTTTTCAGCTCAATTATAGCAATGTGCGCTTCAACAACTTTATAAAAAAGAGGTTGGCGAGGTTCGTTTATTATTTATGTGTGTAGTTCCCAAGAGACGTAGTACTGGGATTAATCGTTCAAACAAACAGGAAAAAGGAAATCAATGAACCCAATAACCAACTAAGGAACAATAATTTGGACTTTAGGACATCACACCAAGACCTACAAATTTATTATAAACAAGTTAGATATTAATATCGGCAAGAATAAATGAAGAATACCAATAAAAAATGCTAGTCGTTCTTTAAAACAGTAGTACAATTTAGTCTTAAAAGAGTACATTTACTTAATGTCCAATCTAATCTTCAAACAAAATTATGCAAACTGTATACCAGTTTTTGCTGATTTATCAAGCTCCGTGGCCGAGGAAATTAATGACTAGATCTATCTGTGTCTCTCCAAACGCCAGTCCGTATACTCGTGTACTCTGTACCGGTGTGAACAAATAGTCACAAAGTTGTTGGCTCCAACTGCACTTTTTATTTGTTTACTGGCTTGCCTATGTTTTCCTAACGGCCAAAATTCAGCCCTCTCGGAGTTTCAATCGTGTCAAACCCGTTTAACTTAGAACTCCAAGCGGCTTCACAGTGAAGCAAAAAGCTAAAATTTGTAATTTAATAATTACCCTATTAGTCAATATATTATTCTGCCTACTCATCAAACTTGGTCCTTACAAACGTAATAAACCCTTTTCTCTCTTACAAAATTAACTGCTGATCAAATGCAAGACAGTTTTCTCGCCTGGCATATATCTAAGCTACAAATTTTCATTAGTGTATTGTTGATAATTTTTCAGAATCAGTATCGCTTTTGAACTTTAGTTTTACTTCTACTTTGGATACAATTCGAAGTTTTAAAAAATTAAATGTATCAAGGCCAGTTTGATCTTCGCGGTCTCAGAACTGATGATGCTCCTGAATAAAATTCGGCCAGAGAAATCAAACAATCACTCTCTTTACTGGCTTCCTTAAGTACGTTACGAGACCCGAGTCTCTCCTTTAAATTGACTGGCATAGATTGTGCTCCTATCGATCAAAGTTTCTCCATAAGACACCAGTGAATATTTAGTTTACCTAAATCTGTTGATTAATTGATTGATTGATATACCCAGTCCACCATTCATGGGTGATCTCAAGAATTATATTCTCTCTCACAGTCATTATTTATTTAGAAGAAGTGTACAAAGCCAGAGATATTACCATAGGCACCAAGTTCCATTGTGTAACCCATTATGCGAGAGGGATTGACCTCTCGAAAAAGTCTGTTCATGTCAGCTACGTTTTAGAACTTAAGCTTGTGACCTAGAAGTCTGAAAATTCAGTTAAAATATGCCGAACAGTGTAGAGGCGGTCGTAAACAGCAAGTAGGTTGTCCTGTGTAATTCACCCGGGGCCTACACATCACCCTTGTCCTTTTTCTGCCTGTTCCTTCATCTCTTTAGCTTAGGACTTTACCTAGGTTAGAGAGTACTTCATGGAGCTAATTGACTCCCTCAGAATTACGATTTCCTTGCCAAAATGTATGGATTTATAATTGTATTTTAAGTTTTAGATCGAAGTAGGCTAGCATATATGAGTTTATGTGGCGATGAGGCGCGATTTAGAGTCGCTTTAGAAAATTGGTCAACTTTCTCTTTCTACCGGATGCCTACAGGTTCTCTAAACAATTTGTAAGAGTGCCCAATATTTTGATCTCTAAACTTTGTTGTTTTAGATAACCTGCAAGGCTGATAGACTATCGTTGTGAATAACAAAAAATATTAATTTACTAGAAAGTTTTTCTATCTCTGTGAACACGAGAGGTATGCCTATAATAAGAAAATAATTTCAACGCAAGCGTATGGCATATCAGCATGGCTTCAATAATCTTTCCTCTCGTCTCTCTCTTCCTCGCTTTTTCCCTTATTCACGCCATATAATAGGCCTAGCCTGCAAAACATGGCACTGTGGCAGGGAAGCTTATTGCTGGAGGATTTGGTAACTGATATTTAGTCTTACCGTGCGGCATTATTTTGAGATGGGCACAATGAAACAGATATCATTAGTTTGCGTGGATTAGAGATCCAAGAGTTTGCTCCTCTCATGGGGGCCAAGATTCTCACCGATTGTGACAAGGCTTATCACAGTAATGTGTTAATAGATTGTCTAATAGATATGTTTCTAGGCTTGTGATGGTTAAATTCAACAAGTTAAAACCTTGCCTTATATTATGTTTTGTAAGTGTGTATAATCTTTGCTTAGTGCATCTAAAATGGCTCAGTCTTTCCCCAATCTCTCGGGGTATCTCTCTCAATCTCACATTCATTCCCGGCCTTATCCTGTATTTCACGCTTCTAAATACCTTGTTGTTCTTGTAGTTACTACTGCAAGATTTTATATTCAAGAGAAATATTCTGTCCTTTACAGCCTAGTCGGCGGGGATGAGAAAGCATATAACAGCACAGATGATTGCTTCACGCTCTTTCTAAAGCAATTTTTAATTTTAAAAATTTTGAGAAGACGGGAGTTGCTGGGGACTAAGTATTCGGCAACAAGAGCGACCATTTCAAACGGTTGGATACTTGGCGGCCATGCTCCCCACCACCTGGAATCTTAGCGTTATTTTTTTAACTAGCCAAACCCATTGCTGATTTTTATCATTTCACTTAAAGATGTTCTCAAGAAAACAAAAGTTGCGAACCAAACCTATAATTCTGTTTTTTTTCCCTTTAGCTTTGGCTTGCGGTGCACATTTTATAAATCCGTAAAAATAACTTCGGTATTTTAAAATGTGCCCACATAAAATGGCAATGGCATGATCTATAATAACATATCTATATTTTTGTGGATTTTATTGACACTCCACAAAAATGTTTGCAGGCATTGCATGTTTGAGCTTAGCTCCATTATAATGAGAGGTAACTGCGTAAAACACAGAGTATACCGATGCGTAAAGATGTTTCGATATACATTTTTAAATACGTTTTTTTTTAGAATTAGATTGATTGTAAATTTCGGGGCATTATTATGTTACTTGAAAGTTAACGTAGATTTCACGATATTTTCCTGATGTCAGATTTTAATTATTACCTTCTTTGTCTCATGGATATCGAATATACAATTATACTAATGACTGGAAACGCAACACAGTGATCAGAGGAAAAGAGAAAGGGAGAGAGCCAGAGAGAGAGAGAGAGAGAGAGAGAGAGAGAGAGAGAGAGAGAGAGAGAAGGTATAGTACATATTATCCAAATGTTGACATGAGATGCCGTTATGAACCTCTTGATCTAAGAGAACCCTAAAATCTAGATCTAAATAGAATGCGTATAGTATGAAATAAAATGAGATACAAAGATATTCTCTTATCTATTAATTACCTAGAATATAGCCTAGAATGAAAGCAGAGCTATAATTAGACCTTAAATCAATACTTTTAATCAAGCCTATCTAGATCCAGATCTAATGATGCCTTCATTTAGATGTCAAACCTAGAATCTAGACCTGCGCTTCCAATGCAACCCAGAAAGAAAGCCATTGATTAGTGTATATCTGTGGCCTCAATGAAAAAAGTCAAAAACCGGAAATTTGTACATTTCAAATGATAGCAACATGGCTGACCGTGAAATTCTTAGTTACATTTTGAGAAAACAATATAAAACAAAAAAGGAGAATGAGATATATGATTTGGACTTCTTCACAAAAACGGTGAACCTTTCCGCCACAGCTAACCTTTCATACAAAATTTGTAGTCAGCCTGTTCAGTAGCTAAGAAGTTTTACGCGACATAAAAATCGAAAAACTTATTTATATAAAGCACAGGTATATAGTTCAAGGTCCATCACAGTAAATAATCTTCAGATGGCCACCGTGCGATTCTCAGTGATCTCTCCTTTGCTTTGTTTAAGAGAAGAATGTTCGATTTTAGTTTTTGTTTAAATTTCAGCCCATTT
>BLXT01002238.1:1782922-1795203 GCA_019648995.1 Plakobranchus ocellatus | reverse complement strand
AGGAAGTGTGTATGCAGTTCTTTTTTTTGCTATTCCACAAGTAAGTTTATCTTATTCGTTTTCTGTCTTGCTTTCTAGGCTTATATATTGGAATTCGAGCATTCTTTTTAGTATAGACGTCAGTGTTCTGCATTATCTGCTTGTATTTCTGTATTATCTTTCTGTGCACAGTTTAGAAATCACAATGTTGCTCTTGTCTATATAAAACCGTTTTTAAGCTTAGAGTGTTATGTTCATAAATAGACAGCTGTTTATGCATACAGTATGTAAATACCAAAATAGCATACCATACTGCTTTTTTGTCTAAACATTCATACAGACCAAGAAGAAAAAGAAATAGTAAGGTTGAAGTTCAAATATAAGCAATATTTTAAAAATCCTGAAATATGAACAATTATTGCAAAGGCTTCTTCAATCCATTCACATTTTTTTCGAAGTTTATATATTAATGTGCACGGTACAGTAATAGAGACAAATCTTTATCGAGATCATACTATAGAATAGATCTGGATATCTGAACAAGTTTTGATAGCGCTAGATCTTATTGATTCTTTAGTATTGCTTAGACTTCGATTCAGTTTCTCAATTGAAAAGGCTTGACTGTCTTTTTGCTTTTTTTTTCTAGAGTTTTCTAGATTCAGTCTCATGATAGATAAAGTGGGATCTAACTGTCAATTTGCTGTTGTTTAGATTTAGATCCAATCTCTTATTTGATAAACTAGATATGATTGGCCATTTGCTATAATTTAGATTTAGATCTAATCTCTCATTTAATAAACTAGATATGAGTATGACTGGCATTTTGCTATAGTCTAGATTGAAATCCATTTTCTTAATTGAAAAACTGGTTCTGACTGGCATTTTGCTATTGTCTAGATTTAGATCCAGGCTCTTATTTGATAAAGCTGATTTGATTTGCGCACTGCTATTGTCTGGATTTAAATCCATCTCTCATTTAACAAGGCCATATCTGACTGGTATGTTGCTATTGTCTAGATTCGGATTCAGACTCTTGTTTGAAAAGTTGATTTGATAGACATTTTCGCTGTTGTATAAATTTAATGCTGTCTCTTCGCTCTAGTTTTCGACATCAGTATTAAGGTCTAGGCCAATACCTCATATAAGCCGCAACGTATTTTGTTGGTATATTTCCAATATTTATGATACATCTTTACATTCATTTAAAACTTTGCATAGGCATTTTAGTCGATAAAGCTGCATAATCAATCATGGCTTTTTTTTTTTAATTTTTGTAAATAGGGACAAAGCCATCACTGAACAAGTTTATGCGATGCAAAAATTCTCAAGATAACAAAAGGTATATGTATGATTATAAATAATGTATCTCTAAATATATAAGTAAGATTTCAAGTGATTAAAATTCAAATAAGAAGGGAAAAGTTTGAATTTTGAAAAAGAATAGTTATTACCTTGACAAAATTCAAGATGGCAGCCGTTTCGATAGTAAAGTCGTGTCAATCAAGATTGTAATAACTGTCGATGACGTGTCGAGTGGCAGATGTGTTATTTATAAAATATTAACTGTAGTTTCAGAGTTGCCGTTTTCTCAAAGTCGAGTGATTGTGACATCGTGAAATTTTGCATGCACGCATGCTGGTTGTGAGCGAAAGTTTGGGCCTATTTGGTCTTGACCTTTGCTTTCGACAATTTACCTCCTATACAAGGTTTTATTGTGCGTATTTGCCAACTGTGCATTCGTCTTTCATTGCACGTTAGACAGCGATCAAGAGAAGTTGAAATTCTGGCCGAGCACAGAATAAAAATTGTTGCTACAAAACCACTATTAAAAAATGTAATGTTTTTTTTTAAATTGAAATGTATATCTCTGCGTCAATATTTGTGAAAGAAAACACTCAGAAAATGGTATTTATGTCATTGAACCACGGACTCTTTATTCTGGCACAAATTGCTAGCCTTTACACAACCTTAAATAGCCAGTAACCTGAGGATGGATTTTGATAAATCTTAAGTCTTAAAGCTTTCAGTAATGCCAGTGTGTTCAAATTTGTAAGTATCTGACAGCTGAAAGCTTTTTAATAAATTCCAAATGCATTTAATAGCTGTCACAGACTTGAACCACATTTTTTATATACTGCTTTGTGACATTGTGTAGCCTATATATTGAAGCGAGATTATCTTGTGGATTACAAAAATGAAATAAGAGGATAACTCTAGTCGATCTTGTTATTTCTTAAACCGGTGTGACTGTCCAGCGGTCTTTTGTGAAGCTCTCGTGTGAAGCTCTCATGACAATAACTGTAGTCTGTTCAACTTAATAAGAAAACTGTGTTTGTTTTGTTTTTTAAATACATTTTTTGCACAGTCTATTTTGTTCAAATTTTTTTATGCTGCCTTATTCTATTGTGTCTTAAGATTGTCTAAATTTATAGCAAGATCGACCTTGTATCTCGTTTAGGGCAATTATCCTCTTCGGTTTTTGTATTTAACAGGATACATAGAGTAGAGTTGCAAAAGATTTTTGGTAAAGGTGGCCTCTACACAAAACGGGAGCATTAGTCTTTTTTTAATGATACATTCATCTTGTTTGAAATCTGCGAGCGGTTCAGGCCATCTTCAAGCTATTGTCCCAGCAAATTGAATTTCTTATTTCCTTAAGATCACTTTTTACTCTTTTCTTTACCAGCGTTATCTGAGCCCATTGGGGTGTTGCGGGTTCTTATACCGGCACATTCATTATTCCATTTGCCACTTGTTTATTTGTCCCGATGCCCAATACAAGCTTACGTTATTCAGGTATTTTCCCGTTGTAATTTGAAAATTATTTTCTGTCTAACACTGAGGTCTACACGTTCTATTTTCAATTATTCATTGAAAAGAGAGAGAGAGAGAGAGAGAGAGAGAGAGAGAGGGGGGGGGNGAGATGGAGCATACCAAGACAGTCGACAATGCTACATATATTGACATGTATACATGTGTAATGTTTATTCAAGCTAAACGAAAAGAAATTCTTTCGCAAGGATCAATTGAAAATTAATATCTTTGACAAGATCATAACGCTGTCAGAAAAAAAAGTTTTTATGGATGAGAACTTTATGTTGAAAAATGAACGTTGTTATAGTCAATTCATTTTTAAATGACTGATTGCAAATAAATTTCGTTCTCATTATTATAATCCTCTTTTTCTTTAATGAAGATGAATGAGAATGAAACACAAAAGTCAGCGATGAAGAAAAACGACTTAACTTTTTTTTCTCTGCAAGCTGTCATTATGTACTTAGTATATCTTTAGGTCGAAATGTAAAAGGTAAAAGATTGTGCAGGAAAATATACATTTTATTATGGGCCTATTCTTGAGACGAGGGGGTTTACGGGAACAGCCGAAGCACAAGAATGATGAAAACTCACCAATAGCATGACGCGCCGTGATGTTATTTTCCAGCAACCATAAAAAAAAGATAAATTATTATACCACAAGCGAATGGTCGAAAAATGCTTTTCTGTAGCTTTTTAAACACCTATTTCCACTGGGTCGATTTCTCTGTAGAAAAAACCTAATTAAGACAAAAAATAAATATAAAAGAGCAAGGGAAGTTTCAGAGCGTTCCACTGATTTAAAAAGATAAGTGATTTGCGGAAAACGTGTTTTTTGGTTGTTTTTTTCGTGGAACATTTTTTCGGCACACCCCAAAACGTCCCGGATGGATTGAAATTTGGTTTAAAAGCTTGCAAGTGACACCTTAAGCCTTTAGGATTATCTACACTTAAAGTAACGTGGTTACCCAAAACTATCTGTATAGAAAAAGGAGCTGAATTCATTAAGCGCGTTTAAAACTGATTTTATTCACCAAAATTATGAAAGTCAAACAAATAGGACATTTTAAGCGAACACAACATAATCACAATGACATAGAGGTTGCAAATATATTGCCATACTTTTATTTTGCTTTTCAATTCTGATCAAACATCACACCACACTGGACGTCAATATAATACACTAAAAAGTTAAGCTTCATATAAATAGTTAACTCTTTATACCTCACTTAGATACCTTCACAGTATGGACCTCGTGGCATTTGACGTAGTCTTTGTCATCTAAAGTATTATGAAAAACGCTAAACATATTGCGGTGGGTTGTATGGATGCGGAAGCCACGGGCATAGATTTTCCTGAGCAGCGTCAAGTACTGGGAAGAGAAGAGTTTTTAATTTTTTTTTTAAGTAAAGGCGGGTGAGGGGATGCAAATTGCAGAATATCCAAAGGCAATGTTTTATATGCCTTTGGACGGTTTAAAGCAATTTTGTTCCCTAGGAATATTTTAGATTTTATTTTACGCGAGATGACAAAAAAATACTTTGAAAAAAAAAATAGTTTTATACTGTCTCATAGTACTCACTCTCAGGAATGTAACCTTCTATATAAATGCTTTGAAATGTTTGGTTTTTTTTTATTATTATTTAAATTTCATTATTTTTATTTAAAAAATTTGAAAAATAAAACCAGGCCCCAACTTCCACTTTGAATTAAAATCTAGAGAGTGCGCTTATGGTGGAGATACAGCATGTACCGTACTCGTCGGATCAAAACAATAAATGAAATTTTGTGGTCACCTGAACATAATTCTTTTTCTTAGGGGACCCGCCCATCATGGTTAGATGAGTTTCAAAAATAAGCTGCCTCACGTCATCTAAACTTCCATCATCTAATGCCGTCATTAGGGCTTCTAGTTCATATCCTTCAACGTCAATTTTGAGCACATCGAGTCTCCTCTGCAAGAAATGAAAATCAAATTTCACTACAATTACAATTACAATTACAAAAGCAATTTAAGAGAATTTACATAATCACACAAAGCTGTAAAAACTATTCACGAATAAGCATTTATGTGTGATTTTGATATTTTATAAGTCATAAGCATTATTGAGTTGAACTTTCTTCGTTATCCCGCATATCCCTCGTTGGCCTTCGTGTGTGTGTGTGTATTTAGTGTTTTGGATAGAATGGAGTTGCGTTAGCTATGAAGCAAACTAGTTAGCATAACGATGTGGATTCCTTGGAATTGTGGTCATGTCCAATTAAAGTCTGCCGTCTGCCGACTCACAGATTGTTTTCATATGACGTGCTTATGCATTTCATACGATGAATGTAAACAAAAGAAGAGAGGAAAAAATTATTCTGCTTGTACTTGTTCGATGTTCGATATGCTCATTGGACACAACGCTTTGGATGTTTTTAACATATAAACCTTATAAACAAGGTGACTTCAGATTGTCAGGCCTTAATCAAGCTAAGTTGTAGGTAATAGGCTCGAACTCGAACAAGTAACATTAAAACCTTTCCAGATCTCAGGGTAGATTTGCTGGCTATTCTGCCACCAGTGCCCGATCTAACCAAGTCATTAAATTTTCATTTCGTAGAGCCTCTATAACATAGAGATTTAACATCTATGCGAATAAGTTTAAGGTAATTGATTCATCATATGTTTTTTATCGGTGATCTCAAGAGCTCTAATTGTTCATTCTCCACATAAGTCATGATTCAACAAATTGCCAAAAGGAATCGAAACGAAAAGTCAAAACTCCTCAAATCTATATGACTCTAGGAAAAGTTTTTTGCCGGATAGTGCAGAGGCTGTCACAAGAATTTCAAAAAGATTAGTCCACACTTTCAGAGCCATGATGGACTCACGCGGAACCCATCACGGTCTCCCATTTCCTACCGACTGAGGTGTTTATTCGGATTGGGAAGTACTTCATACCCCTTCACCGTCCCAATTTTCTTGGCACATCGTGTGGATGTATAAGTTTTTTTCACGTATATAGAATAAACCAGCGTGTGTGTTTTTCAGACAATATGCCGCCGTTAAGAGCAGTTTTAGCAAGTTTATCTGTTAATTATTTCCCTGAATGCCTTCATGAGCAGGAGTTCAGAAATCGGAGAAACAGCGTGGGATTGGAATCTTCCTAGCAGATTATACAGGCGCTTAATACTTTTAACTTTAAAAATTTGTGCCCTGGGCACTCTCCAAGGGACACAAAGTATTGCTTTGATTAAATTGATTTTTAAAGAATTAGAAAACTCCTTCATCCCTGTTAGCGTCAGTGATATCCCTCGAGCTCAGATCTGAAGAAGGCGATTTATCTCGAAAACGACACGCTTTCGAAATGTGCGGACGATCTTGAAATTAGACTGCGATTGCGACTTTTTGCTCACGTTTAGAGCCGTCAATTATTAACGGTATGTTCATTGAAAAGGTTTTCTTTAAAACTCTTTCGGGTGTGTCGCCTGGCTGTCGAGCTCTTCCATTTGTGCAGTGAATGAAAACTCAAATAGTATTTGATATTCTTCCCAAGGTTGAAGATACTACAAGTATGGCTAGCTATTAATTTATAGTTGATTTCAGTTTTGCGACGAGGAGAAACACGTAATACAAAAATTTGGTTTTACATTTTTGTTCAATAGTCAGCAGCAGTTCACCTTAAAATAGAATAATACAGGGTTTGTCTAGAAAAAAAAGTATTTTAAGAAAATAGATCCATGTAAATGCTAGTGCTAGTTTATATGCCGTTGCTCGAGAGTAACGGTATTACTTCATTCAACTTTCTGGAGAAAAAAAAAACGACTTCTAAAAATTTCGCCTCGCCTTTCTCCAGGATCGGCTAATCAAACCTGGTGAAGATGAGCTCAGCGTAAATTCTTTGAAACTGATAGTCTAAAGTTGTTTTCGGAGAGCCAGTTCTACATTGAATAATATGAGATTAAATAGTACGCTCGAGATGCTGCAAGGATTTGCCTTGGTACAGATAGGAAAGTGTTTACTCCTAAAGAAGCGTTCACGTCATTTGAAACGGATTTATCAATTTCGTTGATTTTTATACGTAACAAGATACGGACTGCTGCAAAACACTGTTTTCTTGATGGTGGAAAGCAGAACATGTGCGGTTCGCTTCGACTACAGAATGTAGATCATTAAAGAAAATCTTTCATGTACAATAGGCAATTCTCCTCTGAAATTCGAATCAAACAGTTATTCTAAAACTACGTGCTTCCAAATAGTGTCCTACGTCATTTAGAGAAAAATGGATCAATGTTATCATGTAGCACAGAATGTGTAGGGGAAAATGTGTCAAACTTATGTATGACACGGGATGCTCAATGTAACATGCATCATGGAACGACAGAAAGGCTGAGTTTTGGCGTAGATAATCAATGCTAAACACTGTGGATGACAAATAGAGCATAAAATAAGTCGTTCGGACCTCAGAAAGCTTATGGTGAAGCCTTCTTCTGTGGCTGGCAATCGTGTACAGATGCCAAGTGCCCGAATTTTCAACAATGGTCTTGTCCACCCCAGCCACGCCCACTGGATGAAAATGGACTCTCTGGCCTCTCACATGGTCGACCTTTCTTTCGTTCATACTTTGAAAAAAAAAGTGAGATAGAGAGAGTAAGGGGGGAGAGGGGGAAGAAATGTGAAGATTTGATAGAGACATCTTAATTTCATAATGTTAAACAACACACTCTACAATTAAAAGACAATCCGCGCAGTTCTTTGGTTATGGAGTTATGGAAATGGATGCAAGATTTAGAGACACTCGTAAAAGATGTAAGCAGGCAAGAACAGAAACGTCGTTCAATAGATCAGTATAAAAGGAAAAACATCTCTACGCGCCCACCCTCAGGAAACTAACATAGGCATACTGTTCAATATCAAACTATATTAGTCATAGGCAAACTAACACACTCTTGTTGGCCGTATCGAAAATACACACACATGTGCTCATCCTTCACTATCATAACTTTATCGAAAAGAGATCCTTGGTCGCACATTCAGTTAAGGAAAAAATAGGATCCCATTGTTTTAAGACTGGACCTTTACAGCTGGCTTGAGGTGTTCAAGTATCATCTAAGAACTAAGCTTTGCGCTGAGTCATGCCATTAGATTCATTCTTTAAATCTAGATTTGAAGCATCCGAGACTAGCCAGTCATTCCAGTGGTTTTGCTTTGGCATTGACGTAGTGAAATCGGTTTAGAATGGGGAACATCATGTACATTGCCCTTAAGTGCCAAATCAAAATCAAGCAATCCCAAAGTGAAAATTGACAAACCCTTCACAATCAGATCTCACCGCAACTTTCATGCCAGATAACAAAGCCATCAACAAACTGGCGTCCATCATGCCCAAACTCTAAAGCAATTGAAGATTTACTTGGCAAGGCGATGAAGCTCGTCGCAATATGCTTTCGGGTTGACATCATGCGTGGCAAGGTCGCATTTTTTTTTTCGATATTTCTTCGACAACACTTAATTCTACTCCTATGTTTAAACAATTGCATCCAGGAGAGAAATTAAGGATGGGGGATATTAGAGCAATTGACAAGTCTGTCTCTGCCGTTTTTCTAGTGGCGCAACGGTTAGCTCCCTTTGCGCTATAAATCCTGTGCGTGGTATAGCTGTATGTTTCCTCTGCCATCAGTTTTCTAAAAGCTGATCATTCAGATTTTTAAAAAAATTGACATTGAAAGCAAACTGACATTACCACATAAACTGTAATGGTTTCCCTGAGCTCAAACAGTCAATGAGGGGAATTGCACTTGCCTAAATCGTTGTCCTAAGACAACTATACTATTTGCACATGCTCCGTATCCCATTTTTGATGGAATACATTTAAAAATCTTATAGCAGTTTATTCGAAGATTATAAATATATATATATATATATATATATATATATATATATATATATATATATATATGTATGTATGTATGTATGTATGTATGTATGTATGTATGTATATATGTATGTACGTATGTATGTATGTATATATGTGTGTGTGTGTGTGTGCGCGCGCGCGTGCACTGCAGCATATTCACTAAAAGCAAGCACGCTAATTGCGACATTGTGACTTTACGTATATTCTTAACAACAAAGAATCGAAAAGTATGCGTGTCCTTTAACTTACCTTGGATCGAAAGAATGAACCTCACAACCATACTTTTCCATGGCATCATCAAATGAAAAATCAAAATTTATTCTGAAATCACACCATTGAAAAAATGAACTTAACAATATGCAGATAAAATAAGAGCATCCTTATTTTCATATTTAACCATTACAATTTCAAATAGCTATCCTTTATAACAGTATGCCTAAAATAAATTTCTTTATGTCATTTGACCCGTTCACTTCCTAGATATTTCAGCATCTTTCTACCAAAGGTACGATTGAGTGCCGGTGGCGGGCTCGAAACCTCGAGTGAACGTCGATACAAAGTTTAGAGTGAGTTTGCTAACCATACCACTATTGAGACCCCCATCTAATAAAAAAAATGAGAAAAAAAATTATGCAACATTAGTCCGACTTCATTTGCAAAATCGATAATTATTATTGGTCTTACACATTACCAAAAGCAGTTCAACTTAGGACTTGAGAAAACCTTCTCAAGAGTTATGTTGAAATCAGATTGAAATTGGAAACATGAAAAAAAAAAAAAAAAAGAAAAGAAAATGAAATTGAGATGCATTTTATTTTTTAAAGTTTGATATTTGCCGGTTGTGATGTAGTGATGCCGGAATTTTACAGAGAGCTTTTATATATGATATGATGATTATCAAAATGACAAGAGGAAGAAGATGTCGAATAGGTATGTTCTGTAAAGAAGACATAGAAATATCTAGCCATCTCTTTACAGTTACAAAAAACAGCCTTCAAAAAACTTCACCTAACAGGTCAAAGGCAGAGCTAGGCTATCAGAATGCATGAAAAATGTTTAAAATAAAAAGCTAGCTTAGAAATATCGAAGGGAACAATCACATTTGTTCTGTGATGTTCACATCTTTTAGAGGCACCTAGTTCTTGGAGAGTGATAACAGCTGTCCATGTAGCTTTTGGGCCAACCAACCAGATCTAGACCTTTTAGTGAGGAAAGGTGACATATGAAAACAAAATAAAGATAAAACCGGCAAGCGCTATTTCATATTCCTCTCCTCGCCTTTTCCTCCCTGACTCAGCCATTTCTCTCACCAGCTAGCGTTCGATCTCCCTATCCCTCTCCGGCTAGCGTTCTCAATATCCCTCTCCCTTCATTCTGCCCTCCACCCATGGCTCGCGTTCTCTTTATCCCTCTCTCCGTTTTCTCCCCGGCTCTCGCTCTTTTTATCCTTTTCCTCCGCTTTCTTCCTTTCTCTCCCTCCCCGGCCCACGCTGTCTCTATCCCTCTCCTTTCCTCTAATATTCCCTCTCCCTCCTTGGCCTGAACTCTTTTTATTGTTCTTCTTCTCTCTCCCATTTCCTCCCTGGCCCGCGCTCTCTTCACCCCTCACCCTCCCTCTTTCCTTTTTTCTCCTTGAACCACGCTCTTTTTTGTCCTTGGTGGCAAAGTGGATAGCGAATCTGCCCTGAGATGTGCAGGGACTCTTCTGACGCGGAGGGCCTGAAAGCTGGAAATCACCTTGCCTGTACTGGCTATATACAAAAAGCGCAGTCTAAGTCCAGCAATATCCGCAAATCAGTTTGGCTTTGTGCTTGAGAAAGGCACCACAAACTCTGTCAATGCTTTTGGAAAGGTGTATAAGAATGCAAAAAGACCTCCATTGCTTCATGGATTATTTAAGGCCGTCGATTACGTTAAACATGAAGAACTATTTCGTATGCTAGAAAAATTAGATATTGATGGGAAAGGTCTGAGAATAGTTAGAAATCTTTACTGTGACCAAATTGCATCTGTAAGATTTGAAGGAGGACAGAATGATTTCAAATCCACCAAAAGAGGTTTGAGGCAGGGGTGAGTGATGTCTCCTGATCTTTTTAACCTTTAACTGTGAAATATCTTAATGAATCTCGATGATATTTCAGGCTTAAAAGTAAATAAAGATAATCTAGATGGTATAATTTTAATGACCGAATATGATGAACAACTTCCCAAAACTTTTAGATACAGTAGTTTCAGAGAGCAGAAGAATGAGTCTGTTTTTGAGTGTGAAAAAAAAACCGAAAGCATGGTTATTTCAAAGAAATCCCCTAACCACAAAATTGCAATCTTTTTAGCAAAGGTTAAAAAAAACCAAACAAGTTACATAATTTAAATATATTGGCAACCTGATAACATAAGATCGTAGCTGCACAAGGAGATAGGTAAGAGAATTGCCATGGCCTAATATACACTCCAAAAAATTAAACTAATACTGACAAACAGAATCATAAATTGAAACCAAAATAAGGGGTAATGACAATAGATGTTGGTCAATAGTATTACATAAAAAAAGAAAACAACCACCAACTTAAACTTATAAGAAAAAATCAAACAACACAGAGTATACGTAACAACGTTTCGCTTTATCAAGTTAAAAGAAAATTAATCACTCACTCCTTCCCTTCCTCTTCTCTTTCCCTATCTATCCCAGGTCCGCGACGTTTTTATTCTCTACCTCCCCTTCTCTGTTTGTCTCTCTCTCTCTCTCCTCTCTCTCTCTCTCTCTCTTACTTTTTCTCTCTCGTCGGCCCCCGCTCTGTTTTGCCCTATTCCTCTGTCTCGCTCCCTCTTTACCTCTTTTTTTCGTTCCCTTCTCGCGCTCTCTTTATCCCTCTTTATCTCTCTCCCTATCGGGCCTGCGTTATCTTTATCCCTCTTCCTCCCTCGCTTTCTCTCTCCCTCTTTCTCCCGGCCCTTGCTGATTTATCCCTCTCTCTCCCTATTTCCCTTTTCTATCTCTCTCTCCCTCGGCCCGCGCTCTCTTTATCCTTCTCCCTCCCTCTCTCCCTCTCCCTTTCCGGGGGGCGTCGGTGGCACGGTGGATAGCGAATTTTTCCTGAGATCTGGAGAGACCTTCTGTCGCAGGTTTGAGCCTCGCTACCGGCGCCCTGGCCTGGCGGAGGACCTGAAGCCTGAGATCACATTGTTGCAAACAACCAACTCCCTTTCCGGCCCGCGAACTCTTTATTCCTCTCCCTCTCTCTCTCTCTATCTCTCTCTATCTCTCTCTTTCTCTCTTTCTCTCTCTTTCTCTTTCCCTCTCTCTCTTCCTGCCCGCACTTTTATCTCTGTCTTTAATTTTTTCTCAATCCCCCGCCCCGCGCTCTCTTTATCACCTTCCCTCTCTCTCCCTCATTCATCCCGCGACGCGCTCTTTCTCTCCTTCTTTCTATCTTTCTCCCTCTTTTTCTCAGATCCGCGCTCTTTTTTTTCCTATCCCTTCCTCTCTCTCTCAATCTCTTTCTCTGTGCATTTCTCCTCTCTCTTTCTCTTTACTTTCTCCTTCCCCCCACCCCCCATTTATCCACCTCTTTCTCTCTCTCTCTCTCT
>BLXT01002238.1:1728994-1749106 GCA_019648995.1 Plakobranchus ocellatus | reverse complement strand
TCATCTCTGAAATTTTGTTTCATTAATGACAAAATGTCATTTGGAGACCATGTATATTTTGCTTATTTTGAGGGAAAAGTTATAATTAAATTATGTGTGTAATGCGTTTCCCTTATGGTTAACACTTGCTGTCTGAACAAAATGTTCGTGTATATTGACACGTTGAATTTTAATATAATACATTTGTATTTTATTGTGTCTTCTTTGTTATTCGTTGTTTAAGGGTATACGTATCTAATTTTATGTAACATTATGTTCTATTTCTATTTCATGTTTTATTTCAAGAGCGTTAAATAAATTTACTTGGAAGACAAGACATATGTGTTTGTTTTGTGTTTATAACTCAATTGGGGACTACCTAGCCTCTTCCTTGAAAAAAAGAAGTCCGCCACTTTTATTTTCTGGACCATTAACTATATCGATAATTACAATTATAATGAGCAAATATATAGTTGACTCATATTATTCTGGTTTTCTTAAAATCGATACAATAACTAAAATTTATACGGACCTAACCTGGTTTCATTTTCGAATTGAGACACATGGAATAAGGCCATTTGATGAAGCCTAGTGATTCAGACATCTATTTTCTCAAATGCCTACTGGATCTTATCTCAAATATTTAAATCAGTTTTAATTTCCAGAATGCCTAGACATGATCTACTTATTTAAGCGAAAGAGAGGGAAATATAATTCAATTTGTAGGAGCTGTAGGATTAAGACCTGAAACCAAATTAAGAAGAAGTTCATTGTGATCTTGACATAAAAGATCCTGACCAAGATGAAAACCCGTGGATTTGCAACATTTATGAAAGATTTAGCTAAAAACTGTAAGTTTTGTTCTTTAAATATTGATTTCTCCTGTTCTTAATACTTAGAAAAAAAATCAACTAAGGATCTGCATCAAGTTAAATTTTATCTGTAGACTAGGCTGAGTGAGTCTCTAGATTTTCAATGAAATTTAGCCTTAAAAACGGATAATCCAAGTTCTCGATCAAAACAAGACTACTTTCTTAGTAAGTGTGCTCATGTAAAGATAAGCACATTTCGTCCTCAGTCTAGATTTAAGATAACGAGGCTATCATTCAGCTGGGGCAAAACCAACATATCATACTTAAAACCCAATGGAGATTTCTAAAGTAAAGTTTGATTAGAATAACTGGCACTTACGACATTTCGTATGGTATGGCGCACTAATACTAAGCGTAGGCCCACACTGGAGGCGACGCGACTTGTCATGGCTAACATGAAGGTCTGATGTCGCAGTTACTGTGCGCTACCCACCGACAAGTTAGCCTGATAATTTGCGTAACAAGACTGGCAACGGTCAGTAGTATTATGCGTGGTCACGTAATGGCAGCCCCCTTTCCCTCATCCGATAGAGCCAGTGACGTAAGACCAGGCTGTAAAACACAAAGGATAGCTCCGACGCTCCGACAAGTTGCCGACTTGATGTGCGCTCGCATCAAAGAAAGAGAGTATTTCAAAACATGTATTGTTGGACACATGAACTGATGCCTCTAGTGTGCGCCTACGCTAACAGTTACAATCGTAAAAAAAAAATCTGGTTTTTTTCCTTGGGCCAGTTGGCATCTCTTTTGTCCAAGATGCATCTAGATATTCTCTGTAGTAATGCACTACCATAACTATCTTAGTACTCGATATTACATAATGTAAGCAACAAAACAGCAAATGAAAGAAATCATCTTTATCATCTGCATTCTGCATTCGCGGATATCTAGATTGCTCATAAGTATTGTAGTTTTATTGTATTTCAAATTGGGTTTTATTTAGCCTAGAGCTACACTTAAACTAGGCTTTTATTTTCTCAAAGTTGACACAAAAAAAATTGATGGAAAAGACTTGGATAGGTTTTAACCACACTGGATATTTATATAACATATAATGTATATAATGTGTGTTCGTGTGTGTGTAGATAGATGGATAGATAGATAAATAGATAGATAGAAAATTTGTCTTGGAAAATTCCAAAATAAGTATGAGACGATCACTCGTGATGTCGTCTCATCAAAAAGCTACCAAGGGTTTACGTGTCAAATTTTGTTTCATTATTTTTGCTCGAACAATTGCCCTGTT
Organism: Plakobranchus ocellatus; assembly: GCA_019648995.1. Lineage (NCBI taxonomy): Eukaryota > Metazoa > Mollusca > Gastropoda > Plakobranchidae > Plakobranchus > Plakobranchus ocellatus. The sequence continues at coordinate 1,747,009 of BLXT01002238.1, read as the reverse complement.
AGGAATTTGAGCAACCTACTTTTGGAGTATAGGCTGGACAGAGTCGCCATTGAGTTGTTTTGGCGCTAGACTGTAACTGAACTGTTAAAGCTTTGGAATTGTATTGGAAGTAAGTGGAATTATATACCTAGGATTAACACAAAATAATGTCTTTGCCTACCTTGTTCTTCACCATTTTCTTTGATTTTTTTTTCTCAAAATCTTTGGGCTTCTTGTGAAACTGATAAAAGTTTTATCTTTTCGTGAAATAAAATCTTTTTTAACTGCATTTTAAAACGATTGAATTTCTAATGTATGCTTTTTGTTTTGCGCATGATAGAACGCAAAACCGGGAAAAGGGTGTGGGGTAGACGTGAGGGAACTGCTTAATGGGGGTAATGAAAATATTATTATAAACTATAGTGAAAGTTGGACAATAAAGAAGGCAACAGAGAGAAAACTGGAAGCAATAGAAATATGATTTATCAGGAGAATGATGAGGATATCATGATCACAAGAAAAGTCTAATGGATTGTTACTAAAAGAAGCTAATCTTGAACAATCATTAATAAAAAATTAAAAGCGGAGGCAAATCTAGTACACATTTTACGACACAAGGGTTTAAAACATTTTGCAATCATTGGAAAGAATGAAGAAAAACGTAATAGAAGTATAGTAATAAGCTAATAAGGTTAACTGAGACCAGATTTGAATGGGGAAACATGATCGTTTATGTCTGTTCCTGAAAGGGCACCTAAAGAAGAAGAGAAATTTAAATTGAACAAAATTCAATTTGGCACCACTAAAATATGGGTTAATATGATGATGATTTAAAGTTCTAAATTCATCATGAATGAAAAAATAAATTTACAGAAACTTCCTTTTCTCTATGTTAAGAAAACTATACGTACCTGGCTTTTCTCTTTGCAATAATTGTTTCAGTTTGATTGGCCTATCCAGATACTCTATACCACTACATAAAGCAATTTACTCTTTGCTGATTCGGACCAATACTTTATAAACAAAATTTTTATCTGCCTCCACTTATGTTATATCAAGATCCAACCAGCGGTCTGAGAGATTTGCCTATTATTTTGGAGAATTTAACAGGTCAGAACTCACCCATCTGCTATCCCCCACTGCAGCAGAGGAAGCAATAAAGCAGACGTTAACTGTCTGCGTTAACTAACCCATCAATTTAGAGGTCTCATTGTTTTTATGGTTCTACCTGAAGCTTTCTTTACACCAACAAAACTATTGATTCTATTTGGTTTTGACAATCAGGTAAAATGGGCGGTCTATTATACTGTTCGTATTGAATGTCACAACATGAATAGGTTGGACAAAAGCTTTTTATGTTGTTCCTCTTTCTCATTCATTAATTATACAGTGCACAGCTTTATTCGCCTTTCCAGGTATTGTAGTTTATGATCACTCTTACTCTGGTATATAATTATGTTTTTTGGGTTTTTTTTTTCTATCGAAACGTTAAAAGAGTTGACTAGATTTAGATTAAGTGTTTCTAGATATGAAAATCTGATTCTAGAGAAAAATAACGAGAATAACATTTTTTTTCTATTACTTTCTCGGAAAGAACAAATAACGAAAGGCTACTACTAGTTTCTGAAATCTTCTACGTATGCATTGAATATGATGCATGTAAAGTCGCTTTAAACATATGTTTCTTTGTAGTCAAGAATGAAGTGCAACGTGAATGGTATCCTTTGAGCCTCTACCATTCATAACAACATAAAGTTGTATACCGGAAAAATGCCATTAAAGTATACCTAATGTACTCAACACCTATTAGTGTGCCTTATTGGCTGTGATGGCAAAAAAAAAATCCAAATGTATTTTCCGACTGTAAAGTAAATTCAAAAGCCAAAATAGTTTGAAAAAAAATATATACCGGTAGATATAATTCTAGCGAAACAGATTGTGAAGGTGACATTGCCACGTCGACTACAGAGCTTAATTTCATGGCATGTCGATATACTATTTTATTGCCCTGGCATGTGCACATTTTCATTAATGCCCAAAAGTTGTGGCAAAACAAAAAAAAAAGCAATGTCTATGTACCTTTTTTATCCGCACTGAAGGAAATAAAGGTAAAAAAAATGTATGTCCCATTTTCATCTTTATCGATTTTCCTTTCACTTCTTCAGTTTATTCATTTTATTATTGTTCTGTTTTTGGTTTTGATATATCTTAATTTGAAGGCTTTTGTTATGTCTTATTACTAATATGATTTCATTGATACATAGCAAAGCAGACTAAATTTATTTAACAATTGTTGCATTGTTTTAGACCAGTGAGTGCCACAAAAGTGTGGGTACTGTTTTAGTGAATTTATGATCATACTTCCTGTCCAGATTCCAAAAGGCCCTTAATGTATTTCTTCATTAAAGGGGCTAATATGGTAATATGTAGTATCAGCGTATAAAGAATTTCTTGGAGGATTATAACGTAGGAACTCTTAGTTATTATAGCAAGATTGAAGACAATGTTCCCCCCAAAAAAAGACATTTTTAGAAGACAGCCAATACCTCTGAAGTGCCTTGAAATTGTCTGCAGTGTAACATTATTCACTCCCACTTCTATGTTTGTCATTACTCACCTTCCAATGTTCGTCCTATGTATTGCCGTTTCAACTAACTCCCCGATATCAGATTAATGATATACTTCTCGACAACTAAATCCGCAAATCAATTTTAGGGCATCTGAATTCTCACCCGTAGAGATGCTTTTATGGGGTTGGTTAAAAACTATTTAAAGGGAACGTAGGTTTCTCCCAGATCGTTTGATACATTACCTCTACTTCTTACCACATGAGATTGATAAATGAAGTATCGTTATTCCTTGTTCGGCCCGTCGAAATAAATCGAGTGAGTCCAATGAATGGAGTAATAGCGTTTTCCATGAGAAACTATCCCGCTCGCTTAGATCCCATCTGGACTTCCTCCGAAACTGTGACGCTCAGTCACTTTGTTCGTCACTTGCTCTTCAGCTTAAAACCAGCTCAGTAGCAGAGGTAGATGCAGTTGATTTATTCAAGTCGGAGAGCAGTAACATTCAGAACTTGTATGCTCAAATATTGTTGTTCTTGTCAGTGATTTAGCATGTAGTATTCTAGCGCGTTGCCCGGAATGACTCGGAAAAGCGTGGGGGGGGAAAGTTACTAGAGTAATAGACAAATAGAGTCGGTTAAATGCCATTATTAGACTAATATTGGTGTTGAGTCTGCGCTATATATCTGTACTCTAAGATTATCTTCTCTTTATTTTACTAATCAAAAATACAGTCACTAATAATATACGATATATATAAATAGAAGCATCGTGTTGATCACTGTTAGACGTTCTGACTTACAGTTATGTAAAAGAGAGAGTACTGTGAGGAGTTCAAAGCTACTTTATATAGTGACTCGTGAGGCCCTATAATAAGCACTGACACTATACACAGCCCTCTCGATACACTTTATAATGAGCACCGACATTATATACAACCCTCTCGTATACTGCCTGACATCAGTCACAATTTCCTGCTTGTGATGTCATAGGACTGGTCCACAGCCTTCTCTTTTAGATGTCTGACAGTAGTCATCACTTCCTGCTCATGACGTAATAGGATTTGGACCAGTAGTGCCGAGCATATGACTCAGTTTCTGGAATCGACAATCCCGAACACCGCAGCTCTTGGTATCGATGGTATTCGAGAAGCCCATACAGCGATTCTAGGTCTAGGGGAATTCTCGGAAAACCACGAGGTCCTGGCTATTACGTCTCATAGGCGCAATTTTGGGAGCGGCAAAGCTAATTTTTCATTGGTTGCTGGAAAAATAATGACGTAATGAATGTCCCGATCAGAAACGCCTTTCAAATGTAGGAATTCGTGATTCATGGAAAAGTTGGTGTGTATGGAAATTCCATATCATATAAGGAGAATCGAGGCCGCTGTGTTCGGAATGGAGGCTTCGAATGAGAATCGCAGGAATCGAGACGCAGTGTTCGATTCCGCGCAGCAATAGGCCCAAGCTATTATCTCGGAGTTTTGAAATGTGTCTTCATTCTATGCTTCGATCTCGACCGTTTTCTTCACAATTTTATCAGTGAATTATAAATGTATTACGAATTGAAATTCTCATTCTGTGTCATCCCTAATAAGTTGGTATTTTTTTTAAACTACTCACAAGAAATTAGATCTTGATCAAAAGTTCTGGATCTTCATTATTATTGTCATCAGTATTTACTTTGGACATGAAGGCAGAAGCAATGGTTTACATTTAAAATTCTGATTCTTGTCACAACTTTGGTCATTCTTAACTAGATCTAGACTAAATTTAGATTATATCTTTCCACTCAGCCACGAATGCAAATCTAGATCTACATTATCGATGCATAATTATTTTTCATCAAAAGACTATTCACATTCATAGTGCGGGTGTAGACTCGAGCCAGCAAATCATTTTGAAGTGTGAGAAAAGCATTCCAGTGGCTTCTTCACCAGAACCATTTAACAAACAATGTTCCAAAAAAAGTGGAACTGATTTGAATTCTTCAACAGTTAAAAGAAAAGTGAAGACACATTTCAAACGAAAGGTAGACAGGCCTATAGATTTTCAAGTACATAACCAAAACTACTGCCTACATTCTTACAATTAAAAAATAAATATATCAGCTTGCCAATTATTTCTACTACAACTGCAACTACAACAACAACTACTACTACTACTACTACTACTACTACTACTACTACTACTACTACTACTACTACTACTACTACTACTACTGCTACTGCTGCTGCTGCTGCTGCTATACTTTAATGACAGGTCATGAATTCCATGCCGTATTAAAACTAAGCCAACTTTGTACCTGTTTCTAATCCATTGCTCTTTTTTTCTTCCGCTCTCTTCCTTATATATTCGAATCAGTGTTCCTTTTTTTTCCGTTTCATGTGGTTCACTCTTTTTTTTTTTAAATGTTAGACTCTCACACTGCAAAAGGTGTAGGCCTACCATCTCTTATGTTCAGCCTTGCAATATCTCGCCAAACCGAGTCAGAACATTGATCGCTTCGCCAGCATCGGACTAGACTATAACGTTATAATTCGCAGTGGCAGGCCTCATACTGAGAAGGCTGTGCGCTACAGCTTAAAACTTTCAAAAATTAAATAAAGGTCGGCATTATCATTCAGATTTTTTTTTCATTATGACGTGAATCAGATAATTTTTTTTCATTGTGGCCCAGCAACAAATCTGCACGATTAAGTGATTATATCTTCAAATATTGGTATAATCGTTCATTAGCATAAAAAAAAACAAAAAAAACTGATGAAATTGTGTATCTCTATAAGATCGGGTGGGACGGAAAAAAACGTGTCCCAGTTCAAGGGGCGGATAACTTCGCGTTGACATTTTTTATGTCCATGCGGTTCTCATCGAACATCGTTATGAATGTTTGTACGAAATTTCATTGGTCTCTGTTGATAGGTTCCGGGATAGCTTTAGGATATGGATGAACGCCTCAAATTTGTATTATCATAAAGCAAAATTATTTCCACTCACCGGACTCAAAGTCGAATGTGGTCAATATGATCTTCGTCTTGGTGAAGGACAGCCCTGATTCTTTTTTCCACGAGGAGTTTCTAATTTCTTGGTTCCAGATTCAAGCATTTTCGTTTTAATCCCTCTTTCGTGATTATCTTGACTACCACAGTATTCTTCTTTAGACAATGAATCCAAAATTAAGTAGTCCATTTGATTCAACTCAGGTAATTGCGGGGGCCAATCGTAGTTTTAATAAATTCTGGTGTGTTATTCTAAAGATATGTTTGTGTGACTATACAAACAAGAATGGAATGTTGATTGATACCACACGCCAATCAGGAATAATTCGCCCATAGGTACGGGCTCGCTTTTATCTTGAATCTTGACGTTAGATTGTGTTTACTGGGGCAAACGTTTCGTTGCAGTTATGCACCCCTGAAGTTGGATGGATTTTTGTGCCCCATCTGATATTTTTAAACTACCTTTGCACTTAATGCTCTTTGATTAGTTGTTGAATTTTTACAACGTCAAAATGATTCAATCGATCTGTAATTTAGGTGACTATGGCTTTGTGCAGTGCACAGTATGTAATATTAAAATTTTATGTCTTTTTATCCTTTTTAAAAGCAATATTTGCAGGAGGTGTAGACAGTTTTGTTACTTTAAAAACCTTTCAATACACAGGTCTTTTCCCCCGATTGTGTGCCTTTATATTATCGGAATATATTGATTTTGTTTAGTCTTTTCCGTTTCGTTTTTCATCTCTTAGTCCTGCATCACTTTACAGCTATTACTTTTGTCAAAAATTGATTTTAGGCCTAGACCGATCAAAAAATGAGGGCAAATATTTTATGATAGTAATGTATTGAAAGAACAAACAATAGAAAACTATACGTGATACGTTTATTGTATGCAGTCCGATTAAATGATCAGTGTTTCAAAATTTTCGATTGGTATTTTTTCTCGGGTGTTTTGTACAATAATCTGTTCGCAAAAAAAAAAAAAAAGACAAAAATTATTTATAGCAAAAAGTATACGAATTATGAACAAAAGATAGTAAAGTTATATTGAAGCAATATAGTCCGAAGTAATACGTCAAGCTCTGGCTCTATAATCCTCGAAGATCAATGCTAACATTTCTTCAGCCCTGTTGATGGGTTGCCCAGAGCTGGCAGGCTTTCTTGCGCAATCTATGCTTAGTCTGGAAGCCATGGACATCAATAACAACATAATCCTCAGTTTCTGTCGAATACAAGGGCCAATGTACATGCGCAGTCTCCGTTGATCTGAGGAATAAATACGCATATTATCGTTACTAATTTTAAGGGGTATTATTATTTTTAACTTGTTTCATAAAGATTTGCCCTTGCTGGAGTCTCAAAGTAACTAAGATAATTTTTGTTTGGTTTTTTGCAGAACTTCATCACCCATCATCCTCTCTCATGACCAACGTCAACAATATTTTAATATTTTAGAGTGTCTTATCTTCGCTATACTCAGTGTTAAAATTAATGCCACTCCATCGTCGGATAATACATGTTATTATTGTCGTCATCACTCATTGCTTTTTTTATTTTGATCACCCATATTGTCGATAAATCAAGCAAATTATTACAATTCAGTTTTGTGAAAAAGTCTTTGTATGAGAAAATGGGATTACTTTGATCTTACTGTACATTAATTTAATGAGTGTCATTAAACAGAAAGAAACACACATACACCCACACATACACACGAACAAACACACATACCCTCATAAACACAAACTTCTTCTCTAGTGCCAGAACAGATCAAATATTGATCTTAATCTGAATGCAAGACAATTATTTTTCTTTGGTCTCTCGCTCATTTCCCAGTGGAGCGCAGACGGGTACAACAAACGGCCGTCATAGAATGTTATTAATTGCTCTGTCCTTAGCAGTTTTTTAAAGTATATATCTATAAAGAGCAAATATGTTCACGCTTTTCCGCCTTCACTCATCTCAGGCCTTATAATTCCGTTTCTTTCGTGGTCTTGGTAGCCCTTTTGATCTATGTCACTCTATAAACATACCGTGGCGCAGTTTGGCCGACCAGATTTGATGATCACGCGTGGGAGCGTGGGAGTTTTTTTAATCAAAAACTATCAAGAAAAAAAAATTCATTGAAAAACTCTGTAATTTCCTATGTAGACTTATGATAAAGTTAAGCAAGAATGCACTTTTTCTCTCTGCATGCTCGGCAAACCTTAGCTAGGAAGGCAGCAATATGTTGTTCTTTTCAACCTCATAACTGCTTGATTTAACTATTTTCCTTCGTATCTTTTATTCCCTTTACACATCAGGTCACTGCCTTGTTTATCCAGTTCCTGATTTACCATCGTCCTCCTTTAATGCAAAGCGGTAAATGTAAACAGCACGGGTCGTGCAAAAGGCCATTTATTTGTACCTGGTTTGGTCAATATATTATTGTAAGACTGTAGTTAGCTTTGATTTGAAGCTTCAGTGTACTCACCCAGTTTTGGCAAAGTGTGTCCAGACCTGCATGACCTTTTTGGTAAGGTCTTTCTCTGCTTGCGTGTTTGAAGACCCTGGCGCCAAAGGCAGGCCAAAGACTACTTCAATCTCATAACCATGAGGAACACCCATCCAGTCTGGCCAAGGATCGCTGCTAAAGTTCTCCTCAAAGCTGTATACATATACCTGTCCTCCGACCTCTGTGTACTGGCGGGCGAAATCCACAACAGAGCACTTAAACAGAGAGTCGCCACTTGCGGCATCCACAGCTGACAGTCGACTTGCACCTGGTTCTTTGGAATAGAGTTGAATAAGCTCTCTTGCAAATTTATTGTCGTTGTCTGCAATGGTTCGCATGATCTTATGAAACTGCTTTTTGTTAAGTCTTCCATGCTTATTTAATGGAAAGTCAGACATAAAACCGTATATGTCCCAAAAGATGCCTTCATTTTTATCGACTCCAACAATGACATTGGTCATTTTAATATTACCCAATCGCAACATGTCGTTTGGATGCTCCGGGAGAAAATTACCGTCTACGATCGGCCCAATGGGTACGTCAAACCATTTGTCGACCAGAATCCATTGTTGATTGGTCAAACGCTCAGCGTCTACTGCTTGAAGACATGCTAGAAGATTTTCGCCGAGAGAAGTTGGGCATGAGACATTCGCAGCGAGCTTTGCTACCCTCTCGCTAGCTTTTGCTGTGTCCATCACAGCCCAGTAAGAAGTAGGCGACGCGCTTTCCATTATAGCATTTTTAAACAAGTCTCTCGATAAGGGAGACAACATGTGAAAGCCGATGCTTGCGGCGCCAGCACTCTCCCCAAATAAAGTAATATCGTCAGGAGATCCACCCAGGTTCACAGCATTATCCTTGATCCATTGCAACGCCAAAACTTGATCAAGCAGGCCTGCATTGCCAGGAACGTCATTGTTATTTAAATACATGAAGCCCAAAGGCCCTAAACGATAGGCAATTGTGACAACAATAACATCTTTCCTAGCTGCCAGTTGAGTTGCATCATATATGTCAAGCACAGCAGATCCAGACCAGAACCCGCCTCCAAAGATCCATACCATGATACTTTTGGGATTACTACTTTCAACTTCGTTTGCAGACCTCCAAACATTAAGATACAAGCAATCCTCGTCTCTCTGTGTGTTAGGGTTCCACATCTCTACGCCTCTAAATCTTTCGAACGCCGTGTCAATACTCTGCCAACACGCGTGGGGTTTGACGGTACCGTCTCTAGGCTCCGACCCCCATGGCTCTGCTGGTTGCGGGGCCCGAAAGCGGCGATCTCCGACAGGTGGCTTCGCAAAAGGTATGCCATAAAATACTTCAACATGGCGATTGAATGCAGGCTTTTTTATTCCAGTAACATCCCCTAGTGTTGTCGTCAGGGTAGCCTGCTCGGAAGCAGATAGAGCTATCGAAAGCAAAATAGAGCTTACAAGGGAAAAAAGGGCTAAAGCTGGGAGTGCGACGTTGCTCATTTTCTGAGGAGATAAAACCATAAATATGAAAAGTAATCATTTCAAAAATGTCTGTTTACGCTATTATTAATGAGTTCTAAAAATTTTATTTAAATTAGTGGCCCTTTAAGTTTGAACGTTTCGGGGATATGAGTGATTTTTGTCGTGCATAATGTTTTTGGGTTGAGTAAGTTATCGTTCATATAATAACAGATTTGTGGCGCTGAATTGTAATATTCAAATTTTAATCGGTCAGTTTTGAGAGAGAGAGAGAGAGAGAGAGAGAGAGAGAGAGAGAGAGAGAGAGAGATAAATAGTAGATGCACATGTGAAATGAACAAAAAGATGGCCAAATATACGTTTCAAAAAGTGAGAACAATGTTGTCAAACAGAAACAAAAGTTTGTACATTTACATTTTGAAAAGTGAAAACAGTGCTGCCAAACAGAAAAAAAATATGGACGCCAAAATAAGAAAATGAAAATATGATTAGTACTTCTATATAGATGTGAGTGTTATTGTTAGACAATAAATAAAGAAATAGAAAGAAATCTCGAAGGAGCAGAGATCTATTTTATCAGAATAATGATGATGATATCATGGATCTAAAAATGCCAGTGAATCAGTATTGGTAGAAGTTAAACTTGAGTGGTCATTAATTAAAATCATAAGACGGAGGCAACTACAATTCCTAGGACACATTTACAGACAAAAGGTTTAGAAGATATAGCAAGAATAACTGGATAGATTGAAGGCAAACGCAAGAGAGGTGGACAGAGAACAACTTTCATTAAAAATTTGAACTCGTGGGCAATAGGCAGTAGTAGCAATAACACCCTATCAGGTTAAATGAGAACAGAGTTGTGTAAAACGAGCATGATTGCCAATGTCTGTTCCATGCCGGACACCTAAAGAAGACAGTTTAAAAATGCACAAATTATATTTGTGATTTTTTTTTTCATGTGCGTTCTTTTCTTGTTGTTTTTTTTTTTAAATAAGATTATCTTTAAGATACAAGCTAGTTTCGTCTTTTTGCCTCTTCACTTTCCTTTGTAATCTGTCAATGCGGCTTAATCTTCGTAAAAGATTTACCGTACCTTCAGTTTAGATCCAAAAAAAATAAAACTATAGGCCATTTATCACCATTTATTATTTAGCAAATATACGAAAAGTTGATATCAGGTTTGCAAAAAAAAAAAAACAAAAAAAACAAAGTTCTCACGATCACTGTTTGCCATTCTGACCTGTGAGAAAATTATTTCCGACACGGTATAGATTAAATGATATAACATTATATTTTAAATGCGTAATCTGATTGTATGCCCTTTTTTTTGCTTCTGAAGTCTATATAGGCGTACTGGGGGTTCTATTAATTGATTCTTATTTCTTTCTCTGATGTACATGGTATGTTTGGCCTATACAGTGCCGAGCTTGATACTAAAATAGATCATTCAAACTCGTCGATAGCTTCTAAGATCAATTATGAAACGTAATTGCATACTGACAATGCAGTTATTCAAGTTTCAGAATAACATCTGGAAATAGGCGCAGTTAACAAAAATACATAATCAATGAACAACGATCTTTAAACCGTCAATTTTTTTTTTTCTCGTTTTCTTCTCCACTAGAATTTACCCCCTGTTCAACTTCAAACATTTGTGTTGTAACCCACTGTCAGAGAGGGCAGCTTTTGTTCCTTCTAGTGGTCCAAACTGTAAGACAATTTCATGTCACACAACGCGGCAATCACATGTCGAATGCAGCGAGTTTTGAGTCTAATGCTGCAGATCAGTGAGGCAGCAAAGAACGGATTTAAAACTCCCGTTTTCTTTCAATCATAAAAGTAGTTAAAAACCGGTTATAGAAGAATTCCAAAAGTCCACAAAAAACAAAATCTGTGATTAAAAAGGCAGCAAACAATGGTTTATAAAAGCCCATCTAGATCTAAATCCAGTTAAATTTCACCGATTATGTGTACGAAGGAACTAAATTCACTTAAATAAGCCTGCTTTTTACCTTTAAATTCTTTCGAAGTTTTGAAAGATTTTTTTAATCTACTTTCTGAAGGTGAGCACGCCATGCTGCCTAGAATTACATGTATGTACCGCCATAGTCTCTATCTTGTCTACGTCTGTTTTGCCAGGAGGCTATTAATAGATTGGATTTCTCCACTTTCTCCACAATTCTAAAATGACAAAAAATAAATAGAAAAAGTCTGGTTTAAAGTCAGAATTTTTTTATTTGCACGGTGGATGGTGACGTAAATCGACTGGTACAAGTCGCATATTTTGTAGCACTTGATACTAAAACAGATCATTCAACGTCTTAGTCCTAGAGCTCATGTTTTTGTTTTGGTTTTGCTGTTGTTGATATTGTTGCTGTTGCTGCCTCTGCAAAAATGGACTTACACCGCCGTAAAAAATGCTATGAATGTGCGATATTCTTGAAACCTGAGATTTTCAAGAGAATGAAACGAGTCGAGTGCCAAAGTCATAACTTTAGATAGATCTCTAGCCCAAACGGCTATCTCTACGTCAACTGTAAAAAATTTGTCGTTTTTACATAATCATGCTTCTTTAGAATCCAAAAAGTTGTAACCAAAGATACGAATCTTTGAATACTTTAACTGTAATCTAAAGACATTCGACTAGACGGTTTCGACTCTCTGATCAATTTGCATGGCGTAGGTCTTCATACGAGTCTCTGTTTTTCAAAATCACCTACCTCATTCACTTTTACCTTCGAAATTTTTTTAAGTTACGACTTTTATTGTCTCTCACAACGAAATGCGAAATAAGGTAATGTATGTCTCAGAATTGTAAGAAAAAATGAACTTTACATAAGGACGAATGTCCGCTTCCATTGTTGCTCTCCACCAAGCCAGTTCTGTAAACGCTCTTGCCACATATTGTTTACATTTTCTTTACTTGAGTCAGACGTTATCAAACAAATGTGAAGATGGATATCTCTTCTCCATAACGACGAGTTAAGCGCTCTACATTTTATGCAGATGATATAGAGTTGGATGGTTAAATGAATGGTAAATCGAGAAAATGTAGTTTTTGAAGCTGTTTTGCGTGATTGTGAGTAACCATATGATTGAATAAGGTTTTGAAAAAAGGGTAAAGATTTCTATCTATATTAAATTCATTACACAATGTGCCCACCACCCCTCCTCAGGTCATTATGGAGTGGTAGAATGAAAAACAAGTACACCTGGTAGAGCTCAAAAGGCAAGGGCGAGGTTCGAATAAGCTAGAGAGAGAAGATCCGTTGATACCACCCAGTCCATGATGAGGCTAGATTATCAGGAACATTAATCATATGCTTAACACAGCCATGGTTAGTGAATGCTGTTTGATCACAATGTATGTGCATGTATGTTGGCTATGTGTATGTGCGCGCTGGTAGAGAAGTTTGGGGAGAGGGATCAGTTCTGTCTTAATATATAAAAGTAAAATGGTCAGATAATTACTTTTATATGTGAAAGAACATAAGGCATTTGTCAACTAGGTTGGGAGCCAAGTTCTAAGACTGACAAGGGTTGCGAGTTCATCATTCTATAGTCTCTGTAAACCAACAGATGTAAGTTATTTTCATTGTTTTGAGCTTCGGTCGCCAAAAATTTCGAAACTGCGTGGCAGATAGCATTATATGGTAGCCCCAATAACGCATTACCAATAATATTGCAATGTATATATTATAAAACAAATTTTATTGCATTTGCATTGCAGAATGCCACACAAAACACAAAAATTCTATCAGCGAATGCGGTGTCAAAGAGAAAAAATTAGAACCGATCCAAAAATGAAAGCAAGTGTGTCAGAGAGTTAAGTAGTGGAGGTTACAATGTTTGTGGAGGTAATGTTTCTGACTAGTCCGAAAGTATACACTGAGGGGAAATATAGCAGGAAATAAAAACATGATTTAACGACTCATTGATTTATAATGTGTGTGAGACTAGACTTGATGCAAGGAATGGAACTCTAAATGAGAGTATCTCAATTTTAGTGTTTAAGCTATGGTGGGATATTTGCATATTTGTAGGGAAAGAGGGGGGAGAGAGAGAGAGAGAGAGAGAGAGAGAGAGAGAGAGAGAGAGAGAGAGAGAGATTTTAGTATAAGTCGTGCCAAACAAGTTTAGAGATAATGGGTTAAAGATGAAAATATGCGCAAGAGGTTAGGACATTAATAGGGAACATGGAAGGTGAAGCACAATCAAATTTAATTGATATTGGTGCATGAGGAGAAATAGCCAAAGACATTTGTAATAAAGCCTTCATTTTAGGCAAGGCTGGGAATTTGGGTGGAGCTTCTATCCGCAGAAAAACACGAGAGAGAGAACGAGAAGCAGAATAAGTAGGAAAATTCAAAAGGAAAAGTTGGGAGAAGTATATTCGCAGAAAAACACGAGAGAGAGAACGAGAAGCAGAATAAGTAGGAAAATTCAAAAGGAAAAGTTGGGAGATGTGAAACCAAGGTGTGGGTGGAGATTTCTGCCCAAAAACTCCAAATCGACCATTTGGGCACTTTAACGGACGCAAATCGAAAAAGTTTTTATTTCAAAATTTATTGTAAAGAGTGAGAAACATGTGAACAACAATACTCGAAGCAGAAGTAAATACATTCACGTGGTAACTGCAGCGAGGATAGAGTTCTGAAACTATGCAGGCCTGCAAGAAATCTTTTTTGCATACTTCGAGCATTACTGAAAAGATGGCTTTTATTTTCGCCTTTGCCATTTATTTAAGGCATCAAACAGTTTGTTCTCAACAGATCATCGTGGAGGATGCATAGACCATGCAATGTAAATAAGCTGGTTTCTCGGACTTTGAATTTTGAATTTTGACATTAATAATACAAGAAACAAGGTGAATTTCAATATCGAAACAATCAAACTCTCTGAGGAAACGCCTACCCACGTTCTGACTCTCATAGACGGCTACAAGAAGGCAAGCTATTGCAAAGAGTTAGAAATGCCAACACGTGTGAATTGAGCATTGCTGGATATGAGAGATCTGGTATTGATAAAAACCAAAATAAGTTGGAACTTGCTGTTGATTCCCCGCATTCTCTGGAGGTTATGGTGTTATTTTTCTGCCAATTTTTGTTTTCTTTTTCAAATGTATAACAGCCACACTATTGCTATATCATCAGTGTTCTATTTGTTCCTTAATATAATCACATATTTCTGTTTGAAATAAATAGGTCTAGCTTTTTTTTGTTACACCTGGGTTTCTTTTTCTTGACAGAAAAAGTCTTTGATATTTGTTTCTCTATCATTTTATCTTTAACTGTAAATGTGGCCAGATCTATAATTCAGCTACATCATAATACCAATAGACGTGCTCAAAAATGAAAATAACTCATTTCCCATACTCGTGACGATAAGAAAATGAGACAAGAAGGCCTTTCAATGAGTATGGAAGCGTTTATGTAAGCAATATTATATTAGTTTTATCATATTACACCTCCTCAAAATAGCCTTTTCTACTATAGTTTGTATAGAGCCGACTGTGATTCAGACTATATCCCAGTCATGTGTTAGTTTGAAATAAAACTTAAGAAATCAAAAAATGCAAATTTATGCCAATCCTCAATTTCAAATAGACCTACTAAAGCTGGCGAAAAGCTAAGAGACAACATTTCTGTAGCTGTGCAAAACAAATAAGAGACTCTCAGAGGGAGAAGACCTACGGTCAGAAATGAAAGAGTCCCTTAATTAAGTAACTCCCGAAAAGGATACAAAAACAGCATACAAAATGGATTAAAAAAAAAAAAAAGAAAGAAAGAAATAGGGCCTACAAGGGAAGATAGAAGAAAAGCGCAATTTTTTTAAAATTACGCCAAATATAAAGACCTAAAAATAAAATAGCATAAAATTCAATGTGGCAAAATTCTAATGGACCAATCAATAATATCAGGAAATAGAGAAAAAGCTTATTATAGAATGTAAAGAGATGTTTTCTAAAATTAACGATGTGAGTGGTAAGAAAATCAAATGCAGTAGCCCTGGCTGCATCAAAATCAAGCCAAAAGATGGGAAAATGTTAATGGAAACGAAGGAAGTACTAAAGAGGTGATCAGATGTTGAATACCTTTTAAAAGATGATAGAGCTTCATAAAACTTCATAGAGCAATTAGATCAATGAGTTCAATGATCAATTTTACAAAAAAAAATTGTTTTTTGATGCGTAGAATGTGCAAGAGTGTAAGATCAGAAATATCTGCAAAACAGTTTGGCTCTGTGCCTGATAAAGGGGCTAGAAAAAAGATATTCACTTTGACAAGGCTTATGGAAAGATGTTTAGAAATATAAAAAGACTTCCATTTCTGCTTCATTGGTTATTCTAAGGCCTTTGACAAAGTAAAAGATGAAGAGCTGTTTCATATGTTAGAAAAATTGGCCATGGATGGTAAAGATCTGAGAGAAACTAGAAATTTACACTGAGATCAAACTGTATGTGTAAGAATTGAAGGAGAACACAGTTATTTCAAATCTACCTAAGGGTTATGAGGCTGGGATGTGTAATGTCTCCTGATCTTTTAAATCTATAAAGTTGAAAAAACTTAGGGAATCAAAAGGCTTAAAAGTATATGGAACAATGATTATAATCCCAGATATGCAGATGATACAGTTTTGATAGCAGAATCTGTTGTGCACCTTCAAAAAATTTTAGATACTTTTGTTTTAGAGACCCGAAAGAATAGGCCTCTCTTTTTACGAGAAAAGATTGGAATGTATGGTCATCTCAAAGAAATCCTCAACCCCCCAAATGCAATCTCGTTAACAAAGGGGAAAAAATCAAACAAGTTACAAATTCCAAATATCTTGGCTACCTGATAACATCATTTGGTAGATGCATAAGTGAAATAAGTAAAAGAATAGCCATGGCTCAAGAGGTTGTCAGAGAGTAACTTTAATTGAAAGTCTTAACTCGCGGGCAATAAGTAGTGGTAGCAACAACCTTTATAAGGTTTACTGAGAACAGGTTTAAGTGGTGGACCGTGATTGCCCATGTCTGTTTCAGACGGGGCACCTAAAGAAGACAATAGGTTGGATATATCAACGTAAGCTCATCAACAAACTGCAGGAAAGAAATAGAAGTAGTTAGAGACAGAACACTTTATCAGGTAGAAACTAGTTTCCGAACGGTCATAACAAGATTAACGATCTCACTGTAAGAATAAAATTCCTCGCATAATAAAGTTGTAAATTAGCATAAGTCAGTTTGCTTTCTAAATTAGGGTTTGAAAAGGGTCGTAGGTGCTAAAGCAAAATGAAAAACTAACGGCGCTATCATGCTTATAAATACATAAGTGAACCGTGTTGTTCAAAAACATTTTTTCTGCAAGAAATTAAATCAAAGGTATGAAAAGTTACTGAGTAAAAAGTCTTTTACTGTGCCATTGTTAGATTTGACTCTTTAAACCGACCCTCGATGTTTTGTCGATTAATGGTGAAGAAAATTTTAACTTGTTTGTTTTGAGTTGTTTTCGTTTTTTTGTTTTTTTTTTTGTTTTTTTTTTTTTTGTAGCATTTTCATTTTGATTTGTATTATATAATTTTTTTATGTATATACATTAGCGTAATTGTCCTCAGATTTTGATAAGATATCTTGTAAAAAAAATGCAATGGTTAAACTTTTTAATATTTTAGGGAAAAAATAAATTTAAATTAAAAAAAATCATCAGGAGAGTAAAAGGCAAGTGCAAGTCAACAATAGATGCTACGCTGGTATAACAGTATGCTTGATACATTTCGAAAGCTAATATAATTTTAAAATAAATCGTACATACCTGTGTCTTTTTCTTTCTTTCTAACCCTCTTTCTCTCTCTCTCTTTCTCTTCCCTTCTCAGCTTTCCTTTCTCTCAGTTTAAATGATGAGGTGTCGAGAATCTGTGACTTAAATAAGGCTGTGCTGGTTTTGTTTGCTTGTCTTCCGTTATTTAACTATCATTTGGCCTAATAGCCTATGATTGTTTCAAATGGATTACACTTTGAGTCGGTCCTGGTTTCATTATTATATCAATTTGAGCATTCATTATTTATGGATACCAGAATTAGTTTATAACTGACATTATTATTATTAATGTTGTTGTTGTTGTTGTTTTTGTTGTTTTTGTTGTTTTTGTTGTTGTTGTTGTTGTTGTTGTTGTTGTTGTTGTTGTTGTTGTTGTTGTTGTTGTTGTTGTTGTTGCTTTTTTGAAAAGCAAATCGCATCGACTGGTCATAAAATAGTTTTATATGATATAGGCAGAGACATGTTTTAAAAACAGGTTCTAGAAAATGTCAACATTCTAACCTTAGGTTCTATTACTGCATGATAAACATAACCGATTGGCAGAATTGGGAAAATTGACCAAAGCATCCGGTTTGTAAAAGAGCTTTTTTTTTTCTTGGGGGGGGGAGGCTCATTTTGAACAATGTTTTTAGGTTGTATACTTTTTGTTGTTTGGTGGGGGTTTTTTTTGGTTTTTTTGGTTTTTTTTTTTTTTTTTTTTTTTTTTTTTTTT
>BLXT01002238.1:1645365-1691941 GCA_019648995.1 Plakobranchus ocellatus | reverse complement strand
TAACGTACTTAAAAAAATTCGCAAAGCCATGCCGAACATACTCGACATCAGGGCCCGGGCGCTACAAATAGCATGTCGATACCATTCGACACCAGGGCCCGGTGAGTTAACTTCTACGATGAGGTGTTTGGTGTCCATAATAAATTGGGAAAGCGTTGCACCGCAGTCTGCATGCATCGAAGCGACCACTTGACTCAGCCAGGCCGACCAGCATAAATTTGATTCAATTTCAATTTTCCATTTAGGGCTTTTGGAAAATTGTCTCGCGAAACGGTCCAGTATTAGATGCTTTTTTAAATTTTGGACATAAAAATGTATAAAAGTTAAGCTTTCGAATGATGTTTTTTTGGAAAGAAAATGTTCATGGCAAGCACCCGAGATTCTGATTTGAAAACTTTAAATAGCTCCAAAGAGGTGAATAAAAAATAATCACGTGACAAAAAATATACGAAAAGAAAGCTTATTTTCTTCTCTTTCTATTTCAACCAATCAGAAACCGATACTATCTACTGTACCGGTTCGCAACGCCGGAAAAGCCGAGGGGTCGTCTCAAACTTCGCCTACTTGCCTGCATCAATGGTTGTGAAAGAATATATCCTGCAACTGGCTTTCTTTAGGACTCTTTATTAAGACCCTCACTGGGACTAGCAGACATCCTGGCTCATACTAATTGCTTTTTTAAATACTTGTCAATTATCTGTAACCGGAGAATAGATTTTGTTGGATCCTTAGGGCCTGGAGCTTTCACTGTTTCAGTAATCACTGAGTATGCCAATTAATAAATATCCGGATGACGAAAGAATTGGAATAAATTTCCAAAGCAATGACTTATTGTTGCAGTCTTAAATATATTTTAGGCTCACTACTTTGCGACAAGATGAGCATTCCATAATCGATTATCTTGTGGATTAAAAGAGAGCAGTATATGAATTACTGTAGTTGAACTTATTTCTTTTTTCGGTGTAACAGTCACAGTGTTTTTATGGACCTCTCATGACAATAATAATGACAACAACAGCATCAACAGTAATAATAATAATGCACTTTACATACATATTCATGAAAAACATTCATACATATGTACCTGTATGCAATTCTACATTTATACAGAGTAATTAAGAAATCATTCAAACTGGCAAAAAATGGCAAATCAACATTCTAATGTAATCTTAGGGGTTATAATTTGTTTATTAATACTGTTGGACTGATTCATTTATTGATTGTATGTTAAGAATAGAATATTTACCTCTTCCTTTTTGTGTTATTTTTTATGTTGACATTTTTTGTTTCCTTTTTATTTTTTTCCCTCACAAAAGTGTAAAATTACATTCCTTCAACTTCAAGACCCCCCTTCTTACGCTGTTCTTACAGGAGAAGAGACCCCCCCCCCACCCCCCCTTTCCAAGGTCAAGGTGTAAGATTATATTTGAATGTCCCCTTTTCTGTCAACAGCACCCACACAATTTGGAAATTGCCACAAAGGCACAAGTCCAGAAACTGTAGTGCAGTGCAATCTTGATGTAATCCTCCTCAGTGAGTGGTGACTTTTCAAAGGGGTTTTGATCCAAATGGCTGCACAAACATCATAAACCGCCTATCTTGTAGTTTTATTTGAACTTGAAACTCATGGTGCAGCTCTGTCTAGTTGCTATGTACCTGGAAGCAAAAGAAAGAACATTTATTACATATAAAATTATAAGATGTAATGGCATAAGAAGCCAAATTGTAAGAAAAAAATCCACCATGATTCAAATCAGCATTGCAGCAAGTTTTCTGTTTCATCTTCATTTTAAGTTCCTTACTGCAAATCCATCTGGGCCAGTTTAAGTGCTACCTTTAATTAACTGTAACCTGGCTAATGTTAAAAAAACAAGCCAAGTGGTTCTGCCTCTGCCAAGCAGCCGATGTGGGTCTTCTACCAACATTTATGCTCTTCCTCAAAGATGTTTCTCATGGACAAATGACAGGAAATTTAACGCCTTCTCAATCTCTGATTTTAGTTTGACTGCAGTGGAGCGGCAGAGAAATTTGTCCTTGTGGACAATAGCCAGTCCCTGGTGGAGTCGCAACCTGAGGAGAATGAGAATGTAAGCATGCATGATCCAGTGCCATCCTCCTCCGATGTTTCCCTGGTTTTGACGGAACCAGCACCAGCACCAGCACCCATCACACCAGCCAGGTCCACATTGTCATCTTCTCCAGTATCAAGTTGATCAGCAAGGATGAGAAAACTAGATAATCCTGTGGGGCAGGAAATCCTGCATTTCATCCAAGAAAAAAGAGCCAAATCTGCAATAGTGGCCTCAGCTAAAGATGAACTAGGTCTGGCTGTATTTGGGCATCTTCTACCCTTTTCCAAGCAACTTCCCATCTGAAGCAAATGCAGTTTTTGCATCACATCAGTGAATATTTAATGGGAGTTATGGAGAATCTTAAGCGTAATAAATTTTTTTTAATAGATGCATTTCTTGATTTACTTTTGTGGTGTGATATACCGATAAATGTTTCTTCATTTGTTATATAATCATGTCATTCATCGTCTGGTGCTCTCATAAAATAAGTTCTGTAACACTACAGTTCAAGCGATTTTGAGAAAATTAAACATCTTGATTATTTAGTTTCAACAACAAAGGCAATTTTCAATGATCTAATAGTAATATGAAATACACACATGTATTTATATTCCTGATTGATTATTTCCAACGGAATTTTTGAGTGAATGCTATATTCGACCCTAAAACTTTAGATCCATGAAGGATCTATTTTTTGAGAGTACCAGTACAAGACAATTGTATTATTTGATGGATATGGTGAGATTTGATTTAAATATA
The DNA here is from genome assembly GCA_019648995.1 of Plakobranchus ocellatus. Classification (NCBI taxonomy): domain Eukaryota; kingdom Metazoa; phylum Mollusca; class Gastropoda; family Plakobranchidae; genus Plakobranchus; species Plakobranchus ocellatus. Next base: position 1,689,110 of record BLXT01002238.1, on the reverse strand, counting down.
TATAAGGCAATGATAACAGAACAAAAAAATACAATATTTGAATTACTCTGATTGTGATGCTAAAGAAAGTACTAAAAATTATGATGTTTATGAAGTGAGTAAAATAATAGTAGTTTGAATTTGTCTTGTATAATTATTATGATAAGGTAAAAATTATACCGGTACTAGTTAAGCTAACCCTAAATTTACATGTGTATGTAATTGTAATATACATGCATTTGATTTGATGATGATAATAGAATAAAACTGACTTTTGTCCCGTCAAAATACAATGGGAGCAGACACAACTTGTAACAGCTGACAAGATGGACTATGTGTCACAGTTAGTGTGCTCTACCCAACTACAAGTAAACGTGATATTATATAAATTTGCATTACATATATAACAAAACTGGCCTCTGGCAACGTGCAGCAATGGTAGTTAAATTATGCGTGGTTGCATAATGGCACCCCCCTTTCCCTTATCCAACAGAGCACTGACGTAAGACCAAAGGATGGCTCTGGCAAGATAAAAGTCACAGACAACTTGATGTACTTTCGCACCAAAGAAACTAGAGCGTTTCCAAACTTGTATACATGTGATTGGATACATAAACTGCTGCCTTCAGTGTGCTCTTGGCCTTAGTCAACATTGACTCATCACTTTATTCTTAATAATAGAACTTCTACATGGGGAAATCTTCTTTAGATTTATGATCGACTCAAAAGAAAACAGACCCAAGTGTTACTCCAATCATGTTCATGACCCTGGGTGCTGCATTTATTTCTTTGAAAACAAAAAAATAATATCTACAAACATGAGAAGAAAGGTAATATTTCGATAAATCTCATTCTCTTGCTTTAAATTATTTCCTCCTGGTAATCTCAAAGTCTGGAGTGCTTCACTAAAAGACATACCACAAACAGAGGGGAAATGGTGATGTCACTCCATAGGGTTTGCATTAAGCCTGTAGCTGGTTTAATACTGGGATTATCTATATATGTGGTGAATGTCAGAAAAATCGGTGTGATTCTAAGCACGGTGCCTGAACAGGATGACGTCAATCGTGACATCACAGTGGAAAACGGTTGAATTGTGGAACTGGAGCTGAAGGTGGTTGGATGCGTTTCACGAAGCTGTTACTCTATTTTGTACTGTTGCCATCCCTGTTCTGCTTATCCTACAAGTCCGAGCGGAGCTCTGTGAAGGGAAGCTGTTTAGTCATAAGCTGTACATGCTCCCATCTAGTCCAAGCAAGGCTCCAAGATGAGGGCACATTGTTTTTGTTATTGTCTCTTGTATTTCTGTTCGTCCTTGCCGCCCAGTGGTTGCCCCCCAGTAGATCTAGCTTAGAATTAGCCTTTCCTTAGTATAGTTACCAGCTTCAGTATAGCCTTAGCAGTAGAAAATTATCCATTCATTATTAGTTAGATCGAGAATCTGATAGTGAGTTTACTGGGCGGAAGTGCATCACTTTACATAGCTAGTGCACATTATTCAGAGATAAATATTGATGAATGCTTCAACATTTATATGATCCATCTAAGTATATCTCTCTTTGATTAAAATTGATATTTGGAGATAAACAAATACCTAAGCTACATGTTTATTCAACTCACAAATTAACTTTTAAATGATATTTGATGATTTGGCTTTCCTTGGCTTTTTAACACGATTGTGATTTTTTTTTAACCTTATCACTCTCTATTCAAGCACTTTATGTTATGTGATGATGAAAGTGAATGTTGATGAACAGACACACACCTTTAAACAAAAAGTCAAATTTGTTGGATGGACATGAGACTTTCTGGCGCATTCAAATATGCACATAGGCAGCACGCAATGTATGCTCTGATGCTGTCACAGAAAATGCTCTGTGCGTTAAAAATCTTGAAGCTATTTTCCATTTCTTTGAAAGTGCTTAACAGCGCAGACAAGGGAGCTTTAAGTCCTCCATGAGCAGAAGCATTTTACTTTTTCAACTAAGAATGTGAGCTGTGGCTTGCTTGGATCCATTGATGTCTGCAGCACCAAACTACATTCATTGCAGAGAAGGGGAAATACTTTCTTAGCAATGTAGCGAGCAATGTATGCCATGACATTTTCTTCTTCAAATGTCAAATCGATGCTTTCTAATGGTATTGACATCAGTGGACACAGAGATTTGGGAACATCTCTCCTCAATTGTGAATCTTTTGCGGTACTAGCATGAAAAGATAGCACTTGGTCCAGGCTGAAAGAGAAGCTGTCTATGTCCTCCTTGCAATTTTGATTTTTGCTTTGCACGAGCACAGGCGTTGACCATTTTTTGGCCTAAATTTATGCACCAATTTATAAAGACTTGGGTTGAATCTTTGTCCTCCTTTGCCTCTAATGATAGAGAAAAGGTTGTCCAAGCAGTCTTCATTGAGCCTGTCAGTCAGTTCTCTCTGACCTGACATCATCCTTGAGTATCTTTAGACAGCTGATGGAGTTTCCAGTCTCCCAAGCTAAGAATTTATACGGATTGGTTATTTGCTTTCCTGGGTTTCATTTAGAAATCTAAAGCGCTCTGAGTTGATACAGATAGCATGGCCCATTACCTGCTTACTGTGAAAGGCTTTGCTGTTGAAAGAGTTGGAAAGTTGGTTGAACCTCTCAGCAGTTGCCATGGCTTCTGGTGGCAATATGGAGAGATTGACAATGCCTGCAGCAACAAAGTGGCCGATAACATGCACAACAAGGCTGATGTGAAGCCTGGAGGAATTTTTTAGAAAATATGGTGCTGGGTGAGTTTATGGCATAATACAACCTTTTGATCAGCACACCTTGGCATCACCAATGCAAAAACCATTCGAGTACAGAATCTGTATGCTCATGACCAAATGTGGCGAGTCAAACATACTAAACGACCAAATGCTCTCAAAGTTGAAAAAAGGCTTCTTTTTTAAATGCCCAATTTGTTAAAGAAAGCACATTTGTTTGCACCTTGATCACTATAATCACTTTTGGTTGCAGTCCAAGTTCACCTAATTTTTGCAATGAGAGAATGCAATGTACTTGGCCTTTTCAGAGAGCATATGCCAGAAGCTGTTTCCCTTTGGATAGTAGCTTACCATAAATACAAGGGCTAGATTGGACGCTGTGTTCATTCTCCCGAAGTTTCCGAAATCCTCGAACCCCTCACATAGATCCTGATGTGGGTTGTATGTTAGGAATGGTTTGATGGAAATTTCACTCAACAACTAATCTTTTCATTTGGCATCAAAGCATTCATTTTTATTTTGAACAAATTAAGAGAGGGTGTCAAAAAACTTGGTGCAATTTGTTAATTTCTCATTGAATTAATAAAAGTTTTAGGTGATGGCAAATGGTCTCAAAATAATTTGAAGCCAGCAGTGCACACTATTTGAGGTGTGATATAAAGACGGTGCTGGGCTTTTACGACATTGCTTCATTTGTGAGATATGCTTTTCATTTTTGTGAATGGTATTTGGGTTAAAGCAAATTTACAGGTTTCTCATCAAATATTTTGCAAGTAATATTTCTATCTGTTCTTTCTCTACACTGGCTTGTGCGCTTTTGCTTCCATTATCTCATGTGTTTTTTTATGTCTTAAGTTTATTAATCAAACAAAAGTTTTTAGTTCTTACAGAATTGAATTTTCATTTTGAAGAGTTTAACCTGACTTTCATGAGAACTAATAAGTTCTGAATTTGAAGGCTCTGCTTCAGCATATATGAGTCAGAATTTTGAGGAAGATTTATGTGAGAATTAAAAGTTTCTAAGATTCTCATTTTAGGAGCTCGTTTGATTGGGGTAAGTTGGAGAGTCGGTTTGGAATGTGACATATTGAAGGAAAAATTCCTACATAAAATGTTTTTTGTAGAAGCTGAGACTCAAAAGTGTTCTAAGCAAAGCATGTTTCCCTTGTTTAAAGCCTCTGCCAATTTTCTCTCCAAATCTGCTCATCGAGAACTAATCATTAAACGCTGTGATCTGAAGATTTTTCTCTTTGACGAAAGCAACCTGACAGTGTTTTTTTTTTTTTAGCTCAAGGAATATAGGAACATTCAAGAAAAGGGGCGATGACAAATTTCATGTAAAAGCTGTAAGAGTTCAGGCCTATAGATATAGGGTTACAGTGAGAAAGGGCAAGAGAGAGATACCGATTATATTGCAGCAGCACGGAGAAGACTCAAAATGTCAATGCAGTCGAATGCAGTTCAAACAAAAATGTTTAGATGAGAAATCTTTTTATAGACATGAGAGGTCGGGACTACTCTCATCTTGTAAATCTATTCTATATCCACCTCTATGTACACTACTAACATTTACATTTCTTTCCTGAGGAATCATTTGAGCCACTAAACTTTGAAGTATTCAATCCATTAGTAAAAGGGACAAAAAAAGACTCTTATTACTCTAGGTCTTTGGGAAAGTGGTGGAAAGATAAATCTGGTCAACTGTTCCTGTCATTATTGTAATTTGTTGCTAAACATGACTGACAATGAGGACTTTGCAGTTTATATGTGTCCATACTAAAACGCATACGATGCAGAAAGTGGTAAAATTACTAAATTCTAACAGGCCATACAGTGTATTTACAGGCCAGATAGATTTCCATCATTATGTGATGACTAGATGTGTTAACCCTATCCGTACATGTGGGGTAATTTTGTTACCCCAATGCTTGTTTTTAATTTTTTTAAAATACTTAAAATGGGAATTTTTCTTTCAGCTTTTCAGTATTACTAAAAAATTCAATTTGACATATGATTACATGATACTGATTGAAAGAAAATCAGTGAACTGACCTGAGGTCATTTCTGAAACCCTCCCTTAATTTTTATTTTGTAAAGCATGGGGTGATTTTCTTCTCCCAAGTACAGATAGGTATATAGCGATTTTTTTACTATATCCAGAATGGGGTCATGCAGTTACCCCACATGTACAGATAAGACTATATTGATATTAAAATGTGGGAGCACTCAGTTACCTCTGATGTACGGATACGACAATAGAACATCTCGGATAGGGTTAAGCGAGCTTGCTTCCAGTCTTGTTCTCTCATCTTCGGCCGAGACCTAGATCTTATCAACTTGTTCCTCAAGTAGATTTATTGATAACAACTTTACTTGCAAATTATGTCCATTATTTCTAAATTCCAGATCGACGGATCACATAGCTGGGATTCCAAACTCGGTTTTCTGATATACTTCAACAATAGAAATCTATACAGCAACGCCTATGTTTCTTTTTTTCTTGGAATTCTAGTACAAGGCAAATCACCCACAAATAATTTACGCCTTAAAGGATGTCAAGCTCTACAGAGATTTTTTAAGCCTTGGACCAAGTTAAAGCATCCAAAGAAGAAGAGAAAATCATGTGCTTCTGGATAAAAAAAGATCACAAACCAGCCAGATTTGTAAATTTTTTTCTAAATCCACTTCAGATGCAATTGAACTACCATCATATTAATGATCTTGAATGAGTAAAACACCAGTATTAAAGTCAAGATCGTACAATTCTACATTGTACTGAATGTTCAAACAGTCAAAGGTTTGAAATCTGCGCGGTCAATCTGTCTCATATTATCACAGTAGCCCCACATATATTACAAGCAAGAGTTGGACTTTGTGTGTAGCCAGTTTACAAAGTTTACAAGGTGATTTCAGGCCTTCTCTTCATCAGACCAGAAGGCCAATAGCAGGGCCCGAATGAAATTACAATAATGGCATCCTTAACCCATAAATCGGTGCTGGACGGTGGGAGAGTCCGATAGTTTGTAAGATTCACGGTACTAAATGCTGCCAGCGTCCAATAGTTTTGTTGTTTCTGTTAACTTGTTTTGGATTTTAGACTGACCAAATTATTCCAAAACTACTTTATTTGCCCTGGGACTACTTCCTTTACGTTTTGAACTACACATCCTATCTAATTGCTTTGTGTAAGAAAAAAACTTAACGGTTTAAGAGTTAATGCAGATCAATGGCTTCTGCATTTCTACCATCAGGTTGTTGCAAGCATAAAGGTCACACTCTAGATCTGAGGTGGGATCACTCCTTTCAAGTTACATTTACTTTGTTGTTTGCTAGTGAGCGCTATATGCACATCCCTACAAGTTAAACATAGACGTTAATGGCATAGAATCGGGTTCGTGACCACAAGAATTTTTCTGGGCAAACTGACAGATGGTAGGTCTTCTTTTTTATGTTAAAATAAACTTCTAACATGTGTTTCTTATTTTTCACTCAAGCAAACCCAAAGCCCGATTTTCGCAATGAAGGGCTTGCTACCAATCTCCATTGGCCGGCAGTGACTACTTGATTGATTGGCATGCTGGCCACACCCAGCGAACTTGCAGAATGCACCTATGTATAAATGAATATACCTGTAGTACAGAACAAAACAGCAATCAGCAGAAATCTCTCACATATTTGAAGACTTTCTCTCAAAAGCGTTCTTTTTTTGTTTTACAGTGAAAATGCTTTTTCGCCTCAAAACTTGAAAAAAAAAAGAGTCAAGCCATTTACTTTCATTCAAATAAAATATATGTACCCAATACTTTTAAGCCATCTATCTACAAAGGCCACTCTCTCAAAATCAGAAAAATTGAGTAAGAACAGGAAAGCACTAAGGTTATAAACTTCAAGTTTGTGAAAAAACAAAGGCTTTTACTGCATGCAAATCCTAAGACAATAACAAAGTCTCAAAAGTATAGAGGGCCAGTTTTGTGTATTGCTTATTTTAAAAATAACAATTAAAAACAGTTCTGCTTCAGTCAAAACTAGCTATGAACATTTTAAAATCAGAAGAGGGGGGTGAAAAAGGACACCCATCTTGATTCTCTTGTACAAGTAATGTATAGCAAATGAAGGAAATTAATATCAATTTATCAATTAGGTAAAGCTTAAATGGAAAGCAAAGTGGACCATAGGTCTTTAGATTTCTCTTGGAAGAGCCTTGATCAACAGTGAAGTGATCTGCAAGTGCAAGCATTGCATTGTTTTGCACAAAATAAAGATGAAATTTTGGCATAACTAACCTTCCCTTTCTTTGTTCAAAATAAATCATTTCAATCTTGCTGATTTCTCCACTTCTGCATGTATAATTCTTGATTCTACCTCTTCTGTTTTTCTGGTCGATGTGTAGTGATGAACCTGTACACCACTAAAGCATTGGCTGTCAAAAACAGAAGACCAGAAATCCAGATCTGTAGAAAGGTATTGTAGCCTTGAAACTCCAGAAGGTAGGCTGGCAACAGCCAAGCAGCCTGACAAAAGGTAAAAATGAAAGACCACAAACAAATTACAATCAGTTGTTTGCCTAAAAAGTTCTTCATTTTCAAATCTTCAACTGTATTCAAATACTTTGCTTTCATCTCCACTGGCCAATCATGAAAATTGTATACTTTGCGCAGACAGGTCAGAACAATCCTTAACAATGAGATATCCAACTACTTTCATAGAAACACCTTTGCTTATACACAGATAAATAATACAATTAGGTGCTTTGTAATGCCATTTGATAGTTTGACTTTAATTTTGATATTTCTGGCAGAAGCAGCTGAAAAAGAAAGTTCAAAACAAGTACTCCTCAGTTATTATGAAGCAATATCAACTGAAAAAACTGAAATAATAAGTTGAACCTGAAAGTGAAATACCAATGATTTTTTATCCCTCAATTCATGTATGTATGGTTTCTGTTTTAGTTCTTTTTTTGTTTTTAAAGTTACCATATTTTTCATGAACTCATTCATTTAAATTCTTTTTTTATTTCTTTTCTAATTTTGGACTATATTCATGCACCAAATTAGAGCTATCTCAGCTATCATACATTATCATTATTAAGAATGAAAAAAAATATACCCACACAGGAAAAGGATTCAGAACACCTACAAACATTCAAATTGTGAAATATTTTCAGTCAGATAGAAAAGAATTTAATGTAATTTCTAAAGACAGCTGATGAAAAAAGGATGAAATTTAGTTGTATTAGAGGCACCTACCACTCCTGATCATAACTTGACAAGATCAGTGCACATCAATGAAATTTTAAAAGCACTGTGTAAAACAATCATGCATTTTTAGGGATTTTTCTGCATGCAAATTAAAGAATCTTGCATCACTAATGGTTTTTGCTTAGATAAAAATTACTTGGGCTCAGTAGCAGCAGAAGCAGCTTAAAAGCTGTGATTTAAAGTAATTCTAGTTTACAACTGAACAGAATTTTTTAACCTGCTTTGATAGGTAATTATGTTTGAGAAAACCCATTTATATTTATTTCGCTGTAAGAAAATTAGGATGCTTTATGTGGCATGGAGAGTGATTTCTACAAAATCAACAAACCCAATAAAATTTTCCCCTCATAAAACATATACAGAAGAATTTAAGGAGAGCTATGTGTTATAATTGTCATGTTTTCCTCTTTTCAATGGTGCTTTTGAGCTGTTCAACAACACAGGGTCATGGAAACCTATCATTTTAGATATAAATTATTCCTCAAAGATGTCTGTGCTAAAATAGGGTCAATGCAGAGTTAAGAAAATTGTTTTTACAATGTTTCAAATTATATAAAAACCAATGCAAATCTGAAGCTCACCTGACCTCCAAGCCAGAGCAGTAAAAGCTTTGCCAAACCCAATATTCTCAGGTCCAAATCAGGAATCACCAGAGGCACCAGACTGAGGTACCATAAAAAATACTGGACACATAAAGTAAGGAAGAATTTTTAAAAATCATGCTTTATACAATTTGTTTGTAAAATAATTAATTTTATACATTTAAGACAGAATAAAAATCTATAACCAAAATAACATGTATATTTTCAATCAACTTGATATCATTAATAGTGCTTTCCGGTTTCCTTGCAGCCATCACCTGAGGAAGAAAAGTTCCATTTTACTTTATTTATTTTTTTTACTTTTTCAATCATAAAATTTGGGTCACAATCATCCCTGACTTGTGACATTAATTTTATCGTAACTACAGCTGTATTTTAATGAGGCAGATCTAGGAAGAGGATTTCTTTCATATTATTATTTGACATTGGCATTTATGATGTAGACTAATGAAATTATCAAGGTTAAAAAAAACGTCATAATATATGTTACAAACGGCTCTGTACAATTCAGTAATAGGTCTAGCTGAACATTACCTGTGACAAATAGCTCTTTAATTTAGACAAAAGAACAGAACTCACTATCAAAAATTAAATCAAAATATTGTTAATCTAAATGAAGAATAATTCTATATAATCACCAGAAACATCAACGATCTCTCAAAGAATCTTTCAACCATCCTTTTATGCCCATCGCATAAGCCTCCCAAAAATACTAGTTATGCAATACCCAGGCTAATTTGGTCAATATAACACAAATGACTGTTGTCAGAAACGACTAGCAGTTGGGAGATGTTCAAATATAATCTTACACCCAGGGGGGACGGGGGGTCTTGAACCAAAGTAATACTACATTTTAGTGAGGTGAAAAATAAAAAGGAAAACAATGATGACAACATGAAAAATAACACATGAAGAGAAAGGTAACATGCAAACATACAATCAGTGAGTGAATCAGTCTAACACTCCCCTATATTTATATTTGAATGTTGATTTTACATTTTGGGCAGTTTGAATGCTTCACTTAATTACTCTGTATAAATGTAGAAGTGCATATATGAATGTTTTTCATGGACATGTATGTATAGTGCAGAGAGCAGTGCTTGTACTGTGGATTTCCATCATATTATTATTGCCATTATTATTATTATTATTATTATTATTATTATTATTATTATTATTATTATTATTATTNGTTGTTGTTGTTGTTGTTATGAGAGGTTCACAAAAGCATTTTAACCGTTTCACCAGTAAAAGAAATAAGTTCAACAACAGTAATTTCTTTATTGCTCTCTTTTAATCCAAACGATAATTGAATGTTGAGTTGACACCTTGTCAAAAAAGTTGTCAGCCTAAAATATGCTTTATGATTGCAACAATAAGGCATGAGGGTTTGCCAAAAGGTGGGCTGTCATCATAGTTATGTGCAAAAGACTTTCTACAAGCCCTATTTAAAAAATTAAAGCCATCTGTACATCAATTTTGATTTTATGATAGTAATGGCATTCAAAGTACCGCTTTATTTTTAAAGCATCCTTGCTGTCAAAATTAACCACATAAGTTTAGAACATAACTATGATGACAAAATCACCAACAAAAGTGGTCACTTATCAACAAATTAAACTCATTCACCACCACGTGAAAAGACACAGACCAATTTTTTTTTAACATGGATCTACTCCTGCTATCCAACTCTGCATGAATATTACCTCACTGATACTTAGTTGGGCTTTTCCATTTTGTAATTGGAGATTTTTTTTTCAAAAAGGGGTAAAAACCGTGACCCAGTTTTGGAGTCCACCTTTTGGCAATTGCTCTCATTGCTTTGGAAATTTCTTCAAATTCTTTTGTCATCCTGATATGTATCAACTTGATAGGATTACTTAACGATTATTGAGAGCTCCAGGCCCTGACAATCCAACAAAATCTATTCCCTGGTTACCGATTGACACAGCTGTTTAAAGAAGCAAGCAACTAGTATGTGCCAGAATGTCTGCTGGTCCTTGTTTGAGTCTTAATAAAGAGTTTATCATTCAAATCCAAAAGAAAACCAGTTGCAGGCTTTCTTCTTTCACAACCACTGACGCAGGAATATGCATTTTAAAGACAAATAATGAAATTGTAAGAGTGGTTTTATAGTAACACTATGCATTTTGTACTCGTTCAAACTTTCAACTTCTCTCGACTGTCTAACCTGCAACTCAGAAGAAAGCACATTTGGCAGAGTATATATGTACGCTAAAGCCTTGAACAGGAGGTAAGTTCTCATGAGCGGAGGCCTAGACCAAAGGCCAGAACAGCCACCATGCAAAATTTCATTATATCATGGTCATTCAACATTTTAAAAAAAGGTAGTTCTTAAACTACAGTTAATGATTAATGCGTAATAGGTTAACACACCACCTGCTATTATTATTATCATCATCGTTGTTGTTGTTATTATTATAACAGATCAATAATGTAATATTACAGGGGGGGGGGGGGTCCAAAAAGTCCCAAAAAAAGGTGTAAGATTATATTTGAACAACTCCTTACTGTCTTGTGTGAACCTGGTTAGCTAAATATAATGACCAATCAAACACTCTCATTTATCCCCTCTTTAATATACACATCTCTGGTAGTTTATAGTGACATTCCAAGCTTATCTGATCTCTAGGTTACAATCTAAACATTTCCTGTAAACATAATGCTCTCACACTTTCGAAAACCTAACAATCTCTAGATCTAAAAAGGTAAATAACAGGTTTTAACAGGCCTAGTCGCTGCCAACTTTGAATTTGACTCAATATCAAAACTTAATAAGGCTGGATAAAAAGATAAGCCGTTCCCAGTCTAGATCCAGACTCCATTCACAGCAATCAATTTTGTGGACAACATAAAAACGATTTAATTTCTTTGATATATGGTTACCTAGGTAGTAACTGCCAACTGAATTTCTGTATTTATAATTTTTTTTATGCCTTTCAAAAATCTATCTATCTTCTACATTATCAAAATAGTTGTATCCTTTCTTACACATTCTGAGTTATAGTGTAAAATTATACCTTTGCATCTTAAGGACTGTGCATAATTATTTTTTCTACTTTTAATATTTTTACTGGCATATCCCTTTTGTCCCCATTTTTCATGAAAAAAGTCAATTTTTTTCAAAAGTAAACATGATATCAATAGAAGTTTGTGCATGATTTTCTTTTAGAAAACATCTGCACTAACAGTGGCAAATTTTAAGCAAATTGGGATATGAATTTCAAGGTAGATAAGCTTCTTTGTTTAAAAAAAAATGAGCGAATGCTGAGAAAAATGAAATTAATTTTTGTTATAAATGTAAAGACTACAATATGAATGAAATGCAAAAACTATGAAATCAAAGCCGGGATTCACCAACATCCTTCTTAATTAAAGAAGGCAGCAATCCAAACAGTCATTAGCAATGATCAAAAAAAAAGAAGGAGAGACACTAATTTTCACTTTTTGCACTTTTGGTGAAGGTTTAATCAAGCTCTTTTACTTCAACTATATAAGACATATTGTTTTCATCTGACACTGTTGAGTACTTTCCCAAAATTTTTAATTTCACTGACATTTTAAAATGTGACTGCTGACACCAATTTTATCTCAACTGTATCAGTATATGTTAAACACTTTTATGACATGAGGTGATTCATAGAAAAAATAAAATACGGCCGCATTATTTGTATCCGTTTTGTGGGTATATAATGTCTGAGAATTCCATGATGAAAAAGAAGGTTGGTATTTGGGTCTGCAGCTGAGGAACACCTTCTAGAAACTTCCCCATTTAAGAGAAACTGCCGCACAGCAAGCAGTCTATTGGTCACTAAAAGGTCAAACTCCACACATGTCTGATCAAAAGAGGAGAAATCTGTTGGGTATATTTCATCCAACAATCAGAAAATCAATATAATCTTACTTCCAACTGAAAATTATCCCATTAAATTTTTTTTTGCCAAACTTCGCTTAAATACTTCAGGACATTTTCTTTTGCTAACTTATCACATAAGTAACAGTCAAACTTGGGATGAGTGTTATCTATATTACAAATATCTGGGACGAGTGAATCTGAGTCAATAAACAATTCTTTGAAGAAAACTGAATACATCAAGGTCTATTAAAGACCTTCATGATGAGCGTAATTTTAGGATCCTAATTTACAAATAATCTTGCAGTACAATACAAATTAACCTTAAAAATTTGTTTAGCCAAAACATGGCAAAGTGAAAAAAAAACTTAATTATTCTCTAAATCATTTAAAACTATTTTTTCAATCTGAAATTCAAATTTAAAAAAAATATTTACCTGTGAGGTACAAACTTTGTTGAAAGCCACAAAGATGAAAACTGAAAGGAACCAGCAGAGAGGAGGACGGTGATAAAACTTGAATGCCAAAACTAAAAGCAGGATGGCTTGTGGCAAAAACACCAACAGGCGTAAACACAGAGGAACACCATTTTCATTTGCAGACATCAGGTAAAGCAAGTAAAAATATGGGGAAAAATTGTGGCGAATGTCACCTCTCACAATATGATAGAGGTAGGTCTCAAACAAGAATTGCCAGCCATACCTGTAAAATATCAAAATACAGAAATCTTTTCAAACAGTTTTCACATTCATTCATCTATAAAAATTATTTGCTATAATGGCAACTGTCAAAAGAACAAAGAGAGAGAATTTATTACTTGTTTGTACATTTCTGCCAGTCCACCTGCTACAACTAATATACATTATATATTATATAAATTTATGAAAAAATTTGGTCCACCTACAAAAAATTTAGTAAATATTGAGTTGAGGTTTTAAAATCATAGATTAGTTTTTAACATTTTTTAACTATTTATAATTGCTAAAAATTAAGTCATCAAAAAACTGGGAAACTTTTGCACATCAAATGATAGGCTATGTATTGCCACAAATGTCTTGAAACCAATACATAAAATTCATAACATCATAAATTAATTTCTCTCCTTCTAATTTGTTGAACATCCTTTTTTAAGGCCAACAAAAAAGTTCGTTAAGAGAGAGATGCAGCCTTCTCATTACCTGTATGAAAGAAAGCTTTTTTTTTTTAATAGCATTATATAATTATCATTGATGTTAAGACAATTTAAAAGCATAAACAAACTTGGCCTTCAATCAATTTAATGTTTGAAACTCATGTTCTCCTTCAAAAGAATTTTTTTTTCAGTTATGGCAATAAAGCTGCAGTTTAAGGGTAGTCACTATACTCACATCCAATAAAAAATTAGGGTGAGAGTACCAAGAACTGCTGATGTCACTGTCATGAAGATAAGACGCTCTTTGTTGGGCAATAAATGCGTTACTAGTTTTAAAACATCAACTTTGATATTACGTCCTTTGTTGAATTTCTTGGCAGAACTGCTGTCCTCTTTGTGCAAAAGGAGGGTACCTGGTTCTGAAGGCATTCCAAGGTATAGATATATCGGGAGGGCAAAAGTGACTGGATATATTTTAAAATGGATAGAGAGAGCATAAAATATAGCAGACGCGGCTGTCTTTCTTTGCAAAAGCAATGATAGCGTCATTAGAACAAGCCACGCAACTACAGATTCAGCATTACCTCTGCTTGAAACTGTTGCACATAAAGGGTTCAAAAGCCAGATTAAGGCAGAATATTGACAAATCTTTTTTTTATGCCCTAAACGAATTAGGATTTGGTAAATCAATTGGCCAACAAAGAGATCAAAAGTAATGAATATGACTTTGCCACATAATTGTGATATCCAAATATTTGATGTCAAAATCCATGCCAAAAGGGGTGTGTAGCGATATGTTGGCCTCAGAAAAGGGGACTTGCCCTGTGGGAAAAAAATTGTACAACAAATTTTAATTTACAAACAATACTTTTTTTTTCTGACATAAAAACTACAATAATTATAACGCTTGCTGCTACCACAAACCACCACTACTGCCACAGTCATCAAAATAAGATGATTTGCACTAGTCCAAAAGCAGAAGAGACAATCAATTCAATAATGATACAAAAGACCTCATGTCAGGGGCAGCCACATTTCTGATATCCTCTTTAAAGGAAGCAACTGTGGCTTTCAATTAACTTAAATCTACTTTCCTCCCTTTAGCATTAAATAATATAAAGAGGAAAATGCATCAGCATTTCTACAACAAAAAATAGACCTGTTTCAATATTGGCAAATTAACAGGGCCATTCCATGTGACATGTGTTACATCTGAAGACTACGCTCTCAGAGATTTTTAATGTAACTGATTGATACATTAAATAAGGAGTTTCCTACATGGTAATTTAACTTAACACTTTTTCTTTGTAAATAATTCTGTTAAATCAAAATAGATAATAATGGTATTTATACACAGTGCAACAAGTTGATTTTAGTCTTCTGAATAAATTTTGACAACATAGCTAAGTTAGTTCCTCCAAAAATGAGAAATGTTTGGAGTTTCAAGCCATTTTCTTGATTTTAATGAATAGTGTAGCCATTTGTAGAAAATGTCAGACTTTAGGAAGTAAAGCTTCAGTTGCTATTAAATGCTATTAAATAAGGAAAGAAACATGGTTTAACGTGACATGTGCTACATGGCATTCACAGTTACTTTTTTTTTTCCATTCAAACACAATTGCCTAAAATATAACATGATGCATTTTTTAAAAATGAAGCTCATCCTGAGGAAGCATAAAATAAAAAAAATAATAAACTTTCTTGTCTCTTAAGTGTCCTGAAAGTTGCATAAAAATACATGTCTATTTTTACAAAAATAAACCCTTGCAATTTTTTAAGCAAGCCAACCAAATATTTTGAAAGCTTTCTTTCATTTTCTTGTGGTACCAGTTTGTTAATAAACATTTGGTCATAAAAAAAAAACAAGGTTTCAATCTCTGTAACCAATTTTAATTTTTCACCTACAGGTTGGCATTCCATGGAATGGCCCAGCAATTGATAACAAATGCCTGTAATTGGAATTTCAGTAATGGTGAAAAAAAAAAAAAAAAAAAAAAAAGAGGGCAAAAAGAGACACAAGACATTTGAGACTTCAAGACAATGATCTCGGTAATATATCATACAGTCCTATATTTTTATATTAGGTAGCACACTAGCTATGAAATCCACTCGCTTGTGTCTTCTTCTATTAGGGTGAATATTTAATCACAATTATAACTTGATTTTGCAGAGAGAGAACAACGAAATGGACAGCCACATAGCAAAAAGATGGACAAAAAAGATAAACAGATTGGCAAACATGAAAAAGAAAGAGGTCAAGAGGCAGACGGCTAAGATAGTAACAAGATGGAGGGACACTATTGTACGATAGAGAGAACAGCTCTAGCACAGAGAGGTACAAAACAGAGAGCAATGGTGCTACAGTGGTCAATTAGGCTTTACGAGGCAAAACAAATTAAAAAGCATATATACAATTAGGCTTTCGCCAAAGAGATTATCTTAATCATTTGTAAAAATCATTATATGATATTTTTTTTCTCACATCATAGAACAAAGGTTACAACCTCTTACAAGCACACTATTGTGAGTATTTTATTCCCACTCACTTCTGTAATAAATTGTGCAGCATCTGTAAAAACACTGTAGTCAACATCTGTAAATTTCACCCGCATTGTAGAATCTTGCCATATTCCATAGAAAAGAAATCCAATCCTTGCCATTGCAGGAATTATATACCATTTGATGTCCATTGGATTGTGTATCTAAATGATAAAAATATATAAGTCCATTCATAATTTACAAGCGGAATATGCCATTCAGGGTATATATAAAAAAATGTTTATATTGCTGCATACAAAATGTAATTAATCACCTTTCCCTTGTTATTCTTCCTTTTGTACATTGGTCTTCGTGTTCTCTTCATTTTTCTCTTTGAAAAATACAAGTTTTCTGATTTCTTAGGAATAATCATTTAGTCAGGTTAGGTCTAAGACAAGATATTTCTCTTGCTTTAAACTACATATGTTCCAATCCTTAAATTGTTAAAATTAATTTTCAAAACTAGCTATTCATCCTGTAAATTTCTCATTTATTATTAGTGTGAAGTAGAAAAAATTACGATGGCTGCAATCAATTTTTATTTATAATTATATGACAAATTAAATACAAATGGCCATTAACTTCCTACATCAAAACTAAATCCTATAGCTTGACAATAACATCTTGGTAAATTTTATTCAAATTTAAAATTTCACTCTTTAACAAAGATGTAGGCACTAACAAACATTTTCGTAAACAGTTCACAGAGCCTGACAATGTTGACATTGCTTTGACTCACAAAGTAAGATTTTTAAGACAGAACTTTCCACCATGGCAGATATCACATAAATTGAACAAATTATTGACCCTACAAAACAAAACAAAAATGATGCTTGGAGTCTATATAAACTGGAACAATTGAATTTAATGACATATGGGAGAAAAAAATAGACATCCCTGAAAAATTAACGGCCAAACTGCCTTCTTTTTTTTAAATTAATATTTTTTAACAATTCTTTTTCAACCATAAACTCTTATTTACATGTATTGGCACACTGAAAAGATCAAAGAATGCAGTTTACAGAAATATTAAAAATATTAAAAATGTGACCTGCGATTCATTTTGACTGGTCTTGAGACATAAGGGTCACGCATCACTAGGTCAGGTAATTGAGTAGTGCACTCCGTAGGAAATGCAGGTATGATGTACAAAAATTACTAATTTATTAATTTAAAAAACTATCCTTCTGAATGTCTTTCTCTATTTAAAGTACCTCCTACCAAACCCTTGAATTTTAGTTTCCTCACTGGCCAAAAGAAAATAATTGGCTAGAGAGTACAGTGGGCAAAAATTGCAAGACAAGAAAAGGGTAACAAGCTTTCCAAAAGAAAAGCAGAGTGCTGGGCCTGGAGTCCTGGCCAAAGTGGATTAAAAGGTAATACATGGCTTTTTGCATTGCACATCTTTAGTTTTAAACTCCGGTAGGAATAGGACCTGTAACTATTATCATAATAACCGAGACATACAGCCAGACAGTGAATGGAACAGATAATGGATGAATGTATAGAAAATTTAATAAGCATATTTCACTCAAGGGGAAAAACCCACAGGGTTTTTGGAATATTTACTCGGTCACAACCTTGGATTGTGACGCAATTGCATGAAGATGGAAATGGAGCTTGTATGTAAACAATCGCCATAGATCCAACTCTCTTCCCAGTAGTGTATTTGCGTTACATTTAGACCCAAAAATAAGTTGGGATAATCCAGAGACAGGCCCATTGACTTCTAGATCTACCTTCATGTGCTACCAACGAAATGAAAGAGGTTGTGGGCGTAAAATTTTGTATATTTTGTGTGAAAGTGGCACTGTTTACAAAATAATTTGGCCTACTACTGCCGCTTCATTTCGTCCATAGCTTGTGAAGGTAGATCTGTCCCCGGATTATCCCATAAATCTTGCTGTAACATACAAATAATTCTTAAAGCAAAAATTGATTTATAAGTGAAGGTTTGTTCATAAATGTGTCCATTTTGAGTGGTGAGTGGGTAAAAGACTATATTGCCTACTCAGGTTGATCATAGGCTCGATTCGCCATTGCATGGATAGACTAGTTATACAGGTTCAGGGCAAGACTGAAATAATCAAGAAACAGCTAGGTGTTTTCTTTCATCGGTTAAATTTACACCGTGACGATCTCATTTAAACAATTTTTTGGATACTAAAAAGAAAATTGAATGATTTTTCCAACCAGTCAATTTGATTATCACTATTTCAAAAAAAAAATGTTTAATTTTGCCTTTTTTTCCACAACTTTAGTGTTTTTTTAAGTTATCGTCGTCCGATCGAGACTAAAGATATTTGAGATTAACCAGCATTCATGATTCAATGCAAATGAGTATCTAGGAGCCAGGAACATGCATCGAGTGGGGCTGTCAGTAACAGCATTTTTTTGCGGCCTACTCATTTTCATCGCTGTAAATTTTGAAAGTCACTTTTTCTCACTTGCCATTTTTCTCCAAAATGATAAAAAGAAAATTGAAATCTTTTATTGAAAGGAGCTTTTTTTTTTTTTAATTTTTAACCTGACGTATATTTCTTCTAATTCTGTGTGGAAAAAAAATGCTTTGCTTCCTATCTGAGCTCGCCAGGCCTACTTTCAGTTTTTGTGCTTTTTTTTATTTGAAATCCATTCTCCCATGTGTAATTTCAGAAATAAAAAAAGCCAAATTATGAACTTTCAAAGCCTTTGGGCAGTTTTAAAATGTTTAATATGGCTCTATAATGAAATTCTAAAAGGCTTTGTTTCCATGTGTGCCTCATTTGAGCTAAACCACATGACAAACCAGGTTAGGGTCATTGAAAAAGACATCATTGCTGGAATTTCCCCCTGGATACTCTGAGCTTATTGGAAAATGGATTGCTAGATGGATAGTAGATAGATGAACAACACAGAGTGAGGGGATGGACTGCTCAACAGATTGAAAGAGTTAAAAGAAAATATTTTTGAAAAGGGAAAAAATGCTGTGCAACTGTAAATTGTAACCCTGATGAAATAAAAAAGCAGTTGCAAAGATAAAGAGAACTGGTGGTTGGATAAATAAATAGAATTCAATGCTCTGCCAATGCTGCCTCAGAACATACTACATGAATCAAAGCAGTTTACATTCATACTTGAGTTTTTACTTCTTTCGTTGTAAAATGTATCTATATTCTAAGTTTAAACCTGTTATTAACTCATTGCTTACTTAACCACCACCTCCTCATACCCTGAAATGAGAGCGAATTAGAGTCAATGAATTTGAGCGTGACTATTAGTCTTAACCCTTCCCTTCTCTTTTCATGGCAGGAGCAGTAGCTCATCTGGTAGGGCAGTTGGCTACCAAGTCAGAGGTCAGAGGTTCGAATCCCAGTCCAGGCCGAGTCAATTTCTCATTTCTCCCCTGTGTCCACCCAGCAATAAGTGGGTAGTTAGTTCTCTTAAAACCCGGCGAAAGTAAAGGCAGTGAGGAAAGCAATGGCAAACTACCTTATAATTCCGTATGCCAAGAACAATCAGGGCCCTACTTCTGGTTCCCAATGCTTGGATTAAGTACTCTTTTCATTTGCAGTCACTTCATTCTATTTCTCTATGTCCTGTCTAATCAATACTTTTTTTTCATAAAAGTTACAATTGATATTTGTTCTGTATGAATGTTTATAGGGGTAAATAGCTTTCTTCTCGTCTTACTCGGGTGAATATGTGTCTCATTTACTCTCAACCTGAGTGGCAGTCACACATTTATAATATATTTATACACTTTTAATATTTCACTTACTTATAATACCTCAGTCTTTTCTTCCTATTGGTGACCAAAGTAAACCACCAGTTAGGCCCTATTATAGTGCTTCTAATTGAAAAGTCCTACATTTTCAATATTAACCGAGTGTGAGTTTCTTGAGTGAACTTATAATCACTTTTGATAAAAAAACCATAGAACATAATTTCAACAATTTATTCAAGCAGTTCCAACATTTCATCAACAAGTACAAGGTGGAGTATCTGATCTTTATATATATAAATTTTGAATGCTTAAAAAAAAATTTTCAGGTTGTAAAGGTTGCACTAACATCAAAAAGTTCCTTTGCATGATCTATAGAAGTAGCAGACCTAGAGTTGAGAGAGTATGTGGACAAACTAGCTATTAGAAAAGATAGTATTAATTGCTACAGAGTGACAATTTATCAATTAAAGGGACGTTAATTGCTACAGAGTGACGATTATCGGTTTACGAAGGATTTTTGTAACTCTTCAGTGACTGGTGAGAGGGCATCGGTAGCACAGTGGCTAGTGACCCCGCCCTGAGATCTGCAGGGACCCTTCTGTCGTGAGTTTGAACCCTGCCATCGGCGCCCCGGCCTGACAAAGGGCCTTAAAGCCTGAGATCACCTTGTTGTGGACTGGCTATACACAAAAAACAAAAACAAACCTTCAGTGACTGATCAGTAGACCTAGCCTAGTTTTTCTTTTTTTAAGCTATTTCCGCCTTCTGTTTCCTTTGTTCGCTGCTACAGGCGCTAAAAAAAGTAAAATAGGGTGCCTGAGGTTAGTCAAGTCGCATTCAGTCATTCATATTGCAAGAAAGATGGAGAGTTTTCTTCAAAGGCAATACAAGTCGTAAGCACAATTCGTCGAGGCATTTACGAAATACAAAGAGGACCATTGTGTTGTTTTTTGAAAAATATCAAGACAGACAATCACTCTCAACTACTGTTCCTAGTTACATCCCCATATACCCACTACGTTACATTTTTGTGTACAAGTGTCGCAACATTAGTGAGGGAGGAGAGGTGGATGACTGTGAGGAATGTCGCAACAATGTCGCAACATTAGTCAAACTGAAAGAGGAGTGTTTAGTGGTATGTTAAGGGGCAAAATACTAAATTATTTATAGCCAGTCCATGACAGAAGCGTCCCTGCAGATCTCAGGGCGGATTCGGTATCCACTCTGCCACCAAGGTCCATGAGTTTTGTTGACAAAGCGTACATGCCTAATGATCGACACTTTCATCTTTGCATGGATAAATTTTGTAATTCAAGCTAAAACCAGCACCAAATTTGTCGTTAACACTATCAACAAATAAGAACTTAAAACAGAACCAAAAAAAAGTAATCAACATATTTTTTATTGATTCCGCATATGACTTTGAAAACANNNAAGGCATTTTATGTATGTTCTAATGCTTTGTGATGTCTGTTACCTTTAATGCTCATTTATTATGTCTTTCACTTATTTCCTGATTAATACCCTTGTATTACCCTTGATTTAAAAGGAATGGGGCAAATCTCATTGCAAATTAAATTTTTAAGTATCTTATTCTTATCTAACCTCTCTGTGTAATGAATACCTTTAGGTACAGGCTCATTTAGAAAATGTAAGAAGTTTTTTTTAAAAAAAAACACTATTAAAAAAGCAAAATGCCTCTATACAATATGGACCAGACACCTATTACGATAAAAGAAAACATCAATCTTTATTTTTCATTGAACTCTTCAATTATCCTGCTCTATTGTTATAAAAAAAAAAAGCTAGAGTAGATCTCTAAAGCTGTTTTATTTAAGACAAATCAAAACGATCTATTACATAGCTCAAAGATTTTAAAACAAAAAAAATGGCCCTCAGTGAATGGCGCTAACGCTAGGCCCCCTAAAACACAGAGATTCACAGTGCCTGGTTCTAACGCTTTACAGCATTAAGTCTACCCAGAGGAATGGAAAGAAGTAAACTTCTTTTATGGAGTTGTATTTTAATAAGAAATCGCATTCATAAATTTTCTTACATTACTCTAGGCCTGGTAACAAAGGACAGGCAGAGTCAATGAACATGTTGAAAAAAATAAATATTAGGCGTAAGGTCACTTAGTCGTTTGAGCAACATGTCACGATCCAAAAAAATAAAAAAAAATGGCCATGCTTGTCACCTGTACTCTGTAGCAGACAAAAGCCTGTTAATTTGATACACCGTCATTCTGTAGCAATTAATGGCCCCTTAATTGATAACCATCACTCTGTAGCAGTTAACGGCTCGTTAATTGAGACATCGTCACTCAGTAGCAATTAACGTTACCATCAGAAAAAGATCTTATGGGGGAAGGACCTGTGTGCACTGCAGTAGCTGCAAGCTAGAATAAAGTGATGTTGACTTAGTCCTAGCCCATCAAAACCATATAATCTCTTTTAATGCTCCAAGAGCAGCAAAAAGGATATACGTGGCCAAACTACAGAGTAGGCCCATAGAAGTTAGAGTAACACAGAATCTGAAAAGTGTAATATAAGAAAGCCTCCTCATAGTGTTTTAAAATCGGAAATGTTTCCTGGATCTATTCTAATCTTTAGAGAAAATCTAGGATTGAATATAGAATTAGATTACTGATACTATCTGAACTAAACCAAGACTTCCACAATGAGGACACAAGAAAGGTAAATTTCATGGAAGCTAGACAGGTGGCCCACTACCATTTGTCACATTAGAGTAACCAATTAATAACATGGAAATAAGCACAAGTTCTTGAGATCACTTGCGTTTTAGGCTATAGATTCTAGATGTCTAAATTAATTGCCGAAACAGATCTGATCAATTAAATCGCAAATGTCCATGATAATGATCTGAGGAGATCTTTTTTTTTTTTTATAAAAATTGTGAAAGATATCCAAGTTGCCTTTCGAATAAATTATGGCCGACCTTATTTTCCCGAACGATTTATTTAGTAAAGCAAGATAGATCTAAATCTAGATAGAGAGAGAGTTCCACCGGCATACTTGTTCTCATACTAACTCAGCTGGTGATGTTAGATCTAGAAGCACAGGCCCTCTATCTTTTATGCCATTACGCACGGGAAAATGGTGACTGTTCGGGAAAATAGTCACTTCGTTTAACTATTACCCTGCATTTAGATCTAGATCAACATTCTAAATGTAGATAAAATCTAGATTACTTATTATTGCAGAATTATATTATTACCTGAGAGTAAACTTAAAACAACAGACCACTTTCCGATAATTTCTTAGGCTTCGATCTAGAATATCTAGATCTAGATCTACTTGTCGAACTAACTGCAATTTTTTTTTATCGTCTCAAATTTCGAGAGAAGGTTGTGGAGTGATAGTAAAACTGTACCGATAATTGTGCGTTATTTTTAGTGGATCCAATGTCCCTGTCCAGCACTGGTAGAGCACTACGTCGATTACCGTCTCTATCTTGTCCACCTGAAGTAGTCGGCCATTTCGATTATTTGATGTCAGTGGGTGTGCAACAAAAATTAGTGCCATCTGTGTCTAGATGTAGATTTGATTAGATCTCGATCTAAAATATCGCCTCTGATTTCGTCGGTGGCTGGTGGTGTGAAGTTAAAAGTTCACCAAATTTCCATTGAAACAGTGTCAACTGTTTTAAAAAAACATTATTTAGATCTACATATATAAAAAACATATCGAAATATCAATAATAGTTTCCACCTACCGGTGTCAAATAATCGAATAGCTGACTACTTTAGGTAGGGACCACTGAACTATAAATTTAGAGTTCAGTGGTAGGGACTAAGGATCGCAGTTCGCCGCCTGTGCCGTCTTTTTTTTTTTTTTAATACCAGTTCCACCGAGCTACCTTTACAAACCTTTTTTTTTTCTTTTGAACCCTATGTTGTGGAGCCTTGCTTTACGATTACCAAATAGTGTCGTGTGATTCAATGAACTATGAATAAATGCGTTGAATATTCATTCATTCAATCATAAAAAATAAATATGAATCACGACCAAACAATATGTAGCGGAGAGAGATTGTCTCCTCTTGATGCATAAGCGTATTGTCTCTTGGGTTACAGTCAAAGGTTCTTCTTCTTCTTCTTCTTCTTCTTCTTCTTCTTCTTCTTCTTCTTCTTCTTCTTCTTCTTCTTCTTCTTCTATTACCTTGTCTGGAACAGACATTGGCCATCATGTTCCTCCATTCAAACCTATTTTCAGTTAACTTAATAAAGTAGTTGTTGCTACCCTTGCTTATTGCCCATGACTCAAAACTTTCAATGAAGGTTATTCTCTGTCTACCTCTACTGCGTTTGCCTTCAATCTTTCCGGTGATTGCTAAGTGCTCTAAACCCTTGTGTCGGCAAATATGACCTAATGGCCTAATGGCCTAAAAACTTATTTTGGTTTTTATACTTATGTTTCTGTTTGCCAGAATTGTTTTCATTTTTTGGAATGTATCTTTGGCTATAGCTTTTCTTTTACTTATTTCGATTGTGCATCTGCCATCTGATGTTATCAGGCAACCTAGATATTTGAATTTTGTAACATGTTTGATTGTTCACCTTTGCTAAAGAGATTGCACTTTTGGAGTTAGAGGTTTGTAACTTGATTGATTTGTTCGCCTTTGCTAACGAGATTGCATTTTTGGAGTTAAAGGATTTCTTTGAGATGACCATACATTCCGTTTTCTTTACATTCAAAGTCAGAGGCGCATTCTTTCGCTCTGTAAAACTATAGTCTCTAGAAGTTTTTAGAGTTTTTCGCCAGATTCTGCTATTAAAACTGTATCATCTGCAAACCTGAGATTATTAAAATTCTCTCCATTCATTATTAAGCATGAAATATCATCAAGATTCCTTAAGATTATTTCACTATATAGGTTAGAAAGATCAGGAGGCATTACACATCCCTGCCTCACACCTCTTTGGGTGGATTTGAAATCACTATGTTCTCCTTCAATTCTTGCAGATGCAGTTTGATACCAGTATAAAATTCTAATTACTCTCAGATCTCTCCCATCGATGGCTAATTTTTCTAGCATACTAAACAGGGTTGTGGGGGATGGGGATGGGGGGTCGAGACTCAAGATAAGCCAAACGTATAAATCTTGACTGAACATTTGCGGGAGGAATATAGTCCGCATACGATCGAGTAATGAAAATTAAGTTCTAAGGTTGTGTTTAAAGAAGAGAGTGTGATTCGCTACTTTTCCATATGTACACAGTGATCCATAGATAATTGCATTTTTGTTTTCAACATATCCATCACAAAATGACACGGAACTTTGTCCCAGATGATTTTCTTTATCAATATATATTAATCTTGTGAGGCGAAATCCTGCCATTTTCATCCGTCCAGGAAGGACCACAAGGATACTTTCAATAAATGGAACATCCTTGTTGACGTTCTAAAACGGGAGGGTTAAAAGGCAATAATGCAGCCCCTGTACTATAGATGCCCGGCATTAACACACACAAATATGTGCATCCACCGATCTATTTTGCGCTGACTTTGTTCTAAACGTGTATCTTGATCTAGGCTTGCTAGGCAAGTACAAAGTGTGGTGTCTCCAGTTAATGCTTATTCCAAAGTTGTTGTGGCCACTTCTAGTATACGAGGACAACACCTTTACCGTAGAATCCATAGAAGCTAAAATGTCCTGTTAACGCATGTTGCTATGTATTACTGCAACGCGAAGCTGAGATTCACCCTGAAGTCTATAGTCGAAGGGTAAAAGCGCCGAAAAGCTAGACTAATGACCATGCTTGAAGATTCAGAGGACGCAGCAATGAGATCTTTTCAGCCTCATCTAAGAACTGGCAGAAAATGGAAAGTTGGCGAGGCAGTTAACCAAACAATAGAGAACCTCAAAATGAAAGAAGTAATTGGTTTCAATCAACAGGAAGGAAGGGACTGTGATCAGAGGAAATAAAGTGGTGGCCAAAAACAGAAGGCAAAGAAAAAGAGATATAATAATTGACGAGATCCAAAATGATTCTAAGCGAATACAGAAAGCAGTTCAGCAATCCCTACAGAGACATTGCACAAGTTGGGAAAGTGCATTACACAGATCTCTTACATGGAATAAGATAAAATATGACATATGGCGCCGCTCAAAATCAGCTTCCTTATACCAGCTGTGTATGACGTTTTACCCTCAAATGCAAATCTGGTACGATGGGGAATGAAAAAAGATCCCACGTGCCCACTGCGCCAAGGCAAACAGACCATATAATATGTTCTCAGTTCCTGCAACGTTGCTCTAGAGTCTAAGCCAGGCCAGATACACGTGGCGACACAACAGAGTGTTGCAAGAACTTGATATTTTATGACGCAAAAGTTCTGCCTGTCCAATCAAAGCCAAGGGCACAAGTATTCACATCAGAAGGTGGAATCAAATCTTGGTGTGGAAGTGCCGCTAGCATGAATACTCAGAGGAAGAGCTTACTGGATGGGTGTGTTGCCTCGGAATTTTCAGCCGATCTCCACGAATGGAACAGTCATCCAAGACTCTGGAATGAGGCCTGATATCGAATTCCATTCAAATTCTACTCGACAAACATCATGGACAAACTCACAGTACCATACGAGAGAAGAATGGAAGAGGCAAAAACATATTAAAGAGAAAAATACGAGGTTTTGGTCAAGGAGCTGTAAAAAAAAAAAAACTGGATAAAAATCCTAGATATTTCTTATACAGATTGCGCTAGAGGATTTGTTGGAACAACAGCCTACAACTTTCTGAGCAAACTCTCCATCAATGGAGAACCAAAGCTGTGAAAACATTAGCTGAGACTATCGGAAATAGCTCAGGTGGATCTGGGGCAGAAGGAATGAGCAGTTACTTCAGAAGGAATTAGTTTTCTATAACTATTGGGAGAATCCTTGGCACAATCGTTAGAGCGTTTTGAAAAAGTCGCCATAGTTCGAAAAGAAAAAGGTTGTGGGATCAAAACCCCAAAAAATTTGGTCTCGAAGAAAAAACAAAGATGGCAGAGGGACAACTACTAGTCATCACCTTGGTGTGGCCCAACCCCCCTAGAGTGTTCGAAGTTCACGGCCGAAATAATTGCCTAAAGTGGGTTTCTTCTCTGAAGACCCTCTGCTGCCTTGCTCTCATATGAATATCTTTCTACCACTTGAGAAATATTTTATGAAAAATTCACATCCTGCATACCTGATCTATGTCCATAAATGTACATTGCAAGTGTTAGATTGCTCTTGTAGAGGATCGCAATATTGGTGTGGTAATCTCTCCAGCGACAAATGAATACCCCATACGTGTTTCCGACAGAGCGGCGTGCTATGCTTAATCTTTAATTGAATAGCTTCTGTTGTTGTGTGCAATTTCTCCCGGGAAATAATCTAAGAAGTTGTTGTGGGTGGGTGTGTAATAGTAGGATTCATCTCCTATATTGACATAAGACACAGGTCCAAGATGTTGTGCGCATGGTTGCACATGCTGGTAGGTATAATGTTTGTGCAGATGAAGCTGTGCCCAAGTTCGAATTTGAAAAAAAATACCCCCGTCACTGTCTCTCTCGTAAGATGCAATATCCACCATAATGTAAAGTTGAGATTTGCGTCAACAAGGGCCAGTAACTCTGTCTTCCTTGTGGTCTTAGGGCTAGGTGTTTGCTGTCTATGGATCCAAGGTAATTTGGAAAGGCCATTTTACATTTAAATTTTTTGTGGTTTCTAGGCATAGACAAGTGAATGCCCTGCATATGTTTCCAAATCAATTCGCAGATTTCCACGATAGTACCATGTACAATGGACACCCAATCCGAAAATTGAATAACAGAGAGTTGAATGATTCTCGTGTAGCAAAAAACCTGAAATAAAAGAATACGATACAAAAAGATTATAATTTACTCCTAGAGCGGCCTTCCTGTATAACTGTTAATTTCATTTGTTATAATAATAATAATAATAATAATAATAATAATAATAATAATAATAATAATAATAATAATAATAATAATAATAATAATACTGTGACGGCGTGGAATTCTTCACTGTCTAGTGCATAGGCCTAGACTTCTGAATGAGGCTAGGCTATGAGGCAGTCCCATTCCTTATTTCTTTTGCCTTGACTGTCTTTGGCAGAGCACATAATACAGCCATCAGCCATAGATCTAGGCCTAGGTTAGAGCATCCGAGCGAGATTAAGATCAGCAGTCTGGCGATCTTGATATACACCAGCAGCCTACTCTTGATTTTCAAGAAAACAGTAAAGTTGCTTTTATGTCATCATTTTCATCAGTTATTTTGCTGTTGAAAAGATGGAAGACGGAAACATCATCTTGGCCAATATCGGGCAACAAGTGATGGAACTATTGGGGTGTCTAATGTTTATGATGCCTTTGCGTTCCCCTGCTTTTCAACCGTAACTGCAATGTATAGCATCTTCTTTTTCTGACGCGCCACTAATAATTATTTGCTAGCTCACATAGCAGTTTCTTTTTTCACAGGAAATTTATAAAAGAAGACCAATAGATAAGTCGCATCGTTTTCGATGGGCATGTTTACGAGAAATGATCAGACCAAATATCACAAGATTCTAAAAGAATCGAGGCAATTAAGCTTTGATGGACACTGTATGACCTTGGTAGACTCCATTCTGTTTCCTCTTTATTGGCATGTATGTTGCTTTGTAGGCCTATTCATTTTTAGGAGACCATGCACCCTTCGGATCCTGTATTTCATAAGTTCTTAAAAAATGCTCTAGACCTGGGTATGACGTTAAACTTGGACAATCTTCGACGATGTTGAATTAATGAGGAAAGCAGTGGAACCCAGTAGGATTAAAGATAATACCTGCAAAGGGTGGAAGATCCTTAATATTACCACGACCATCCATAGATCCCTACTGCCTTTTGTGGTTGTAAAAAAAAAAACAAACAAAGGCTACCGGAGAGTCCGTACTAGTGACGTGGTGAATATTCAAGTTTATTCGTTCATTGCTGAATATTACAGCCGCGAATGAATAATGAATAATTTCGGGCTGAACATTGAATATATTTTGAATAAATATAAGTTTTAAATTGCATTTTAATAATAAGATATCAAGATAGCTTTGAATATATCTTAGAAATTTATTAAGGCGACTGCATGCAGGCAACATTTCCTTTGTTTGAGAAACAATCAACGGACTACAGTTGTGCAAGATTTATTCATCCATAGATGAAAAATTTTTCAATGACAAATTAATATTCAGTGACGAATAAATATTCAAATAAAATCCTTTAACCTCAATGCAATCTCGTGAGCGGAATTGAAAAGAGAAAATAAATTACAAAAATTCAAATATCTTATCTACCTGATAATATCAGAATGATGGTGGATGCGCAAGTGTAATAAGTAAAGCTAAAAGAATAGTCATGGCCAGAGATACTTTCCGTAAAATGAAACCGGTACTGGCAAACAGAAACACAAATGGAAATCAAAATAAGGAAAACTATGAATGGTCAGTACTTTTTTTCCCTGTGCCTTTCCTATTCTTTCATTGACCTTGATTAATTAGTGTGATAAACGTAGAGTTTTAGGTTTGTCAGCTTTCCAATTTCTCTTGATCTTCGTTGGTTTAACTGTATTATTATTATTTTAAAATAAAGGTTTGTTAGGATTCGTTTCATTAGCTCATTTTGTTAGGTACGTTAGCAAATACTATATCCTCCACTCTAAAGAGTCGCAAGGGAAGCATATCCAAATTCCCAGTCCATAATGACTGCCGATTCGTCACCATGATCGAAAAAGTTTGCGCAAGGCGTCGAGCTATGGTGACTGTGTTAGAATTATCTGGCCTATCTTACGTTAATTAAACAAATGAAAGAAAGGAGATGATAGACGAAAGATGAAGCTGGAATGAGAACCAACGGAGGCCTCTCAAAAGTGGAGAGATAAAGTCTTTGAGTAAGGAAAGAGCATCAAATAAGTAGATCAAACGAGAGATACCTATTACGATAAAGTAAAAAATGCCAATTGCGATGATGATTTGGCTGATGATGAAAATAATAATAACAACAACAACAACAACAGCAGCAGCAGCAGCAGCAGCAGCAGCAGTAGTACCACCACCACCACCACCACCACCAACAACAACAACAACAACAACAACAAATTAAGAGAATGAATAATACAGGTGATGATAATGAGACAGGTGCTGAATATAAGACTAAATTTTGCAGCCCGTGGTCCGTCATTTCTTTGTATGGCTTCGAGTCTTTTTTTTTTTCAGGAATAAATCACTTTTCCTCCGCTCTTATCTCATTAAAAAGGGAGTCGAGTACCTGTTTTGATATTTTGTTGTTATTCAGGAGCAACTCATTCGTCATAGAGAGGAAAATGGAAAACGATTGCTCTCCCAGATTTTAAAACAGTATGTTGTAGAGTTCAAGCTTTTGTATTCGTTGCTTTTGAATGTTGTAGCATTCAGATCTTCGTTAGTTGGTTTAGGTGCATTGACTGAAAGGAAATTGAAATATATTTCCCTAGAGATAGAAAGATCTGACATAAGCAGCAAAGCAAAATGTTAATCTTCCAGTTAATGATTAGTTATTATATAAAGTAAGGAAGTCATAGGAAATTAGAGCTCTTTTATGAAGAGGTTTTTGGTTAGTCCTAACATTATCGAAGCTTGCGTCTTTTGTTGCCGAAACATAAGGGGTCAGGTATATTCTAGCTATGTTGTTAAAAAAAAAAAAAAAAAAACAGGCAAAAAATAATAATAGTATATTCGGTTTTTTTTTTCTTTAAAGCTTTGACTTTTACTGTCTATTGCTGTTAACACTCTCAAGTTTTCTGTATTGACTCTCAGAGTAAAATGTACCAATGAGTTGCTTTTGTGAACCTTATTTGATTTTTGAAATACAAAGTTTTGCGATTAACAGAGTATGATTAATTACATTTCTCTCTTCTTTTTTGTAAGAAGAGGGTCATTTGTGTCAAGAAGGATCAGTGGAACTGTTAGGGTTAATCTTCTGCCTAGGAACACATTTCACAATTTTTCCACCTCTTTCCACAGTACTTCTACTATGGAACATTGAGCAAAAAAGTGCTCTATATGTAGTCTTTTTTTATTGCATGTTTGGCAGTTGCCATTAGGGCTTATCCCCATTTTCTCCAACAGAATTTTTGTGGGATAAATATTCTGTCGGATTTTCCACTGGAGCGCGGGTATCTGATTACTGAATTTATTTTACCAGATCTTATGAGAGCGAGGCTTTTCTGCAAAGGTTATTAACTGTAACGTCCCTTTTCATTTTTAAGTTTCCTAGTTTTTGTCCTTGAAACAGTATTGTAATGTCCTTATCTACAATATTTTGTTGATTTCGTTTTCTTTTCTCGCTGAGGACTACAAGTTTAAGAAGATTAATATCCATCTGACTTGCAGGATATGGGCCCGTTCTCTCTACAAACTCCTCTAGTGATATGAACACATTTTGTTGGTATAGATCTTTTACATAAGCTATGTTTTTTTTCAATGTATCTCTTCATATATAATAGCTGGTTTTGGTACGTGAGGAATCTGTTGTTAAATAAAGGCTGCGTGTACAATTTAGGTGTTTCTGGAATTTCATTAAGGACTACCCATATAGTTATAACTTTTGCTCAAAAGTTATTTTTTATTTCTTTCATTCCTTTTATATGTTTGGATGAGTCGCGCAACCTACAGGCTCTAAGCTTTCATCGCCCATTGCTTCTTGTCCTACTCTTTGCCCGTGAGTAAAGCCTTCGCCCATTGTAAATAGGCTGCTGACTGGACATCAATAATGTTAAACATGTGCAGTCCTCCATCTTTCGTTTTATTACATACACATATTGTCTTCCGCTTCACTTTTTCGAAGGCTCTCTTGATACAGTATTTCTTTTTCCAAATGAAGTGGAAGAACATTTTGTTTATGTTTATTAAGATTTCTTTTGGCAAACCAATGCTATTAATGACGCAATTGAGTTTACCCAGGGCAAACATTTTCAGAATAGTTATTTTTCCTAATATTGATAGTTCTCGCTTAGACCAAATATTAAATAATCTTTCAATCTATTCTATTCTGCCTTCCCAATTTTCTTTTATTTCTCCTGCAGGACTAAGATTGCTGAATACTATGCCTAGGATCTTTAGATTGTTAAAACAGTCTATATTTTCAATTTGTCTTAGTTATGGGCGAAATCTGGATAGTTTCATTGCCTGCGACTTTTTATTCATTTAGGTGCAATCTTGAGAAAAGATTTAAATTTTTTATTTTGGAAAGCACTTCTCTGAAGTCAATTGCGTCTTGTAGGAATATTGTTGTGTCATCGGCATATTTGAGTATTTTTAGGGTATGCAGACTTTGGTAAAGGTATACCTTTTATTTTCTTGTCCTGCAGAATGCTTATATAGCGAGTAGTTCCACAGCAATTATGAATAACATAGGGGAAACTGGGCATCCCTGACGGACTCCTCTTTCCAATGTAAAAAATTCAGAGTAACTTGATTCGTTTTTTATATTCGCTTTGCGATCTGCGAGGATAATTTTGATCCATCGTGTGAAGTTTTCGCCGAAACCGTACAGTTGCAGTGCATGAGTGATAAGGCTTGTTGACATTGTGTCAAACGCTTTTGAATAATCTACACTCAAGGCTATCGCTTCTGAGTAATTTATTTTGGAGTTTACCCATTCAACTGCATCATTTATTTTCTTTATCGTTGTGGAGGTATTTCTTCCTTTTATAAAGCCTGTTTGGTTTTCATGTATTATGTCTGGCAAGACTTTCGTTAGTCGTAAATCTGTCGCTTTTGAAATTATTTTGTAGTCGGCATTTGTGAGGCAAATAGGCCGCCAGTTGGTGAACAAGTTTCTATGCAGTTCTTTACCCTTGTGCACTAGGGTGATAGTACCTTGTCTTTGTGATAGGCATAATTTGTTTTGGGCGCGGCTGTAAAATAGAGCCTCCATAAATATTTCTTTAATGTCCAGCCAGAAGACTTTGTAAAATTCAACGGGAATGCCATCTGGTCCAGGGGCCGAACCATTTTTCATAATTTTCAAAGCTGCTAAGATGTTTCCTTCAGAGAAGTCTTCTTCGTTGACATCAATTTGTTCTGCATTAAGTCGTGGAACTTTTGAGTACATGTATTTCATGAAGCATTTAGCTCTTTGTATCATATCTTTATCCGTCTTTTCTTTTTTATACCCCTGAGATCACCGCTTAATGGTGGACTGGGTATACCAATAATCAATCAATCAATCAATTCTTTTTTATACAACTGTTCATAATATCTACGAATCTCTGTGACTAATAGTGTATCCTTTTCGCAGGTTGCTTCGCTTCCGTTTTCTTTAGTGATTCGGTGTATTATGTTCCCCTCCGCGCGCGATTTTTCAAGGTTAAGATATAAGAAAAAATTTGGTGCTTTTTTCCTCCTGTACTATCCATTTAATGTGGTATCTGACTTGAGCCTCTTTGGTTTTTCCATATTCTAAAACTTCCTTTTAGTGTGCTTGTTCTTTCATTTTGTATGCTTTGGTTGTATGGATCTTTGGCCAGTCTTTTTTTTCTGCAACTCACCATATTTTTGGCTTATTGCTTTTACTTCTGCTTTTATCAGTCCTCATTTATCCTGGGTATTTAATTCTTCACTGTATTTTTCGTATAGAATATGCTAAATCTTTTGTTTTATCATATTAATATATGATATATCTTGCAGCAGACTTGTGTTCAGTTAGAAATCTGCATAACTTTTGGCTTTTGGTGTCAGGCTTAGCTTCTGATAGCTTGAAAAGTTCTTTTGACACAATAAAACATGAAAAGGGTGGGCAATAGTGTAGAGTGCAGACAAAAGTATGGCATCACAAAATATTGAGGGTTTGGTTTTTATATATATAGCCAGTCCACAATAAGGTGATCTCATGCTTTTAGACCCTTCGTCAGGCCAGGACGCCGGTGGCAGGCCTCGAACCCGCGACAGAAAGGTCACGGCAGATCTCGCAAACCACTGAGCCACCGACGCCCTACAAAATTTTGAAGAAGAAAGAAGAAGACATTATCAAATATCTCCCGACTTGGCGAAAAAAGATTAAAAAAAAAACAAAACACCCAATCACCTCAACGACAACATAGGAAATCGTGCCCCAACCGACAAAGTTTATCACTAAATTGCCCATTAATATCGCACTATCGCCGACAACATTCATCTCATTGGAGGCGTTTGCCTTCGAATCACACCTTGCTTCACACGCACAACCACTTTGTTCAAACCTCTGGAAGGAGATTGTTATGGCTCTTATTAAATATTTTTGTATAATCTGACTCAAAATATTTTTCCATATTTCTAGGCAACAAAAGTGTCAACTTCGTCAAAAGTTTCGTTTGCATGGAGAAATTGTGAAGGTGAATGTAAACTGTACACTGAGCACAACACAACACCAGAGGCGCTACCTTGACAGCTCGAGAGCCTATCATCCAGGTGTAGACAAGCCTGTTGTGACATCTGGCTGAACCCTTACCGTGCGTTCACACTAATAATGTTGGAATTCCGACCTCCGTTGACGGCCTTCCGTCAAATGGAATAAACTCTCTAAATTCCCTGCATGCGTTCAAATTAGACTTCAGTTGACGGCCATTTGTTTTTTAATTGGC
Organism: Plakobranchus ocellatus; assembly: GCA_019648995.1. Taxonomy (NCBI): domain Eukaryota; kingdom Metazoa; phylum Mollusca; class Gastropoda; family Plakobranchidae; genus Plakobranchus; species Plakobranchus ocellatus. The sequence continues at coordinate 1,654,634 of BLXT01002238.1, read as the reverse complement.
CGTCCGTTTTTTTAAGGTTTTAATGGAGCATAAAATTTACCCGTCAGACGGGCGTCTCAACCTTGACCTTAGCGCACGAAAAGCTGCACCCCTCCCCCTTCTCCCTCCAGCCTAAAGGAACTTAACAGACGATAAACTTAAGAAAAGGGCCTGCAGGTACACAACTGTGCTTTAGCCTTATTTTACATTACATTACCTCTGCGCACAATTTTCTGAAGACTATTTTGAAAAAGAGGTTCACAATGAATGTACAGCGGATTTTGAATTGCTCATCAACGCTTTCAAGCCTACCTACTAATATTACATTTAGCCGTTAGTAGAATTAAGAGTCAAGAGCAAGATCTAACTACTTTGGAGCTTCTATCAACAATCAGAGTTATATCCTTTTTTTTTTTTTTTACTCTTTCTTGTTTATGTTAAATTAAAGGTTTCAAAGGACAAAATAATGTTCCAGCGCGCGTGTACACACACATACATGCATTTTTTTTTTCAATCTCCTAAAATCAATATTGATGCTAACAAAGAAGCGCTTTTTCTTGTTTGCGTGATAGTAAAGCAAAGTCGGTCCCAAGCTTAGTCCAAGCATCGGGGAACAAGGAGTAGGGTCCTGATTGTTCATGGCATACGGCATTATCAAGTAGTTTGCCATTGCTTTCCTCGCCGCCTCTATTTTCGCCTAGCTACCCATTTAGAATTTACACAAGAATAGGCAAAGATAGATTTGACTAAATTTTAGACAAAATTAAATCCCATCTTTTGAGAAATTGGTGCAATCTCCAGAATCCGATCATGTTAGACTGTTAGAGGAAAGACTGGTCATCACTCTTTGAAGAGTAAATCTTAGTCAACAGCTTTGAGTTTGAGGGAGTCCCTTTTACTGTAGTAAGAAAAGCGTAAGAAAAGGGGCAGGAAATTAGTTGGTCAGTGTCCAATGTCACTGGTGTAATACCCTTAGGCAGACCCTCCATAGACGTCACATGACACTCGGCACACGGCACACAGCACATTGCACGCGTGCGAAAGAAAATTAAACACAACGATTTAGAGTTGCACACTCCATTGACGGCACGACACACCCGTGACGAAACATTGCGTGCCTTGCTTTGCTGCATTGCTCGTTTTTTGTGCCGTGTGCTGTCAAAATGGATGACTACAAGAAAGAAATTATTGAACTTGATACCGTATCCATGGCGAATGAAGTTATGGAGGCCAACAGTGGCCTTCGTAATAATAATGACTTTATCTGGTGCAACTCACATCGGTCTTTGAAAGATCTCAAACTTGCTTGCTAATATTCCAAACGCGTATTCAACAGTTCGACGAGCCCTCGAGTGTCTGTAGTTGTAGATCCTCCTTTTTGCATTAAGAGTTCTTGCAGCAAAGGGTTTCATCAAATACGTTTTCAATGGGAATGCTTCGTCTCCGATGTATGGGACCTCAATTTCTGATCCATTTCTTTTTCCGATTATTTAGCATTGTTAAATGATCAGAGAATCTTCATCAGACGAATCCATGATAGGCTGTGATGTGTTGTGTTGTGATGTCGTGCTATGGCCTATGGAGGGAGGGGTTTTAGCCTTTGGCACGGCACGTGACAACAAGTCATGTGCCGCGTGCCGTCTATAGAGGGTCCGCCTTACAGTAAAGAATTGCCTTGTTGCACAATACTATTTTTAAGTTTTTTTCCGAACTTGAATAGTGACGCTAGCCACTACTAACTGTTGCCCGGTCAAGGCTACTGAGGGGTTTCTATTAGATCTATATTAAACAATTCAGACTAAATAGAAAATTAACAGCTATACAAATTAGATTTATTATTGCACAGATTGATTCGTCCTTTATGATTGCTTATTGACTCTAAAGTTTTTTCACAATGTATGATCAGATTTTAAAGTTTTGAGGTTAGATCTACGGTTGCTTGCTAGGCCGACTAGTTCCATTTTCGATAATACAGTTCAAACGGATCAAATTAAGCAATAAAAAACTCACCCTCCGCTCTACTTCATGTTTCTAAATCTACCCAAGGCTATCTCAGATTGAAATGCAATAGACTCCGATTTTTTTACAAAGCTGTTTTCGAAAAGATGGGCTAAATCGTTGACACGCTGGTCTATTGTTTAGACAGAATAATGCAGTAACGTCTTAGCGGTCCAGAGCCCGGAAACCAGGTGATGGCCGGTAGTGACGTTTCGCGGCAACAAGGCAATAGAAAATCAAAGACACACCCGTCATTTGGCAAATCTAGGGTTTATGCCTAGCACTACCTCGATAGACGATTGTGCGATTTCTCTCCACCCACCTCCCCTCTCCCCAAGATCAAGACCGGCGGCTGGTAGCGGGGTAGGCACAGGTAGTCTGAAATCTGTCCCGGCAAATGTGCGTCGACCTCGGGCAATCACAAAAGGACACTTCTCAAAGCGGGCTCTGGCCAACATGCGCGGCTTAGCGGGCTGTCAAAAACTTGCACCACCCTGGACGCACATTTCATTGCTGCAGACTGCCAACAAGTCATTTTGATCCCAAAGATTAACCAGTTCAAACCATCAATTTACAAGTAGACATGTGTGTATATTGAGACGTTCTTACCTGTAGGGATACACTTGAGAAAAAGCAAAGGTAAGACAATAAAATGTTTGGCACGAAGCGGTTGTTGCTGAACGAAAAGACAAGGGCGATTATCACCATTTCACAAGCTTCTCATGTGCTGAGTAAAAATGAAATTTATGGGTGGACATTGTTCCGCTCAGACAGAAAAAATTGGACAAGCCTGCGATTTCTCTCCACCCACCTCCCCTCTCCCCAAGATCAAGACCGGCGGCATCATAATTAAGTTATGAAAATGGATAGAATCAGCCAGCTTTAAAATAATAGGGCCTATTTATATGCGCATACCATTCTTCATATAATATATTACCATCATAGATGCTCACCGCAGGAGGGCTCTCTCTAGCAGAGCTAAACATATCCACTAGATTACGGTCAAGGCCTTGGCCTAGTGAGTGTGTGTGTGTGTGAGAGGCGCGGGGGGATTGATTGATTGATTGTTGGTATACCCAGTCCACCATTAAGCGGTGATCTCAGGGTTTCTGTTCATTCACTCTCTCTCTCTCTCGTAGGCTTCCATGACGTGCTCAAGCAAATTAAAACAAAGATAAAAATCCATTAAAAATCCAACAGAGAAACTGGAGAAAAACTGTAAAAGGAATTTGTACAGAGCCTCAGATATTTCCATAAGACACCGAGTTCCTTTATTAAGTAACCCACTATGCGAGAGGGATTGACCTCTCGGAAAAGTCTGTACAGGTCAGTTACACTGAAGTATTTCCTCCTGGTGTCTTGAAAGTCTGGGCATTCAATTGAATGTTTTTTTAAATGTGCCGAATACGGAATAGTGTAAAGGATGTCGCAGGCATAGCGAAAAGGCTGTTCTTCATTTTAGGTAGCCCTGGGTGAGCCATGTTCATGTACTATGACGTGTATAGCTAAATAAATCTAGATCAAACGTGTCTTGCATTTGCAATGCGCAGCAAGGTGAGCGGTGGATTAGAAATGAGTAACGAGTAATAATAATTATGTTTTCCGTCGGCCGTTTCTTGCGATACTTATGCAGAGCATGAAAGAAATGAGTAATTCAACACACCATTTGTGTTTCTTCGTCGGGGTGTGTGTAGCACCCCCCATCTTGCTAAAACTTGGCTCCCGCTAGTTGGGAATGGCGTATTTTAAGATGTTGGTCCTTATACTGTCCAAGGTTGATACATGTACATGTATATTATGGTTATAATTAGTAAAGAAATTAGTGTGAGAGTGTGTATAATGTATGTGGTCAAGCTTCCAAATAGCAAAAAACGGCATCGCATGGTTAGCATTGCCCTATTTCACAGGCCGGTGAAACCTGCAGTTTGCTAGCGCTGATGCTCAGCAGGCCTAGAACTTTCTCTAATGGTCCCATAAAATTAATGAATTTCCATAGGCCTGGGACTCGCCATTCTTTTAGACATAAATTTTTATGTGGCAATGGTGTCCCTTATATAATCCAAGGAAAAGGAAATATAGGAATTGCCTCATTTATCAATCAATATTTTAGAAAGCCGAGTTTGACACTCATATATCCATAAATCTCAAGCTTTGAAATATAGCATTGTTTTCAGCTATATAAAGGTTAGTCAGCAATAAACCAACATGATGAGGCACATGAAAAGACTAAAACTTAATGGTTCTTATTGAAGCACGCATGCCTGCTCTAGATCTAGATTCTATGCTTTAGTGGTATGATATGTTTATATTGTTTTTACAAAACAGTGGAAAGGTAGAGATTGTAACAATAGCAGAATGTGTAACTAAATATTAAATGGACACCAATAATCATATGATGATCTAGTTTCAAACTATGACTAGATTCTATTCTAGGCATTCTTTAGTCTTCACCTAAGTTTGGATTAGATCTACATGAAAGACATATACAAGATTGAAGCTAAGGTTTACCTCTTTGTAAGTTAGAAAATATCAGCCTTGTCAAGTAAATGATAAAGAAAAAATACAGTTCCTTTCATAGAAAATTGAACAAACAACAGAGCGAGTCTGAATATATCACCCATCAATGCCCATCTTTGCAAGCATATACATGTTGGTTATAGAATGCCAATGGATGCCATACCCAAAGAATGCTGCTCTAAGACTTTTAATTTCAATGTAAAAAAAAAGTAAGGTGGGTCCCACGCTTAAGCATTGGGGAACCAGGACTAGGATCCCGATTGTTCTTGGTAAACAGCATTATGATGAGTTAGTTTGCCATTGCTTTCCTCGCCGCCTTTACTTTTGCCGGATCTTAAGAGACCTAACTACCCATTTAGTGCTGGGTGGACACAGGGCGCAATGAAAAATTGACTTGGTCCAGGCTGGTATTTGAACGCCGCACCTCTAACCTGGTAGCTAACCGCCCTACCGGATGAGCTACCGCTCCACCTTTAATTTGATGTAGCAATTTTAATTTCTTCTTTTAGAACTTTATCACTTATAAAATGTGGTAGATATGTCACTTTTTTCCTAAGATCAGCAACTCATCTTTGCAATAAATGTATATCCCACCATAATCTAGGCCATATGTCTTTTTATATATAATAATTAACATACACATTAAGTATTACACTGAATCATAATCGCAGCTCCAGCTGGGATTTTGTAGACCTGCCTAACAGTGACAGGGTTGTTAGAAAGTATTGTGTGAATGAGAATGAATGAGCTAGATTTTTAGTTTTACAGGCAGTTTTAAAAATTCTTCAGCATCCAGACGCGTGGTCCGACTAGTCTTTTGGACTTCATGATGTTAATGGAATTTTGACAATGAGTAAAGAAATGGATTTTCATCATATACTTTACCTTTATGGGAATGTCTATGGCTGATATGAATTACTGAGTAATATGGCTTGTCATTACTCATTAAATTGTACTCACAAATTACAGTGAACACAATTTGGGATTGGCAGGTTGAGACCATGCTCACCAATTGTCGTAAGAATTCATGTTAAAATAACCGCAACAGCCTTTTTTTTTTTCTCTCATAGAAAACGTCTACTTCTGAGCATACTATACCCTCCAGATGGCCAAAAAAACAACACACATGAATGATTTGTACCATCACTAAAATCTAACATTGGTAATGAATAATTTCATTGACATATATGTTTAATTTAAATTCATTATTCAAATATACATTTCATTAACATTTGCTATAAACAGTCACACAAAGGAAATAATAACGATAGCAAAATTTTCATAGCTTCAACCTAAGAAAGACAGTCATAATAAATTTCTGCTTCTGAAGGCAGGAGGCAAAACTATACTTAAAAGAAAATCATAACTGTTTAAGGGTGCAATAAGAAATAAAAAAATTCAGAAGGAAATGTGTTCATTGGACGTAGCATTGACATGAGATGAAACCTTTTGTAGGAGGAAAAATTATTGAAATTGGGTAGAGCTCTGCTACCTCTCCATTTCAAAGTTCTCAAATAAGATTCTGGTAAAACTTTCTATTTCCAATGCGAGGTTGGAAATGTCTATCAAATCACCTGCCAAACTACATCACATTCTGTTGCCACACTACAAAATTACTTTACACCTGATCTTTCAATAGTTGTATAATCTGTTCATACAGCATAAAATTATTCTGATTTAAACACACAAAAAAGAAAGGTAGGTAAAAAAAATAACGCAAAAGCAAAAAAAAAAATTGAACATATAAAAGAAACTGCTCAAATCATATATGAAGGGTCCATGAGAGACTCGGAGATGCCATGTTTTACAAACTAAGAGTAATTGAGAAAGAAAATTTTAATCAGAGAATATTAAGGTCACAAGTATTTATTGCAGTATGCCTCTGATCTCTTACCTTTTACTTATGACAAGGTGCCACCAATTTACATGAAAGATGGCATTAATAATTAGAAATTGACAGCGGGTTTTGCCTGGTAACCTTCAATAAAAAAGTTCATTGTAATAAAAATGAGAAAACAAAGATATGAGAATAATGGAATAAATAAAAAAAAATTCAGTTTACATCTGCCTTGAGAGCAGTTTTTGAGGGTTTCGCATGAAAAATATATGGCTTTGAAAAAAAAAATCCACAAAATATTGCCTTCATTAAAACAACTTGAAAAAAAAATGAAAGGTTTCTAGCCTGCAACAAAATAATTTTAGCTCTAATTTTAAATCGTGCAAAGCCAAGATACGAATTTTTTAATGGCATCATTAATTGAAAATGATTGTTAAGGTGTGTAAATAATAAGTTGTGACCTATTTCAAAACATTTGAATTATCAAATTTTTCAATAGTATTTTGGGTGGCTTTTTTTTTTTTTTTTAAGTTATCTGAATCTTACACAAAAACTGCAAATCTAAGCCAACGTATTTCACAGATGAGCACAAAATAGGTGGTAGTTCGCTTTTCAAACATGCATTAACGACAACATACATTTCTGTTGTCTCAAGTTAAAATGTTGGATATGAACATTTCATGCTTATCTTTAGCAGTGTTTAAATCATCATTCCACATCAAATGACTACCAAGTAATCACATGCACAGAAAATGTGTATAAAGCAATTTAATTTGTCAAAAATGTGTGTAGCCATTAAAAGTAGTGATATTCTTGGCTTGATTTATAATTTGATGATTCATTCTCTTAGCTCCGTATGCACCTTTTTCATTTCAGGTCCTTCACAAAAAGTTGTGTTAACAACTTCATGGGTTCATAATTCAAAAGCTTCAAAAACTTCACACCTTTATCTAAAAGTGAAAGATGTTATTGGCTACAAAAATAGATGCGCACTATCAGTTTACTCCATAAATTCCCTCTTCATTATTTTGTTAAAAATGAATAATTAAATTTGAAATAAAAGATTGTAAAAAAATAAAATGCCCCCAAATGCAAGGCCTAAACAATTTTAGGAATTTGTTTTCAATTCAAATTAAAAAACAAAATCACCTTCAGGCTATAGCATTATTCCTGGTAAAGTGAAGAAACCATATCTATTTACAGCTCCCTTGCAATACACACATGGAGGGCTGACAAGCTAGTCAGTAAAGTATTCTAAGCAACATGGCATGCTCATTGTCAGACTTGGATTAAAAAAAAAATTTCACACCTTCAAAAGCAATAAAAAGACCATGAATAGATTATAATAGCAGACCTGCCAACCCCACATTGTACCTGAGAGTGAGAGTAATCCATACGCCTGTTCAGAGTATTTTGGGCTAGCTTGGGGTAATTCATGGACTTTGGGGAAGAAGGTTAATAAAATCCTCGAAGCAATCAAAACCAGTTATATATATAAGTTTTGTTTTATCCTTTGTTCAATGTTCTTTCATCAGTGATATATTGACAAAAAATTAAAAAGGAGGAAAATTTTCCAACCGAGGATTTCCATGGATCAGCAGAATTTTATGATAATAATAATAAAATTATTACCATTCTTTTATGATTATTATGATTATCAACAGAGGAAAAAGTGGAGACTGGCTTTTTCTTAAACTGACCACCTATATGGGGGGTTGTGTGTTCTATGGGACCAACATGCTTCACATGATCCAACAGGGCAACTTTTTCTTTATTCCCATAGTTAAATAAGTTGTTGCAATAGGTACAAAGAGCCTTTTCAATCATGTCAACTTTGGAAACACTGTCAGTGTCACTCAGCTTAACACTAATCTCATCAAGTTTCTTTGAAATCACTTGTACTGACCGACACATCAAGCCACTCACTTCTAAATTTGCTCTTTGCACCAACATCAACTTCTGGGATAATCCGCGGACAGGCCCACCAACTTCTTCTAGATCTACCAAAGAAATGCAGAGGTCGCAAGTATAAAATTGTGTATATTTTGTGTGAAAGTAGTACTATTTACAATATATTTGGTCTATGGCCGCTTCCTTTTGTTGGTAGCTTGTAGAAATCTGTGGACCTGTCCCCGGATTATCTCAACTTCTTTCACAAGACCTATCTTGCTTTTTTACTTAAAATCCACATATCGAAATCTATATCTGTAAGCTATTTGTAAGAAAAATATCATGAAATAAAGGGCTCTTGTTCACAATGTTCTATCCATATGGAAAGAAGGAACAAAGGTGGAAGAAGCATCAGTTATCAAATCAAATCCTATTGGGATCGGTTTGGTTTTTGGTTTTTTGTATATAGCCAGTCCACAACAAGGTGATCTCAGGCTTTTAGGCCCTCCATCAGGCCAGAGCGCCGGTAGCGGGGCTCTAACCCGCGACAGAAGGGTCCCTGCAGATCTCAGGGCGTACTCGCTAGCCCTGTGCCACGGACGCCCTCCTAATTGGGATCGTACTTATATCTGATTAACAATAAATCAAGATACAGTATTTATCTGTCTATCAAAATAATCATTATCTTAAGTGCTTTCAGGTATCGATATCACAATACATGCATGCCTACAGACCCTTAAGTGTCAAAGCAATCAACTGGATGTTTTTATTTTATCCGAGATTGGACGGCAGCTTCGCCAATTAAAGCTGATTGCCCCTTCACAGGTTTTTTTTTAAATAATTTTTTTTCAAAAACCTTTTCCAGAGGGAAGGAGGAAAATCCATGGAAAAAGCCAAACAGAGGATTTCTATGGATCCATGGAACTTTATCATCACTCCTTTATATCAGTACAAAATCCATGGTATTTTACAGGTGTCGCATATAAAATAATTTATTATAGCAAAATTAAATTGCTTTTGTTATATCAGACATGCCTACCCTTAAAAA